>JAWWEN010000001.1:10372035-10431517 GCA_035582955.1 Sycophila texana | reverse complement strand
TTGGTTGAAACAAGTAAATATTAATTAAAGCAAGTAATGGTTAATTGTGATTAGTAAACTTTTTTCTCAGTGTAGACAAACAATAAAGAAAATAAGCTCACCTCAGTGGCCTGAAAAATAATGGCGCACATGACAATGGCGCAGGTGACGGCCAGCCAGACGGAGAGGAAGCCGAAGAGCCGCTGCATGATGCGACGCGATTCCAGTAACAGTACGTGCCGATCTACGCATTCGCGCAGCTCCGAGCGATGCTCCTCGCCGGGTTGAAGCTCCCGAAAGCGCGCCGCCAGCAGCCGCAGCTCACCCACCATGTGGAGCGTGTAGTAGCCAAAAACCGAATCCACGCCCGCTGTCACGGTCGAACAGTAATAGCCGGTCAATACCTCGAACGCGTAGATGCACCAGTGCACGGTTCCGCCTTTCGAAAGGATCAGGAGTCAGTTTTGAATGTGCAAGTACGATAAATTATACTGACATAAAAAGTTTTTTTTAAGTTATTAAATAACTGCGGGAACATGGCCGCAGACTGAATTCTCAGATAAAAGTGACCATACTCTATAGTAAAATTTGCCATAAATATAGTAAATTTTGCAATTTTGGATATAATACTATATGTTTCCCAGACAGATAAATTTTCTTTTAATTAGTTGTAGGTACCAGGTTCGTAGTTGAAGGGGACAAGCACTGGGTACATCCTGGGATATTTGCCGTGCCTAAGCGCCAGGAGAGGAGCGATGGCCATCATGACAATGTTGAGAAACACAGAGTAGTTGAAGACGTAACAAAATCTTGAGAAGGTAGGAAAGTGGGCGAACAAGTGCTCTCTGTTCTCTGGTTTCTGCAAATCTTCTTCAAAACGGGCAGAGACGCCGTGATTCAGCTTTGACATGTCGGCCTTGTGCATTGCCAGTACACATACCTTTAATGCAAGTAAATAAAAAAAAAATTATTTTTATCGTTATAGCAATGTATTTGATGACGAAAAGGGAAAGTCACTTGTAAAATCTAATGTAATATCGATTAATCCGATTACAATCTAAAATTTTTTAATAGTTTAACTGCTGGTGCTTTTAAACAGATAAAAATTACATTATAATGATAATCAAAACAAGAATTTTTCAACAAGTGGATCCTTTCGCACTAACTACCAAATGCAGCAAGAAAATTAATAGGTCTCTAAAATTTTTGTCCGCGTCTATAAAATTCCAAGAAAAAAATAATCAAAACTGATTTTGATAGCAGTAGTTAAAATCAGATCGTTAAAAAATAATTCATTTCTGCCCTCCGGCCGGAAAGCGCCAACTTTCGGGCCGCTGCGCGAGCGGAAGTTGGTGCTTTCCGGCACCGTCGAGCAGAAAAATAGTATACATACCTAGCCCTGTATAATAAGAAAGCCTCAGATCACATATGTTTATCTACCTCGGCTTCGCCTCGGTTGACAATTACATGTGATCTGAGACAATTTCTTATTATACAGGGCTAGGTACGTAATATACTAATTTCAATAAAGAAGCACAACATAAATATATTCGCGAAGAAAAAAAAAGATGCACTAACTTTAAAACACGCAGAAGCATAGCTGATCATCAATCCCAAGCCCCTGGTGAGTACGTTGATGTTCGTAATGTGATGAATGCAAAATGCAATGATCCCGTAGGTTATAGCTCCATTGGAAAAGGCGGAGCAGCAACTAAGCAGCGTACGAAACCAAGCAGGATGGGCCTCGTAGTCCGGCCAGAGTCCTGAACCCAGCAGTAGAAACCTGAGGTCCCGCTTGTATCTCTTGTATCGCTTAACATCATGATCCATCACGACGACGGCAGCCGAGTAAGCTGCTGCTGTCGTTGCGAAACATTCGCGAATGACAAAGTATTCATCAATCTTCGATTGAGCTAAATTGTCGCTGCATTATATGCAGTTTCAACTTTGTCTCCGGAGCTTAGCTCAGGGGGAGACTTGCAAGTAGGGGGAGGAACGGGGTAGTAGGGGAACTGGCGGGTTTAGTTCGTCAAGCGACTATGTAGAAGGAGTCGGGAATTTTTCGATCTTGCTTAGTCAGTTGCGAACGTTTTTCCGCGGAGTCACTGCTTGAAGCTCGTGCTCGTTGTAAAAGAAAAGAGTTTATAACTTAGAAATAGTGTGGAATTTTTTTTAGATATAAGAACCTGTGGCAAAGATGTGTCTGACAGATGCTCGACTTATACTACTGCTCTGTAACTACTTGCCGTTTTAATTGAATTTTATTAGACTTTGTAGTCAAGATAAGTTGTTGTTCTGCAAAGTTTCAGGTTGGTCCGCAAAATTAGTGGGGGTGAACACTTGCATAACAACGCCCATACGTGTTTGACCGATCCTCGACTCATACTACTGCGTTGTTGAACTATTTGCCGTTTTAAATTAGATTTTGCTGTCAAGAAGTCAATTTCTTTTTTGCTATTTTCATAATGACGTGAGTTTTTGTAAATTCTATAGACTATTCTGGAGTATACGTATTTCAATTAAATTTCAATTTCAATTTTTCATTAAATAACATTCTTTACTATAGCAAATCTTATTTAAAGAAATTAAAATTCCAGAAATTAAATTAATTTAAAAAAATTGCAACATTTAATCTTCCACTAAAACTACAATTTTTTACAAAACATATTTTCATTTCAATGGATTTCAAATGCAATTTCTATAATTTTATCAGTGTATGAGAAAGAGTAGGCTCTTCATAAAAAAAAAAAATCTCTCGTACGAAAACTGCAAGCAGCACAAATCTAATTAATACCGATTATCTTATACGAATTGGCATATTGATCGTCGCGTGCGGAAAAAAATTACGCCTTTTTTGTACGAAGAAAAAAAAATATTTTTGTGTAATCCGCTATCGTGCGTAGGTAGAATAATTCCCCGAAAAAAAGGGTTCGGGAAAAAGCGGAAAAAGTTTCTCAATAGCTGATAACCGTAATCACCCTCGTTGCATAAAAAGTTCTTCAGCATGCAAGCGCAACAATGACCCCTGCTTTATGTATTAAACTTTTTTTCGAAATCATAAGCGCGTTAGGGGTATTAAATTTATATCCAGAAAAGATAAAGTAGTAAAAACAAAGCAGAGAAAATTTGAAAACACTGAATATAATACGAGATGATTGTAGCACGATTGAGTTAATTAATTTATGATAAAATAACGTGAATTTTTTTTTAAATATACAATTTTATAAATCATAAATTCTTACATTTACAGTATTGTATGTTACATTGTAATCATTACTAAACGATAAAATAAATTAAGAATATTATTCGAGGTTTTCGTCCAACGTCTGCAGCAGAAAGAAGTACGACACCGTAGTATTTACTATCTGCGAACCATTTAAATTCAAATTATCATTTTTATTGACAACGATGAAATAATGGCGCACAATCTGCTACCTTCATAAACATGTCCAATTCCAGTAGCATTACACCTTTAGCTATAAAAGCCATAGGCTTCTGCGACAGGACGATGAGCACGTCTTTCATAAAATTTGTATCTCCCGATCCTGGCCACTGTGCGTTATACATTGCTTCTAAACATTTCTTGCTCTAAATATTTATTTTTAAAGAATTTTAGATTAATATATGTACATGAAAATTAGAGTAAAACAGTTAAAGGCCTTTCTATGGAAAAAACGGTTCTCATTGTTACTCACCTCAATCGAAATGATTGTTCCAAACCAAGCATAAGAGTAGGCTTGAATCAGCTTTAGCGTAGTGTAGCAAATTAAGTAGCAGACTTTCACAATACTCAAGTGTTTTGCCTTCGGCGAATAAAAAGATAATGTTAAGACTATTAATTAAATCTGGAAACAGTATAATAAATAAGTCAAACTAAGCTAAATCAAAATTATGGAGAGATTTTATCAATTTTGTCTAGTAAAAAAAAATTAGAATTATTTATTTGTCGATTTTAATACTTTACGAATTAATTACTAACTATTATAGTAACGAAGAAGAATTCGTACCAGCACTCAGCATTTAATTTTGTATGGTTATAAGATCTCCCCACAATTTATTATCATTTTATAAATTACCAAAAAATTTCAATTACTTGTTTTTTTTTAGATTAAAATATTTAAGCAATCGAAGAACGTGGCATACCTCAGTGGCTTGGAAGATGAGAGTGCAAAGGCATATAGCACAAGTAACGGCCAACCAGATGGCCAGGAAACCGAAGACTCGCTCGAGGATGCGCTTTGCCTGTAACAACTGAATGTGTCGGTAAACACACTCCTTCAAGTTCTTTGTATAGTCGTTGTTGCTCTGGAGCTGTTGAAATTGGTAGGAGAGAAGACGAAGCTCGCCTACCACGTGGAAGGTATAAAAACCGAAAAACGAGTCTACGCCGGAGGTAACACTCCACAGGAAGAAACCTGCTATTAACTCGATTCCATAGATTAACCAGTGAATCATTCCTCCTGGAAAATGGATACAATTTTTTCTTCGCGTAATTTTGACGGTAAGCTTCATCTTGGCTTTTACAAAAGATAAGTCAGTTTTTATTGTTGTCATTTTATATATTTTTTTGTAATTTTCATTGTACGCTTCTTCAGGACTCAATATCGTAAACAGTACATTATACTGCTTCAGGGATAATCGGAATTTTAAAGGCCACATACTGATTAGTATTTACGTCAGCTAATAGTTGATATTTTTTTTTTTTTTTTTTTTTTTTTTTTTTGTTAAATTAAATTAAAATTTTTGTAATTCTGAAAATTGAATGAGTTTACTTTAACGGAAACTTGAAAAAAAATATATAATATATCGTACCTGACGCGTAGGTAAACGGCAGAATTTGTGGATACATCCTGATGTACTTGCCGCGTTTGATGAATGTTAGCGGCACAACAGCGTTTAGCAGGACGTTTATCGCTACGGAATAACCGAAGGTGTAGAAAAATTTTGAAAAACTTCGAAAATGGGCAAGCAAATGAACACGGTATTCCGGCACTTTCAGGTCGCGTGCGAAACTCGCTGATACACCCCCATTTAACTTCCTCAGGTCCTCCTGATGCAACCACAGCGTACATATCTGTATTTTTTTTATTGGTAAATCGTATTAATTTATTTGTATAAATATATTACAGAAAGAAGAATCTATCTATTGAATATCCGATTGAATATCGTTAAGGAGTCGACGTTGACTACTCAATAATGAGAAAAATCAAAATTTAGATAAAAGAAATAGACAGTTACAGACTTCCTGACACATTGATTCGAACAAAAGTATAATGCCCAACTCCAGGGTCGGTCCATTCTACGAGTATCTCTTACAAAAATTCCCACAAATGTAAAGTACAATACTCTTGCATCGCAATAAATTAAAAAAAAAAATTAACAAAAAATTACTCTGATCTCGTACCTTCAAGAAAGATGATCCAAAGCTAATGGCGAGTCCAAGTCCTCTGGTAAGCAGGTTGATATTAGTCGCGAATTTAATGCAGAATCTCACAATACCAAAGGTGACGAATGCACTGAGGAACGCGGAGCAGCAGCTCAGTAAAATCCTAACAATCTTGGGATGCCTCTCGTAGTCAGGCCAGAGTCCGCTACACACCAGCATAAACTTAAGGTCTCTTCTGTATTTTTCGTATTTCCTCGCCTCGGCCTCCATGGGGATATCGCCGATCGATGACGAGTTAACGAAATCTTCGGACTCGTCGTTTCTTACGATGTCGAGTTTTGCGCCCCTTTCACCTGGCACTTATAAGTTTGGCTTCTCGCCTGCGGTCGCGGCGCGGAGTGGGACTCGCCGCTTTGGTGGGGGAGCTCGGCTGCCGTGTTTTTCCAACGACATTGCAAGTACACGCTAAACGAAGCGCGGAAGTCAATTGTATTCGTTTATTCGGTGCGTCACATCGTTTGGATTTTTTTTACATTATTTTTAATAGAAAAGTGAGTGCTCACAATCGTTTTTTTATACACATCCTTTTATTTAAAAAACAGACTTGATGACAATAATGATGTATAATATGTAGTATATAAAAAAAGAATATATTACCCATTATGGATCACACGTTAGACGTACATTTATTTCTGCGAAGCTTTGAAAAATGCTGGACCTACACGTGAATTGTGCAACGAACAGTTAACAGTCGCCACTGTGAGAGAAAAAAAAAGTTTGATTAATAATTTACGGTAAGCTACTGCTGGTATTCTTCATGAAGTGTCAAACGTCTGAAGCAAGAAGAAGTACGAGACCGCAGCGTTAACGATCTAAAACAATGATTGAATAGAGAATCTCGTGTCTTAAAAGACTAATGGTTCCGCAACTTTTGTTCGTAATTTTTTTTTTTTTTTTTTAAAGAGGCGAAGCTGCTTCGTATCGCGCGGTAGGCTACCTTTTGAAACATCTCCATAGAGACGAGAAAGTAATTGTAGGAGCGAAAATCCATGGGCTCCTGGGTGAGCATAAGGAGCACGTCGCTGCTTATGCGTCGATTTCCCGAGCCAGCCCAGTGACAATCGTAGATTGCCTCGAGCACCTTATTGCTCTGAAAAATTTGAAACTGATTTATAAAAAAAAAAATTTTAATATGAGAAGTTTGGAAATTGTTTATAAATATTTTGACGTATAAGGGGAGATTGATTCGAGTTTAAAAATAAAATAGTTATACCTCGATGTCGATGATGCTACCGCAGTAGGCGTACGTGAAGGCCTGCAGAAACTTGGTGGCAAAAGTGAAAAGCATTACTGACTGCCAGAACGAGAAATTCAGAGTCATCTATAAAGAACGAATTATGCAATTTAATTACAACATTTTTCTTGTTTTTTCCTTACTAAGATATAATGATTGTTCTTCCCACTGAGGTAATTCAAAAACTATATCTGTATGGAACAGTTTTTAATTGAGCACGTATATAAATTATTTTTCGATTTTTTACCTAACAGATTTTTCATGCAAGCACCCAATTTAATAAATAAAAAAATCAAGGTACATATATCGATTATTTTTCGATTTTCTATCGAACAGATTTTTCGTGCAAGCACTCAATTAATAAAAAAAAAAAAAAAAACAATCAAGGTGCAAATTCATGTACCTTGGACATCTTGTAAATGTATTCGCAGAGTACGATGGAGATAGTGACATACAGCCAGATGACGATGAATCCAAAGACTTGCTGCAGATGGTCGCGGCATCTTAGCAGCATGACGTGCTTGTCGAGGCATCGGCGTATGGCTTGCGCGTAATCTTCGCCGGGCTGCAGTCTGGCGAACTCACGGCCCAGCACGCGGAGCTGACCGCACAACTGAAAGACCCAGAAGCCAAAAGCACTGTCCGTTCCGCAGCCGATGCAGAAGAACGCGAACGCCAGTATCGCCTCGTACGCGTAGATCAACCAGTACACCGGACCGCCCGGCTCGAAATTAAATGGGTACTTGCCCGGGTACACCAGCAGCAGCTTCCTGTTCGTTGGTTTGATTTATATATATGCTCTCGCTGGGTGGATACATTTTTGTAGGAAATAAAAAATATTGTTCTGAAAAATCTTAGGTAAAATCTCATCTGACATTTCATACCAAAATTTCATGCAATTTTTGAAATAAAAGTGCACTGGAACTCTATTTTCTTAAATAATGTGTTATCATCCTGGTGTCATACTATAAAATCTTTTATTATAGTCGTTTTATTAGCATTGTTAAGCTTTTAAAAAATATGCCAAAAAAATGTGGCGGTAAAGAATAAATGATAAAGATTTATATAGAGTTCCAGCGCGACATTCATTTAAAGAGTTGCATTTTAGCTGGACATCTTAGATGAGATCTTACCTGAGAACTCACCAGAAATTTTTCGGTAAGAATATAAGGAATTGAAAATAAAAATACGAATATAATGAGCAATAAATGTAAGGTAAACGATTTTAATAAATAGATTGCCTGCCTTTCAGTGACGAAAAAGATGATCGGTATGACAGCAAAAAGAGTGAAGGCTGACGCGAGGGCAAGGACCATGGCATAATAAACTGTGGTAAATACAGAGAGTCTCTGGAGAAGAACTGATTCAAGTCCCGGATAGTCGAGCTCAGTCTCAAAGGTACGGCCTAGACACTGAGTCAGGTCCAAGAGTCGATTGCGATGCATCACGAAAAGTATCACCTAAATCACGTACAAATTTTTATATTTTAGCCTTTTATTATTAAGAACATACCATATGTAGAAAGTTATATAGCTATAGAAAATTAATTCATTATTTATATATAAAAAACAACTTGTTTAATATTTATAAGTTTAAGGATGGGGATAAACATCCCAGTCTAAAATAATCACGTGATTAAATCAATCTTCACTTATTAATATTTATAAAGAATACGCAATAAAATCTCTATAATTTTTTTTCAAAAGGACCCGTTACACATGTACTTGAGATACAAAAAGAAAAAAATTGCATTTAAAACTACTATAAGATTTACTATAGTTGCTAGAAAATTTAAAAATATTTAAATTATTTAAAGTTTACTGAATTTATATATAGTAAAATTGCTAGTCGTTTTACCAATTTTTTTTTTTATTTTTACATTTTCTCCTTACTTTATTAAAAACTACCGTAATTTTTAACGCAACATTTTTTTGCGAGTATCTAAACAAATCGATAACACCGCAAGAAAAATAATATTTAAGCCTGCACCTTTATCAGCAACGTCCAAATGCTGATGCACCAGCTGAAGCTGCGCGTCACGCGATTGATGTCCGTAATATTTGCGTAGCAGTAGCTCAGCGCATTATAATTCAAGAGAAGCAACGACAGCCCGGCAAACGCCGATAAGCCACGGTACCAGGGCGCGTTTCTCTCCAGGGGCCAGAGGCCCACGGGGAGCAGCAAAAGACGCGCATTTCGCGCGAACTTCCGGTACTCGGACAGCAGTTCCTCGTTGCTGCTCATAGCTGCTGCCAAGGATGAGTGGGCGGGAGTCGCCGAAGAGCCGAGGAGCCGCGCGATCCATCGATCGCCAAGAAAATCGGACGAGCATTAGGCGTGCTTAGCGGACATTTATAGCCTGCCAATTGCCACGCATTTGCATGCTTTATTAGGGCGAGGATTTTCTTGGAGTGATCGGACGCTCAGTGTTGTTACACCGAGCCGAGGAAAACATTCGCAATCATCAGCAACAGTTTCTTTGCTGGATTCAATAAAAGTGGAAGCTAAATGAAAAAAAAAAAAACAAACGTGTATAAAGGAAAAAAATTAATCTAAAGTATAGGCAGTTTAGATTTGCAAGTAAAAGAGAAATGTTTCTTGGAGTTTAACATCGAAAATATATTATTTCCATTTTGTGAGTAGGTAAAACAATTATTTTAATAATATAAAAAAGTTTTTACATTCGAGGAAGTTAAGAAATATCTAAAATCTAACATACAGTACTAGAGTAAATATCTTGATCAACTAAGATTTCAGAGGGAATTTGCCAAAATTTTACTCTGATTTCACAGAGAGACCAATTTCCAAAATATTAATTTTGTTAAAATAAATCAGAGTTTTTCATCCTTCAAAGGATGGTCTTCTCTAATTGAATATTATCTGCTTGTACAGTAAGGCACGTTTACTATTCATTATTTTATAGTGTTTTAACCGAGTCGCTATATACTCGTCAAAATGGCAGTTGATTGATAAAAATCTTTGGTTAGTAAAAAACGTGACATCTGTGTATTAATTACATATAAATATAGTCTTGTATTAAAACAGCTTGATTTCTGATTCATTATTCAAGATACTGAAGAACATGATTATTCGATAAAATAATATCGAGTTATTTAAAAAAATAAAATTCTTGCAACTGGCCCAAATCATATTACAACTTTGTATTTGTAAAATAAGTTGTATAGTACACGCAGTGTGGACTTCAGATCTAAATTTACAATATCTAAAACGTAAAAAATGAACAAAATTGGTCATTAGATTCAATATTTTTATATTAAACAATGGTAACGTATTATACCTTCTGGTCTGGCTTTTGGTTTTGGTAGACCCACATCTTGCATCAGTTCAAAAGCGAAAGCTACATTGTGCACCTTCTGTTCGTGAGTTTTTGGAGTTAAATGGAAACTGCCTAATGGCACAAAAAAACCTTCCAAAAGTCCTAAAAGTAACGTGAGAAAAACTCCATCATGGAATTGTGTATCTAAATCTGTTACTTCCAAGTGTACTCTGCTCAAATATCTATTTACGAACGACTCCAACGACTGAAATTTAATATAAATTTAATAACTTAATTCTAATATCCTCAGTTAATATGAACAGACAAAAAATTTTTATTACATTCTTCACCATAGCTAATTTTTGAGGTGCATCAAAAAGAGCGTCAAAGGCATCACGCTCGCAGCGCATTCCCAGATCATCGTATGTTGATGTTATCTCTTCTTTTTCAATTCTGTGGACTAGCTGACCATCCTTTTTTGTGACCACCACAATGTCTACGGAAACTAATTCTGGTAGTCTGACAGGTGCCCTAAATAAACGAGCCAAACTAACAAGAAGATGAAGGATAGCTACAATATTTCTGGAGTGTACTAATTCTACACTCCACTTGTACGGAGGGTACAAGCCTAAAATCCTATTTGCTGTGTTAAGAACAACAAACAGTTTCTGCCTTTGGCCCTCTTCTGACTGAGTAACTTCTGGTACATCCAGTTTTCTACCAGTTAATTTTTCTGTAATTAATTTTTTTATTAGACGTACATCCATAAAAAAAAGAACAAAAAATTTAGCAAAAAATATGCATACCCAATAGTTTTTGGAGTACTTGACCATCATAAAGATCCTCAGTAATATCTTTGACAATTATTCTTTGATTAGCAAGTTCATCATTAATCCACTCAATCAAAACATGTATCAACTCTTGCACTTTAAAATCCTCTAAACTTTTTGGTACTATCATGGATCTTTCTTCATTTTCCTCCAATGCATACTCCTCTGGCTGCATATCCACCATTGCTGCGAATCCTGGTGAATCAATTGCATATTTGCCTTCTTCCTGAACTTCTTGAACTAAAAATAAATTATTTGATTAACAAATAAAGTATTGTTTGGAGTTCCTATATTATAAAATCTGTAATTACTGAATCTTAAGATTAAAAGGACCCAATTAGTTACCGAATGTATTGTTTTCTTACAGTAGTTTTTATCTTTTTGCACCAAAGATAATGTAGACATAAATTTCGAAAGTATAGACACACCAAATTCTATTTAAAAGATATAAATAACCATAACATTGTGATGCTTCTCAATTAGCAGAAGCCCACACGTAAGACTTACTCGATCAGACTGCACTACTGATCTCCGATATTACCAATTATCCTTTTCTTTAAAATCTCAAGAAACAATCGATCAAACGTAAATACTGTTTAACAAAATTAACAAACTGAAAGCATCGTCTCTAGAGATATGAAGCCTTATAAGGCCAATGTACCTGACCAAAAGACGCCCACAACAATAAACATCCAGCTCGTTAATTCACGCTGACGTGAAATGAAGACTCACCCTCTTTTATGCGCTTCTTGCGTCCTAAGGTGCCTATCTTGTCCCAGAAGCTCTCCTCCTTGTCCTCCTTCTTGGCGGAAATCGGAGCTGGACGGGGCGACTTCGGCCGTGGAGACGCCATGACTGCCAGTCCTACGGGAGATCGCGAGACGTCACCATTCAAGAATAAACCAAGCACCGTCCGTGCGTACCTATATGGGTGTATACTGGCGCGTGAGTGTGTGCGTCGGTGTGGGAAATTGTATTTACGCACACACCAAGAAAGTGTGATGTAAGAGCGTGGTTTGGGATTGGGGGGCCTGTGGCTACATATATAGGTATACAATTGCAATGGCAATTCATTTTCAACGACTCCTGCGTGTTAGTAGAAACGCATGAAATTGAAACGCTACTTACATTTTAAATCCGAAAATATTCTGTATCTATGCAAAGGAAGTTTTTTGTTCATAATTGTTATAGCCACGGTATGGAATTCATCATATTATTAAAATTTATTTTTTTTAATTAATTGAGATAGCCGTATATTGGCATAAATCAATTATTTATTTATAATAATAAATAATAATAATTTCTTTTTTAATTTTGATCATTTCAATTCATTATTTTAAATCTGAAGAATAAAGTACTATTTAGTAATGAAAAAAATTAGTAAATTTAACAAAATATTTGTTAAAAGTTGCACAGCTAATGACTTATTTATAACTACTTTAATAAAATAAAAAATATACCTCTAATAGGTCCAACGGAGCGCAGTAGGCCCTGATTCACTTCCTTATCAGCTGCACTCTCGGCGCTATCATCTAGCGGTGCCCAGTTTTTATCAACTTGACTTTGTACCTTGCTTACGACGCCAACGATCTCCGGTCGCGTGTCCTCCCAGTCGTCCTCGTCTTCCTCGTAATCCAGCTGCTGAGGTTGCGCATGATACCAAGTGCTTTGGATTTCCATCTTCTGCTCCATTTCTTTTTTCTCCATTCTACTACAGTTTTTATAATGATTTAATTTATTGTACTTTCATTGCATTTTCATAAAAATGCGCTCGTCGAAAAAAATTGTCGTTATTTAATTTAATTTATTAAATATTTATACTCACACTTTATTTTGTTGCAATTTTTGTATACATTTATATTTGTATTTTGTATATAAAGGGCATATCTTGACTATTTAATAAATAAATAATTTACATTAAAATTCAAACGTATTATAGTATAGTATTATTCTGTAGATCGGACGCGTATAAATTATTATACATTCACGAAGTAGAATTACTAATTACAGTTTCAATTATTGTATACGTGCGCAGAATGTTTATCATATCTATAAATATACTTTTTTTTATTCTTTTCTTTATCTTCGTTCGACTTTCGCAAATAAATGAAGTTCAATTATATACTTACAGCAATTAGATTTTTCTAAGCACTGCATCCACTTAAATGAACAACTAAACTACTAATTCCTACTCAACACTATATTTAATTCTCTACTTTATTTAGCAAAGAAATCAGAAAATGAATCATTGCACTTTGCCAGTCAGAGAGGATATCAACTGCATCCTTGCGCAGGCACTTCACCGAATGAATGCCGCGCCCCCGGCACAATGTTTTCGATAACGGAGGAAACGTGGAACTCCGGAACCATATCCTAGCAGACGGTCCGCCATGGGCGCACTGCTTTGAGGTTAAGTTTTACTTGCAAATTGCAGAATTTTCCGAAGAAAGATAATAAAAAGGGAAAAAAATGTCAATCGTTGCGCGTTTTTGCGAAAGAAGCGTTGGTTGCTTAAAACCAAAAGTAACGAGCCTAACGGTAGTTCGTACAGTGAAGGTTAAAGTTCCGAACACTGCATCAGACTCGGTGGACAAGGGTGAGCTCCAAAATGATTTATTTATGTATCATTTTTTTATTTTTTGGTGTAGTATTATGCACAATGTTACTTGTTCGTCGTAATGATTTTGAAACTATACAGTAGCTATGTTTATACTAAAGTACGAGAAAAAATGTTTTGTTTATCGAAGGGATTTTTTCTAAATAAAATTTTCAAATTAAATCGAATATTATTGAATTTCAGATGGTTTTCGAATATTACAATTGATTCCTAAGAAAACGGAGAGAACAACAAGGACAATGAAGAAATATGAAAGTCTACCTCCTAGGGCAAATGAAATGCCTGTTGATCAAGACTGGACTTCGGTTTGGCCAGGTCAGAAAACTTTTCATCCAGCATCAGTTCCTCTTCCCATTCGCCAGGGATACCCCCTTAAGGGACAAGCACCGCTACACAAATATGGCAATACTGAATTAATGAAAATACCAAATTTCTTACACTTGACTCCTCCTGCTATTAAGAGGCATTGCGAAGTTCTTAAACAATTTTGTACGGAATGGCCTGCAGGACTAGAAACAGATGAGAAGTGCGACAAACATTTCCCCTTGGAAGTTATCTATTCAGACTATTGTTATTCAGGACCATCTATAAGAGACCCACTTGCAAGGATTGTTAGTTTCAGAGTTAAATTGTCAAGCTTGACCTTGGATAGTCATGCAAAAGACAAAATCTTAAGATTATTGGGCAATAGATATGATCAGGAAACTGATTTAATAACAATTGTAGCTGATCGCTGCCCCATGAGAAAGCAAAACTATGAATACGCTGAATATCTTTTAACTGCTGTATATAATGAATCTTGGGTAAGTCTAATAAAAGCATTTTATTCTTTTCTGTAAAACGATTACGTTTTAATGCACATCATTACTTTCAGAGAAAAGAAAGTTGGGAGGATGAGAAAACACTGGCCGACATGGAATATTACGACTGGGACAAAAATCAGAGCAGAAAGAACCTGGTGACGATCTATGCCTGGCCTGAAATACCGCAGGATTACGATTACGAGCAGATACCACACGCCACGGAATACAAAATTGCCGTCACCGATTTGATCAATAACGGCGAAGATGAACATTCTATTATTAAGTATAAGGAAGCTGTTAAAAAATTGTTATTTCTAAAGCCCGATCCGGAAAATCCGGAGAACAAATAAAGAAATTTTGTTATTAACTTGTAAACCTTGAGTCTGCTTCGATATATTCAAACCAAACCAGAAAGCGAAAACCCGTAGAACTGCGTTGACAATAGTTACACTTAGTTAAATTAAATTCACTTAATAATACTTGTAATATTTTCATTCCTTCTCGGAAAAAAAGTTTATTGTAACGATTGTTTCCACTGAAGTGAGTTTTGTAATGCGACAAATAACGAAAAATTGCAATATTAGCGGAAATGAGCGCACTCCTTGCTCGAAGCGCAGGTAAGATCAAGCCTAAACGGTGTGACAGGTAAATAGAGCAATTCGACGATCAGGCGCACGCGACTATGTACTACATAAAGTGCAAGACGGGAGCGAAATGCTCCCATCGGCGGCAAGTCACCAACATGGTTTGATGCACGATGCGCGAGATTCTGGTACGTAAGCTGCATTTATTAATATCATAAAAAGCTTTCAATATGTTATATTTAAAAGTTTTTTTTAATAATTTTAAAAGAGTTATTACACTTAAGTTTGTAAACAATTTCGGTAATTTATTATTAAAATTTCAATAACGAATTTTCTTAAAAAATGTACCTGTGATACGCAGGAAAGAATATTGGAGACTACGGTTCTACTAGCGGTGTGCTGCGATGCGTCCACGACTGGCCTTATGACTGCCGCGAATGCAGCCAGGACCATCCACCACGATATCCTCGCCCATCTCACAGGCAAACGCAAAATCGCAGGTGACACTGAACTGGTACCTCGGCAAGACTACAGCGACGGCTCCAAATCCGATTATCGGAGTTACTACACCGTACCTACTGCGCCCTTCATACCGTGAGTTCCACGTCGATTCGGTATCTATCATATAAGAACAAATTTAAAATAAATTTTAAATTTTTAAATGATGCCTTCCTTTACTTTAGACTGCATAGAAATTAAAAAAAAAAAAAAAAAAAAATACAATTGTATCCAGAAATATTTGGATTTATTGTCTCTTTTAAAGAATACACCAATCCTTATATTATCTTTATAGTTTTACAAAATTACAAATACATGAAAAATTTAACAAAAATGTATATGTTTTACTTTCTTTGACAGTTTTGAAAAACATTATAATCAAAAAGAAATGAATCATAAGAGTAGAATAGTTTGCTGGTCTAATCCATTCACAATAAAATCAGTACATAAAATACATAAAAATCATACAAAATTTACTATTATTTTCAAATAAATCACCTATACATAACTACTGGTTAACACAAAAATATTCATTACCTATTTACTATTCTACACGCTTATTAAAAAAAATGTTATAAATTTTCCATTAAAATAAATCAATTTTAATAACTAACTTAAATATCAAGGAATCTGGTTTTTTTCGCATTTATAGAGCCTTCGATCCAATCAGCGTATTAGCGTCTCTCGCATTCTTAGCATTTCTGCTGCAGTCGTTCGCCGCGCTATTCGATCGTACGCGCTCGATCATCCCTACGATCATCAGCAGTCGGCGTTCTAGCGCCGACTACGGCGAGCAATTTTCCGACATCGAGAAGAGGGTCCTGCGTGCCTTGGATGAATATGTACGCATTTGTTCCCTTCGATTAAATATTTTTTTTTACGTCAACAAATTCCTTCGTGCAATTTTCTTTCATCACTTTTTCAGGCTAGCCTCAGTAACAATTTGTTGGACGGGGAGAAAGAAAACGACAGTTCCACCTCCTGACGATGGTTAACTTATGGATGACACCTGCAATGGAAGCTATTCTTCTCTTTTCGCATAAACATTTATTACTTTTTTTTTTTTGATTGTTTTCGAAATAGTACATTATCTTAATCTCAAAATAAAATGATAACTTCTTACATTTTTTCGCACGCAAAAAGTATATCAATCAAGTATAAATTAATTTGCTTGATAACAAAATTTTAATTTCATGTTAAAAGCTAATATATAATTATCAGTCGTGGTCGTGGAACACGAGGCGCAATATGAAGGAGCCTTATTTATTAATAGAAAAGAAAATTAAACGTTAAAGTACTTAAATTAATATGCCAGTCAAATTTAAGCGGCAGTGAAGTTGAGTCTGCTCTTAGCGTCAATTTTAGAAAATTCTTTCTTTAACAAAAAAATATATCGAGAATCATGTAAAGAAAGTACGTTTATAAAAAGTGTTATCGAAATAAATATCAGTTTTATAAAAAAAACTTTAGCTTGTTAAAAAGCACTGATTTATTTTGTTAGTGGTTAGTAAATCGTTTATATCTTTGGCGATTTTACGCTTCTCAAATAATCTTTTTTTTTTTTTTCAAGCAAAAGCTGCGAGTTTTCTTTTATAAAATATGACGTTACCTGCGATTTGTAATATTAGACGTATGAAAAAATATCTATTACTATATAATATTTACGTACAATATGACTCAACACGAAAACGAAAACTGCTCTAAAATATATACACATAGCTTTATACAGCTCCACAAAAATTATCTAGACGGTCCACAATTCTGTATGTCTACCAAGGCACTCGGGTGGAAGGTACAACTGTTGTTCTAAAAAAAGTTAAAAATAATTAATGTAGGGAAAAATTAAGTTTTATAAAAGTATATATTTTAATCTTAAAATATTTTATTCTTAAAGAAAATGAAAAATATTTACTTTGCTGGTGCTTGCGTTTTTTGTACAATGTTGGGTTTATAGTACGGGTGAGAGGATGTGATTCCTCTCCTTTCTTTTCCTCTCATGGCCTTTAATGTAGCATCTGACTGGTCAGAATTGTAAGTCGAATTTAGCAGAGGCTTTCCCCTGTCGGCCTTCAGCTTATTCAAGATAGCAATGCTCTTGGCCGTCATGGTGGGCCTAGGGAACTCCTTGTTGTTCTCCTTGCCGTTCTGCACGACTCCGTTCATCTCCTTGTTATTCTTCGGTGAGATCTTCTTGGCCTGCTTGGCTGGTGACCTGGCAGAATTCACTTGATTTTTGCTGTCTGAGAGCACTCGCTTGCGGCCCTTATTATCCGGCAAGCAGGTGTTGTTGAGCTTGTTGGAATCGACGCTGGGAACCTCCTCAACGACCGGCGGAGACTCGCTGCTTAATGTAATGGTAGAGTTGAGCATCTCTTCCGTCGACGGAGGAGATGCCCCATTTTTCGTCGGGGTACAGTTGAAGGTTGTGCTTAGGATTTCTGTAGGTGATGGGGTGGCCGGTTCTTCGTCGTCGTCCGAGCCAAGCTCCAGTAATTCCGGCATTCCAGTGCTCGTCGGATTTTCTAATTCCTGTATGCTTAGGCACGTTGTACTGTAGAAATCTTCCTCCTGCTTGTTCATATTCATGTCCGACCACTTGATGTTTTTGACACCTTCTAGGGACTTCACCAGCTGCTTAAACTCCTGCTTCTGTTTTTCAGTTATGGTGCCACCACCACGTATCATGTTGTAATAGTTTTGTAATGTGGGACTCATCATTTTTACCATTGTGGAAACAGACTGCATTTCACACTGCAATAAACTGGTGATCTTCTTAACATGCTCAAACTGTTGCTGCATCCTTAACGTGTCAACATCAGATTTCAGGTAACTGATTTTATCTTGAAGTTTGTCCAGCAGATTTTTAGATTTAATGTCCAGCATGATTTGTGCAATACCCTCCTCTACTTTGCAAAGGTCCTCCCAAACTGATTTCATTTGAATCTTTATTCCTTCTCTTTGTCGTTTGAAGTGTTGCAAAGATTTATTCACCCGCAGTTTACCACTAGCATTTTTCTCATCATTACTTGTGACATCTACAGTAGCTGTTAAATTATGTAGTCTTTTATCAGCAGCCTTCTTGTGCAAGATTCTACAATATAATATTTTGTCCGAGCTCTCCAATGATAACATTTTCTCATTAAGTGCTTTCTTCTTACTAAAGAGATCAATAATTTTGCTGCACTTTTCTGTTAAATCTTTAGTTTGCTCTTCATTGTTAATTTGACTTTGTGGTAGCACAGTCATTGGTAAAGTACCACTTTCATAGGCTGATAATTTCTGTTTTAGAATATCTATTTCCTTCTTCTGATCCTCAACCATTTTAATGTAACCAGAAACATGCATTTGGCAAGATACAATATTCTTTTTAACACTGGTTTTAATTTTCTTAGCTCTGTTAGCATATCTTAATGTGTTGTATGTATCTTCAAAACTTGCACTAGAAGGACTAATATTTGCAATCATCACTGTCTGACAGTTTCCTCCAAGGGAATCTTTTAAAAGTCTTGTTAATTTAGAATCACGATAGGGAATGTGTTTTATTCCATCAGCCAAGTTGTTGATGCAGTTTCCAAGTGCCAGCAGAGATTTATTTATGTTTGCTCCTTCTTTGAATCTGGCACCAGTGCACCCTGTTGCTGATGCTCTCTCAGATCCTGCTAAATCTATCATTGATAACTTTACATGCTTTACCTGCCCATCCATTTTACTAGTAATATTCACATACACCTGGAATACTGCATGACTCCTACTGCTTTCCTGATTGGCATCAGTGGCATGCTGAGTACGATTTTTGTTTCCCTTGGCCAAGAGAGACAGTAATTCATCTGCATTGTGAATAGTAATGATCTTCAAACCAGCTACAATTACTCCAGCTCTGTCTTCTCTCAAATGCAGTGGGCCAATTCTATGAAGTAGATCTTGAACATTTTCATTGTAAATTTCTAGATATGAGACACCAAGATTAAAATCTCTGGTCTCTTTTTGTTGTTCTATTTGTGCAAAAAGCTCAGCCATTGTACGATATGTAATTCCTGGATCTCCTTCTTTTCCCAGCATTGTATGTGTTTTCCCTGCACCTGTTGCTCCATAAGCAAATACTGAACAGTTGTAACCATCCAATAAACTGGTAATAAGTTCTTTTGTACTGCCTTCATAAACATCTATGTTGGAACTATTCATGTCAAATATACGATCAAAGACAAATTGCAGCTCTTTGTTTTGCTTCTTTAATAGGTCACGGCCTTTCTGTACAACTCCTCGATAGAAAAAGGGATTCTCTTCTTCTTTAGGATCAAATACAAGCATTCTGTCATCTATGATTTTTATAACAGTCTTATAATTATCCTGCATCTCCTTCTCATTGTGAGGCCTCACCCTAACTATCACTTTAATACTGGTCTGTGAACTTTCACGCATTGTGACTGTACTTCCGCTGGTGCTTGGTTTAATTCCTGGTCCTGAGCGTCGTTTACTAAATTTTTTCACTTTGTTAGGCGAAAATGCCTTGGTCAAATCTCTCCTGTTGAATACCATCCTGGTGCTGGTTATGATTTAGTTCCCTTGCTACCAGGTGTGCCTTGAACAAAAACAAAAAACCACTTATTAGTACACAGTATAAAATAATTATCAGCATCGATTAGATCAAATTCCCTTTAATTTATAAAACAAATTTTATTTTTTTCATAAATAAAATAAAAAGTATACAAAACATAAAACAAAATTTCTATATATGTTTCATTCATAAATACTTTACCAAAAATTAAAAACTAAAACACTGACAGGTGCCAATATACAGTTAAATATAAGCAGAAAAAATGAAAAAAATTCTTCCCTTTGGTTAGTAAAATGCAGCACAATGTAACTGTTATGCATCTGCATCATTTTGCTCGTTTGCATAGTAACAAATAAATAAATAAATAGAAAAATTATGCAAAAAAACATCGCTCTTTCCTGACCAAAAAAAGTATATACACGCTTAAAATCATCGTCGATCCCAGAGCCACTTGATATACCAAACAACGAAAATAAGCGTAGTCTCCGGCCAAGCCTTAAAAAAAAGAGGGCCAGCCGACGCTCGGAAAGTACCATAGCGAGTATGCCATACGAGTGCCACATTCCCTCGAATACTCGTTAATGGGCAAACGCCGAGGTATCTCCCGAGTTCCGATGCTTCATTCGGCCCCAAAACGTAAGTCTTTATACTGCGAAATAAGGCGCGACGCTTAGGAATTGGGTAAACTACTTGGGGGGTCATCGCGGCGTTCTCGAGTCATATCGACGCTTGGGGGCCCGTCCGCGGCGCGCCGCTGACAGGATCCGCAGCAGGCCCCTCACGGAATCGTCGTGCTGTCGTCGTCGCTGCGGCGCTTGCTTTCCTTACCCAGGACTGCTGAGCTGCTGGTGGACGGCCGCTCCGGGCTCTCGAGGGTTAAACATGCACCTTTTGCTGGCTCCTGCGTCAGTTGTTCACGGTATATGCACTCCTGTTTTCAGCCCGGCGTACCTGGTTATGAACACACACTGGACAAGGGACTCGGGCGCGCGCGACCGTTGGAGCGGGTGCGGCGACTGGCGCGACGTTTTTCGGACCCTTTGAAAATTCAAACGCGATGTTTGCGGAGAACGCCGAAGGCGGCGCTGCTGGTCGCTCAATCGCCGGTATTAAACTGAATCATTTAGGTGTATAAGTATATGTGAATATATATAGTAATACACATAGAAAACGCGATGCTTACAGGAAATTTTATATCATCTTTTTTTTTTGTTTTTTTTTTTTTGTTTTTAATATTGACATTATTATAAAGAATTCTTTGCGCTCATTTATGACTAATTAAATTTGAATCTAATCATGTAAAAGCACTATATTATATTATTATTGTCATATTAATTTTATTACTCATATATATATATAACTATATATTTTATTTTATATATATATATGTATGACATATATGCATACATTTTTGTCACATAAGTATATAAAATTACAGCTTTCATAAGAAAATGAGATTTTACTATTTTTATTACAAACTCTTATATAAAAAATCATCTCACACAATATGATCTAAAAAAAAATCAATAAATCCACGAATAAAGTAAGATAAATAAATAATTTTAATAAATTAATTAAAATATTAATACACAACTACTTAATTAATAAGTATCATATCGGAAATTCGGAATATCCTCCCTCAATAAAATTCCATGTGTAACGTATCGACTTTTCGCACGTGAAGACCGCAGTATCGGGCTTTCTCTCTCTCTCCCTCATAAGCGAGCACACATTATATCCTAATACGAAAATAGACATTTCTCGCGGTGAGGCGAGCGCGCCGCACGCGGCGAACTCGCTTTCGTTTCGGCTGCTCGGTTCTTGCGACTTCAAGATCCGAGATATACCTAACCTGAAAGCGCGGGGAGGAGGCCGTGTGCAGATCAGTGAGAGTGCGGAGAAGACAGGGGAGAGGCATAAGGGGCTCGCGGTTCAACCTCCAATAATCTGCAAATGCGGAATAATCGGAGCCGTGAGATAATTGTGAGGTCGTTGAAAATTCTGCTGGAGCGGCGACGAGCGGTACGATGGGCCTGCGGCTCGCCGCGCTCAAGCACCTAGCCAAGAGCTCGAGCGGCTTCAAGGTCAAGCGCGCCTGCTGCAGCGTGGACGACGGTGCCGTCCGATTCTACGCGAGCCTACCCCGTCTCACGCCCCAAGAGGTGAGAGACGTTTTTTTTCTTTTCATTTCTTTTACGAGCTCATTTTATCATCACTCTCCTTTCCTTTTTTTTTCTTCGAATTGAAGCAAACAATCCGTTCGAACTTTCGGAGCACTGCTGAGACTGACGTTTATTGATTGTTCCCTAAATGTGTTAAATTTTGTGTTTTTTTTCCATTGTATAACTTGTTTAGTGGTCTCTTAATCCTGACGATTTTGCTTGTGGTAAACACTTTATTGCAAGTGAGAAATACATAAGAAAAGAGTAAGAGTAGGAAGAGGTGGAAGAGAAAAAATGAACACAAGACAATTGAATTTTTGTACTTACATAAATCTTTATGCAAACCTTAGTGTTGTTTCAGACTAAATTATTAAGTAATCAATTTAACCTTCAGAAGTAAAAAGAGATGATATAATTTTAGTTAGCAATTCGTAAATTATTAAAATTATTTATTTTGGTCTTAGACTTTTTGAAAGAGAATATTGTTAAAAACATTTCAATAGTTCGTCAATATAGCATGAGGAAATAAAAACAACTGAAGTTAATTTTTATAGTCAATAAATACTTTATTTATTCATAGTAAACAATACTATTTGTGAAATTGTTTATACACTATATAACATACAGATTGTTGAATGCAGTATTAATTTATATGCAAATAATTCAAAATCAATTATCTTTTGCAGGTGACTGATATATTGCAAGCCAATGAATATACCAAAGAATTTACTGGTCCCAACTCTGTTAAAAGTTACGATTCAAATCAATTAGCTTCTAATAATCCAATAGAAGATACCAGATCAGAAGCAAAATGTCTATTAACAAATGGTACTATTTTAAGTTAATTTAATTTGTTTATTCTCTTTGAAATTAGTAGAATAAATTCAATTTCAATTTTTTTAGGAATATTACTGGGTGTATTCGATGGTCATGGAGGAAGTGCATGTGCCCAAGTAATATCAAAGAGGCTGTTGAATTACATCTCGGCTTGTTTACTCCCTCCAAATATTTTACATACAGTTTTGGAGTCAGCCAGCCAAGGCAAGAACTTCGAGTTACTTGAAACTTACAATGACAAAGCACAACTCATCAATGAGATAAATAAAATTTATCAATTTAGTTTTGTAAATTTTTTGAAAGATTTGACTCAGAGTGATGTTAATAAAGAATTTCAAATGGAGACTGCCATAGAAAATGCTTTTCTCAGGCTTGACGATGACATTTCAAAAGAAGCTTTAAATGCAAAAGACAAAAATGTAACAAGAATGCTTTCTGTAGCAATGTCTGGTGCTGTTGCTGCAGTTGCACACATTGATGGACCTCATCTACATGTTGCTAATGTAGGAGATTGCCAAGTAGTTTTAGGAGTTCTTTCAGGTACCATTTTTTATTTAGTAAAGAAATTAGTGAATCTACAAATATTAATTATGATTTATGTCTTTCAGAAAGCGATGGATGGTCTGCTAAACTGATGAATACAGAACACAATTCTGACAATAGGACGGAAGTTGAACGAATATTTTCGGAACACCCGCCATCGGAAAGAACAACTGTTATTAAAATGGAACGTCTTTTGGGTCAATTAGCGCCTCTTCGATCGATGGGAGATTTTCGATATAAGTGGAGTAATGAAATTATGCAAAAGAAAGTAGTACCATATTATGGAGATAGTGCAATACCTCCAAATTACTATACTCCACCGTACCTGACTGCTAAACCTGAAGTTAAATATCACAGACTGACACCTAGGGATAAATTTTTAATTATAGGTAGCTATCCATAAAGATATTTAAACATTATCAGACTATCTTTAATTAAAATAATTGAGAAAACTAAAAATATTTTAATATTTAAACAATTTTTTTCAGCTTCTGACGGTCTCTGGGATTTAATTTCTCCGCTTGAAGCTGTGCGCCTTGTGGGCGAGCATATGAGTGGAAAAGTAACTTTAAGTTCATTAAGGCTACCTCGAAAGAATATGAAACTATCGGAAATCAACGAAATGCTTTTGCAGCGAAAAGAAGGTTTGAAGAAGAAACCCTTAGATGGCAATGCAGCTACGCACTTAATGAGAAACGCACTAGGTGGTACGGAATATGGTATCGATCACGCGAAAATATCGAAAATTTTAACGTTACCGAGTGAAGTGGTGCGGTTATTCAGGGACGATATCACTGTAACCGTGGTGTATATGGACTCAGAATTTTTGAGGCACTGCCCTCCATAAAATCAGATGGTCGCTACTTTTTTACTGTATATGAAATATTAATGTTGTTCCAAGTGTTCTGAAAGCCGTTTTGTTGATTACGGTGTAGAGCTTGTTATTTATTTAATTAACAATAAAAATAATTTACATAAGAACAGTGTTCTCTGATTATTCTTTACATATTACATTATACATTGAATCTATCTACTTAAAATTGATTCTAAAAATTATGTTCATTAACAAAAGCAATAAGGTAAAAATGTATAGTAAAAAAGCTTTCTATTTTTTTCTTATACAGTTCATAATTAAAAATACAATCATTATGCAATTAAAACAAAGGATAAAAATAAGTCGTTTTTTTAAAACAAAAACCATCTTAACGATGTTCCATCCAATAAAAGATGAAATCTCTGAATACATAATCTGATTCGTACGTAGTGATGTTAAATTTATCAAATAATATATCCTTTAGTTTTGACAATCTAAGCGTTTTTTTTATCTCAAAATATAGATCATTTCATAGTTTATCTCAACGCTGCCATTGTCAGCAAGCAATAAGCTTATTACACGCATCTTTGCCGTTATTAGTACCTCAACTATCGTTCTTCAAAAAAAGAGATCTTATATTTATAGCATTCTCATGTTTATCAAACACTCTGAATGAGGGTACATTTAGATTCGTAAAAATCTTAAAGGTGTGCAAATTTGAAATTCTTAAAAATAAAAACTGGGATTTGTACATGATTTATTATAATTAACTTTTAAGGTTGAATTGATAAATATACATATTTTATTATTAGACGTATACAGAATTTTATTTATTTATAAATAAATGTATTTTATTTATTTATAAATGTAAGAGCTTGATTTTTATTTTATAAACAATTCCATTTCAAATTTGCATCACACAATTTTTAAATTCTTACGAATTAACTTACACAAATAAGAAAATTTTACATTTAAAAATAAATTATATTTATCAATTCAACCTTAAAACTTAATTATTACATTACATCATGAACGAATCATAGTTTTTTTTTTTAAATTAATTCACATTTACCTCCAACATTTTTAAGATTCGTACGAATATAAGACTCCATCTAAACGCACTCTGGTTCAAAAACAAGAATAAGGCAAGCGCGCTCAAATGTTTTTTTATCTTGGTTCACTCACTAGGTAGTATTAAATTCAACCTTCTTGACCAAAATCTTCCTTAAACTTTTCAAGTTTTTTCATGTCTTCTTCATTTACAGTTGGACGGGTAGTACTCAATGATTTTAACATATCTTTCTATATTTAGATAAAATAGCAATTTAAAATAAGTAAATAATAAGACTGAATTATTGTTATTATATAAAGTATGAGATTTATTTACCATTGTAACTGGTGGTTCAAATAACTTGTCTCCAGGTACTTCCATCCAATTCATTTCAATGGCTGCTGGATCTCCAGGAGAACAAGGGGTAAGTAAATCATCAACAATAACTGAGGGATCATTAGGTGATGGTCCCCTAACTTTTTTGAAATGTGTAGCCATTTGAACTTGCCTAACTGGCTGCATAAGGGCATCCCTCACTATGATACTAATATCAGCTCCTGAATAACCATCTGTAGCTGCTGCCAATCTTTTGAAATCATCTTCAGTTAAAGTGTGTGCAGTGCTACCCAAGTGTAGTTTAAACATAATTACTCTTGCTGGTTCTTCTGGTAAAGGAATATAAATTCTTTTTTCAAATCTTCTTCTAATAGCTGAATCCAAAACCCAAGGGATATTTGTTGCTCCCAAAACAAGTATTCCTTCATTGTCTGTTCCCACACCTATTAGGATTTGGAAGTTGCATTAGATGATGAAATCAACAATTGTTTATAGAAAATTTATTATGGTACCTTGCATTTGGACCAGAAATTCGGTTTTTATCCTTCTAGCAGATTCAGATTCATTATCGGATCTTGAAGAACAAAGAGAGTCAACTTCATCAATAAATATGATACTGGGCTTATGAGTTCGAGCCAATTCAAAAAGATTCTTCACTAATTTTTCAGATTCTCCCAACCATTTGCTCACCAAATCAGAAGATGATACTGAGAAAAAAGTAGAGTTGTTTGCTTCGGTAGCTAAAGCCTTGGCCAAATATGATTTACCTGTACCTGGTGGCTAAAATGTAAAAACAAATTAAAAACTTCTTGAAAAACCTATTGTTTTTAATTCTTTATAGAAAGCCTTTCTGTAAATAATTACTTACGCCAAATAATAGAATTCCTTTCCAAGGAATCCTTTTTCCTGTGAATAAATGAGGAAATCGAAGAGGCAGAATAACTGCTTCTTTTAAAGCCTCTTTAGCACCATCTAACCCTGCTACATCTGTCCATTTTACATCTGGTTTCTCTATAATAATGGCCCCTTCTAGTTTACTTTGCAACTTCTTTTTCTCTGGATCACTATCCGTATCGCTATCTCCACTGTCACTTTTTTTATCCTCACTTTTTGAACTTTCTTCACCAGCTTTTACTGGCTTTTTCTTTCCTTTCTTTAGATAAGTTTTTAATTTCTCTGCTCTGTCCAGATACTGATTACATTTAGTTCTAATACTATCTTTAGCCCTATCTCCTTGAGCCTCATCTGAAATTAAAGATTTTTTAGAACAAACACTTTCTCTAACAAAAATTATAAATAAAATTATTAGAGAATTTTAAATTAAAATTAAACAGTCAATAAATCAATAAATCATATGACCATATTATGAGTTTTCCTTATGTTTGAATGATTTGGACTTAGATGCTTAAGTGCTTAAGTAAAAGAAATATGACAATTGTTATTAAAAATTTAAATCAAAAGCTGTAATTGATGATTGATAAAATATTAAAAGAAGAAATGATAAGAAAACTTTTTGCAATATCCTGTCAAATTCAAGCAAAATAAATAAAATCAGCCAATTGAATACTATCAAGTACAAGGGCACCATCAGACATTAAAAGTAAAAGTAAATAAAATAAAGTGACAAATGAAAAGAATATCTCATTCGATTAAAAAATCATGTGCATTACATTTGATGGCATGAAGGAAGTATTCAACGGAGTGTTCATAGAGCCTCAATGCCTCATCGTAGTTTTTATTCTTGTCTTCCTCGGTGGCTTTGGTCACCAGATCGATGGCTTTCTGCAAAATTTCAACAGATATTGAAATACATTATCATCTCTTAAACTCTCTCAAAATCAACTGTTTACCTGCAGGATGGGCCCTGATGCCATGATGCTCGCCAATAACGACCTGCTCCACCTTGACCAGAACGAGTGTGTGCGTCACTCTCTCCCTAACCTTAAAAAATTTTCTTATCCCGAGCCTCCACTCCCCAAATCACCTGAAAACAAGTTTCCTCGCGGTTAGCACCCCCGCAAACTGTGCGAGCTCATTTAACGTCGCGTTAAAGTGGTATGACGCAGCGCGAGTAGGCAAGACAACGTACTTACGAGGGAGATTATTTCGCCTAGATAGATAATGCAGTGTTAAGTATAGTCGTTCCCTGTCAAACTGAGTATTGGAGTAACCTTCAAAAATCGCAAACTGCTGATGTCGTCATGGCAGTCTAGGCCCTTCCGCTGACGGGGGGGACGATATCGAGCGATTACTTTCCGCGCGACTCCCTCACCAGAACATCACAGCCGTTCGGGAAATTTTTACGAGGGAAATTTATTTTCGCACTGTCAAATTGCGCATCTCGAGTTTCGACTCACGAGAAAGAAATAATTACGTTTTCCACGAACTACGCGGGGGGTTATAGACATCAGCTCATGAGTATCGCCCTCTTCAGTAAACACTGCCAGGCAAAATTAAACGTAAACGTAATGGAGTTTATGGAGTGACACATGTGTAAAAGATGCGGGTGTACTGCCTTTTAAATCCGAATGATGTAAATGAGATTTTTAAAATTTTGATAGTTTATTTGTTACCTTGCGGTATCAATGGAGTTCGGAGGAGCAAGATTTTTTAACGTTTTTCTTCGAGTTTTAAGAGGATTGCGCCAATGGTTATAACCTGAATCATTATTAACTTTTTTATTTCTTGTGAAAATCATGTAATTGTGAGAAAAAAGAGATCTATTGTTATGTTTGTCTGTCGGAGCAATTATGTTTTATATACAGCCACCAAAAGGACTGGTGACGCTGCATACATTGGAAGAATTAGTAGTTTCTCGCTTGGATTATTTAAACGGTTTAGATAGTGATAGGGAACAATTATTCAATGGGAAATTTGAGTACTTGTTGGAAGGGACACCTCACGATTGTGTTGGCCATTTCATATTAAGGTTAGTGAATTGTTAAAATTTTCAGAGGATATTTGCTACCGAATTTTAAAAGTTATACTTTGTTTCAGATTTATAACATCAAGATCAGATGAATTATTTTTATACTGGATTTCTAAGGAAACTTTACTTTTGAAAAAGAGATTATCCGTCATTCATGCGAGACAATTGTACAGGCTATTTAAAACTATTTTAAGACATATAAAAAGAAGGGATAAACCTAGAAATCCTGTAGATAATGTATTGATAGAAATCTGTAATTTGTATTTGATACCTAAAATTTTTAAACACATAGCAAGCAAACATCATTCAGATGATTGTACTAAATATCATCAAAAAAGTATAAATGATGTTTTTTTTACATAAATTAAACAATCATAAATAAATCTTACATTTGTAACAAATTTCTTAATCATTTTCAGTTGATTTTGATCTGGTACCAGACTTAGTAGAAGCAAGAACTGTAGAATTATCTCATGGCTGTGCTACAGTTTATTGTTCACAATGGAAAGAAGTTCTTCAGTCTTTATTTCAAACATTTATTTACTTTGAGATAAAAAATCAGAATCCATTGATGGATCAATTTATATTAGATCCTCGAATGAATATTTTACGCCAAAAACTTCAGCATACATTATTTGAAAAAGGATATACATCTGGAAAAATTACTGCAAATAATATAGATGAAGAATCCTTTAATTTTCCTCCTTGTATGCAACATTTACACTTGGAACTCAGAAGGAAACATCGTTTGAGTCATTATGCACGTTTTTACTATACCCTTTTTCTTAAGGAATGTGGTATGAATTTAGAAAATGCTTTAATTTATTGGAGACATGAATATTCTAAGCCACATAGTTGCACATCTCTTTGTGTTCATGATTGGCAGACAGATGCCAAAAAATTTACTTACAGTATTAGACATATGTATGGTTTAGAAGGAGGAAGAAAAAATTATAAAACACCAAACTGCAAAAGCATTTGTGTAAGTTAAATTTCTTGAAACAAAATTACTTTTAAAATTGATGATTGCATAAATACTTTATAATTTTTCATAGGAACAAATATCTGGGGCAAACTATGAAGGTGGTTGTCCATTTAGTAATTTTGATCTGGATTCTTTAAGATCTTTACTGAGCAAATCAATGACTGACGATGAGGTAAACCATTTTGTAGCAAATATTTTAAAGGATAGACCTCAAGCAACATGTGCCAACTTTTTTAAATTAAGAAGTATAGCACCTGTTAGTAATATTACCATTAGTAAACCAGTACAGTATTATTTAACAATGATCGAATTTAATTAACTAAAACTTAATTAATTTTTTTTTAACTTTTTTTACTTGTAAATATATTTTATTTATACATATTTTTAATCTTATTCAGATTTAGATTTTTCTAATAAATAGATCTTTACACAAAAATTTACAACGCCATTACCTTTTACTTGCAAACAGTTTAAAAGCATCTTCTATAACTTTGTGCTTAACTCCATCTTTGACTAAGATAGAAAGTACACCTACTTTTGTCAGATCTCTGATATTCCTATCTTCATCATCAAAAAATATCATATCCTTGTATTCAACTCCAGATTCATTTTTTATCCTAAAAGAATAATATAATTTGTTGTAATACCACGCGTTAGTGTAACACTCAAAGTATTAATTTCAGTTTTAGTTTTATACTAAACATTTTGTAGCTTTATCCATTACCTTGAAAAATGAGTTGTTTTGGCACCAGGATAAATCTCTTTGTACTTTATATATTTGTTCCAACCAAATAAATTTAACAATTGATTGGCCCCCTCGATTTCTCCGGTTCTCGAAGCTACTCCAATTTCATATCCATCTTCATATAATCTTTTGAGAATTTCCGGAGAATCCGGATAATACCGAATATTTTGGCCGTGAGCATCTACAACTTTACCATTTGAGCTGTAATATAATTATTACTTAAATAATAAATATTTTACGCGTTGTTTTAATTACATTAAAAAATTTAAAAAAAAATACGAACCCTTTTTTAAACGGTGGAGTAACGTGGGTGTCAACCCAAAACGGCCACAGTGTGTAATCTAAAAAATAGTTAATCAAATTATTAGTATTAAATTATTAAATTAATTTATATCAATACATTATTTTTTTCGAAATTTTCTATAAGAAATAAATAAGTTCCAATCTATAATTAATATTAGCATAATACTATTTATTTTACAAAATAATTTTTTGAAAAATTTATTCAGAATAAAGAAGGTACGTTATCTATATAGTAATAATATGCAAGAAAAATAATGTATGTACATATACTGTTTTTATTATTACTGATCGAAACGAACTACGAATTACAATAAATGATAATCTTTTTATTGTTAGTAGAAAAAGTACTAAAAGGTTTCTAACCTAAATCAAAGACTACCACTTTTGGCCTCTTTTCGCTCATCCTTTTCTTTTTTGGAATGAAAAGTCCTTAAACTTCAGAGAAACAAGTTACTTTTACCGAATTTCCGATTAATTGTGCACAGCCAATACTTTGCTCCGAAACGATATGCAGACGCTTTTTTAAAAACGTGTATTCATCACTGTTGGACTCGTGCAAGGTGTTTGACTTATCAAGTCATCATGTAGATACAATTAATGCCTGACAAATGAAAATTACAGAAAAAATATAGTTATTTTGAGAAATGTTTATATCTGTAAAATAAAGATCGCTTTTATTTCCAATCTGACTGATGTGTAGCATTAATTGTTTTATCACTAATTCACTAAGGTCGACTATACATATATAGGCAGAACGTAGCTATAGGTATAATAGAGGAAAAACTTAAAGTGGAATTCCGGGAAAAATGTGTGATTACACTTTAACCTTTACTTATACCACTGAAAAAAACGCATGCTCTTTACATTTTTTCATAAATTTAAATTTAAATAAGAGTGTACTTGCTTCCTTGTAATTAGATTTTCTAAATATAGGAATTAATTTTTACCGAAATTTTTCCCTGGATTTTTTCGCATCCTTTCTTTGACGAACTCATCGTGATGATATTCTTTTAAACTAAACTCCAATTAAAAAAATTTGTTTAATTATAGGATTGTTTAGACTTTTTATTAGCTCTAATCTCTATTTTTTTATATTTTTTTACTAGCAAATTGCTTAAGCGCATCTTCTACAACTTTGTGGTTGATACCATCTCTAACTAAAATGGAAAGAACGCCTACTTCTGTTAGATCTCTGATATTTCTTTCCCCATCATCAAAAAATATCATATCCTTGTGCTCAACTACAGAATCATTTTTTATCCTAAAAAAATGCTATAATTTATTACAACAGAACGTGCTAATTTAATATTTGACTTATGGTTTTAATTTTATTAAATGTCATAACTTTATTATACAATACCTTAAAAAATGAGTTGTTTTGGTACCAGGATAAATCTCTTTATACTTTATAAATTTGTTCCAACCTAATAAATCCAACAATTGATTGGTTCCCTCGATTTCTCTCGTACCCGAAGCTATTCCTATTTCAAAACCGTCTTCGTGCAATTTTTTGAGGATTTCAGGTGAATCCGAATTGTTTAAATAATCCACAAGAAGTGTAAAGTTGATTTTAATTTTTGCAACAATTTAATAAGGACAATTAAATAACAACAATTTGTATTACGTATATCTATATTTATTCATGTTATGTATATTATGTACAAAGTAGTTTCTAATAACCCTACTTGGGGCTCAATCGGATAAACTTTGTTTTTTTTTTTCTTATATACATTTATAATATTACAGATACACCAAAAATTCGCCACAGTCACGAAGGTATTCATATATAATATGATCGAACTGTGATTTTTTTATCCATCTTTCTTGCAATAATTAACTGATACTTCGATAGTATAATAGCGATATATTAATTAATAAAATGAAAAGTCAATACATAATAAAATAATAGTAAAAATAATATTAACAGAAAACGCACTATCGCATTGAGAGTAGTTATACATATGTACTATATATATATACTTTTTTCCCATAAAATTTCATCTCTCTTTTGAAATCATATAAGGTATCGTATAGGATATTACACCGCATTCACTAACTTCATTCTCATGATCCTCTCTCAATGTTTATACTCTTACTTAAACGTTAATGTAGTTTACAGTTACTTTTTTTGTTATTTATTTACTTACAATAGTTTTTTTTTTGTTATCGCATGACATTCACACACATTCCCCAAGTTTTCTTTATTATTTCTGTATGTACTTTTTTTGTTTTTTTTTTCTTTTGCTTTAGCGTGATAGCGTTGATATCGAAACAAATTTATAAAAATACGTGTACTCGTCACACTTCTAACTGGCTGCGGCTATATTATTATTATTTTTTTTTTATTTTTTATTTTTTATTTTTTTTTTTGATAATACATCCTTACGACCTTTTTTTTTGTTCATTTTTTTGTGACAAATTACAAGCACGATTCCTTTTTCTTCCTTTTTCACTGGACCACACTCTTAACGAAAACCTCGCCCACTCGGCGGATCACTGATCGAGAGGATACTTTTTGGAAATTGATTTCTAGTATACCGATTAACGAAAGAAATCTCCATTACTCTATAGTGATAGATCGGTTTTTTAGCACTACCAGTATTACCTATATGCATCACACACCTTTATTATCGCCCGTACCCACACTGCTTTCAGCTGTAAAATTTTGAATCATTCGCTAATACACCAGAAAACGATTTCCGAAGTTTCCCCACAAAATCGTCGATCCGGAGGGTGTAAAACTCTCCTCGTCAATGTATCCGGGCTCCGATCGTCTCCTCGGCCCTGCCGACACTTTTCGCGGCCCGCCGCCCAAGACCTTCGGAAGAGAAACTACTGCACGTGTGGTAAGTATGTATATATATAAGTATCGTGTTTATCGGTAATACGCGCGAGTCGATTGTGATTGTACCTCGCGGGGGGAGGGGGAGCGGTTGGGGGGAGGGATTGGCGAAAAAAGTCGGGCGGAGGACACGATCGTCGAGCGCACCTGATCCAGCGTCGCTTTCACCGTAATCAAAAAGGCACTGAACGCACGCTGTTGTAAAGATCGGCGAGACTCCCTCGTGGCCCCGGCATATACAATGCGTATATATATATGCTTTTATATACGCGCGGTGAAAGGAGCCGCTCCGTACGCGGGGTCCGCTTCCTAGCTACTTTTTTTATTCTCTTTTCGTTAAGAGTGTCGTATATTAGAGGGTGAGTCGGGTTTTTTTATGTGTAAGCATGACTGGGTGTGTTTGTGTGTATTTGTTTGTCGTGTGGGTGGGTGAGGTTTCATTTAGTTTCGACGTTCGAGGAGCGCAGTCCCCGTAATTAGCGCAAGTATGTATCGTCGCCTATAACGAACATTAGCACACTTTAGTTTTCCGAAAAAAGTCTACTTATACTACCGGTTTACATATGTTTTATAAGTGATATCACTTATAAAAAAAAAGAATTATATGATTCTGTATTTAATTGCTTCGGTCATTTTGTTAGGGTTGATTGCAGTATTCTTGAGTATTTTATAAACGTATGGTAAAAATCTTTGTATAAAAGTAGAGCTCTTTTTTTTTCAAAATTCTTAAATGTACTAATCTTCATTAGAGGTGACATTATGCTGTCGCTCGTTCAGTTCGCCGAGAAGTCCACGCGTCGGGAGCCTACGTGTTCAACGTGTACTAAAGTGTTTATAAAGCAATTCCTCTTTTGCAAACGCATATTAGAATTCTGGACTCCTTTTGCTTTTCGAAATGCAGAAAGATACGATGGGATCGTTTTGAACTTTTTTTTATTTATTTCAATTCGATTGTAGAAAAGTGGAGAAAATCAATAATAATTTTTCGGACTGTATTTTGACATTAAATATAAAAGTTGAGCAGAATTTTTACAATTTAATAAAAGAGGCGTTCAATTGAAATGGTAAGTTGCTTCGGGACGAGTGATACAATTTTTTTTTTACACTCTTTTCTTATGCATGCGGTATTTCACTTTTTCACTTTTTCAATGTGAAATACAAAGCTATATATCACAAAATAAAAGCCAAGGATTCAAGTAAAAATTACTTTTAAAATACTAAGCTTTCTCGTCGCCTCATTCACGCGTCCAAGTGTCTACTCGGATAGTCAAACAAACTTTGCACGCAACTTGAAGTAATTTTTACTCAATTAGATACCTATATACATTTTTCCTACGCACTTTTGTTTAATTCTTCGTAATTTTATTTTTTTATTTTTTATTTATTTATTTATTTTTTTTTATGTAGACCTACGCAGAATGACCTTTGAATTTTCAAAATAGAAATTACTTTATAAGCACATCGTAAGTGATTGACATATATATCTTACGTAAAGAGGGTTAAAAATATAAAGTATATAGCAACGAACTCGAACACTATATATATATATAAACCGGTATTGTTAATTCAATATTTTTTTTGCATTTTTTCATGGCTTTTTCTTCCGCGCGTCGAGGCTCGACCTCTTCAATCGAAAAGCTTGGGTGAGACGCGTCGCTTTTTTCTGCTCGTTTATCAATTATATACATGTAGGAAGTACCATAGTGGAAAGATATACATGGAAAATTTGTTTCAGATCGCTTATCCCACGTTCATTATACGCAAGCGTTTAAAAAACGCCGAGAAAGAAAAAAAAAATATTCCCCGCACGCGTCCGGCATATTAGGTATACGTCGCAGCGGTCACTCCCGTCACTCGCCCAAAGAGCGCGGATATATAAGTACACTAAATATACCAGAACATCGTTAAAATGGGTACTCGCAACATCTAGAGCAGGGTGAACCTCGCAGGATATTTTATACTCGTCGTGTATTATTTTATACATAATTTTTTTTTATGTGTTTATCTTTGTTTTTTTGTTTATATTTATATTTACTTTTTTAATAAAAAGAAACTTTCTACGCGAAACATCCTCTTTTGGGTTTTGTGTGCAGCGCTTTCATCCGTCTGCGTGAAATTCGAGCTATACTTTGGACATTTGATTACATCCTTTGCTGCCCCGTTTCTTTTATTAAATATTTTTTTTTCTATACTTTTTGTGTGTGTGTACGCGCGTTTCGCTAGCGAGCCGCTTCGCTCGTATTTATTTATTATTTATTTACTTATGTAATTTTTTTTTTTTTTTTGAAAAAACGCTTATTCGCTTCGATTTGATTACATCGTTTTCTCTCGCATTTTTGGCTTTATACAAAAAATCGAAAAGAACAGTCTTGAATTGTTTTCCTAAGTAAACCGCGGTTCTTGTCCCAACGATACCAAGTTCATTCATTTTTTTTTTTTTAATTTATTTACTAAAACGCCTAGCAGTGGGGGCGTTTCCTTCTTCGCTTTCCGCTCGTTCAGTTTTTCACGCTCTCGCTTGCCCTCAGGTCTTATTTAACTAAATTTTCATCTACTTTTTCATCAGAGATTCCGAAAGTCTCGACAAGATGCAACAAAGTGATTGTGTATTTAATTAGAGACAACGCTACGTGCGCTTTTCTTCCTTTGATCTATATTCTCTTATCGTTAATTTAATAAGTCATCGGTTTAATGCATATTTTTTTTCTTCGTGTTTGTAATTTATTCAATATACACGCACGTATTTATGTATGTATGCATTTAAGCATGAATATATATATATAAGAGACTGCAAAATTGTACGAGGCTTTTTTTATTCTTCTCGGGATAGCCCTTAAATTACGGTACTACAATACTTCTCCGTGAGACTCCCTTTAGAACTTTGTGGTTTATATTTCTTTTCACACTCATTTAAACGCTAAATTTCGCTTCTACTTCGGGGATTCACTCTGCACACTCTCGCACCGAACTGTGCGAAACCATTAATTTTTTTTTTTTACTCGCACCGTTTCCATTCTTTCTTCTTTTTTATGATAAAGACCTTTGTTTTGCATCTAATAAAGAGATACTGTCAGTCTCACGTATATATTTATATATATATATTTTTTTTTTAAATTATCGGCAGTTTTGCTCCGCACCGTGCACCCTATATATGTTACTTTATTTGCATTTTTTGTAACTTTTATAATCGTTATTTGTATAATTCTGCATTTATTCCATCCATTTATGTCTTGTTAAATCTACTACTCGTTACGGTCAATAAAAAATTTGCGACGCGTGAAATTAGTAAGATCGTGTAATCCTATAGCGTCTTGCGATGGCTCGTGTACCTTGCGATTTCCTTTCTCTCTTTAGCATTTGTTTGCGGTGTTATTTTCATTTCTTCTCGGGTGTAGTAAACGTCTTGTATCGCTAGGCCAAATTCTACAATCTATAGAAATGTTCCTTTGTACGACTGTCGTTTTTTTTTTCTTTTCTTCGAGAAAAAAAAATGAAAAACTGCTCCGTATGACTATATACGGTATACCCTCGTTCATTGATGCGCGTGTTTGTAAAAAAATGAAAGAGATTACAGTGCTGGGTGCTAGTAAACTGACGATTTCGTTCCTATCCTTTTCCTAATTTCCCTCTTCACACGCATCCTGCTCCTTTTAAACAGTAATTATTTTATAAAAGTACCTCGCGTCGTTAACGCAAAACGCGATTCGTACAAAAATTTGCGATAAAAATTTTACGCGGATATATACGTTTTATTTTTCTTTTAACTTTCTGCTACTTGCAAGCGTCGAACGCCACGCATCGAATACAATTATTTTAAGATTTTCTTTTTTTTTAGTATAATAATAAATGTTTAACATAATACTGCGTACGACAATGTAAAAGTTTCAAATAATTGCACTTTTATAAAATCATTAATGTTTGAAAAAAAATGGTAAAGTGCTAATGGACGATTTACTGGGACCCAACGCTGTGGATGAGCTATAATAAAAAGCTAGAACCCGGTAACAGTAATTACACCATCATTTAATTTTGAAACCTTTTTTGTTTTACATGTATTAATAAACAAACATCGTAGACCATTTTATTATTTACATTCCTTGTTAATAGTTAAAAAATCAGACTTTCTAGGCTCTTTAGCCTATGAGAAACGGAGTACATTTTACATTGCGCTAATGTTATTATTCATTTTTTTTGCGTTTATTTTGTATTTCGTGTTTCATACTTTTTTTTGTATTTGCGAGTTTACGTGTATCTTTATCTTTACACAACGTGTATATTAATATTTATATTTTTTTCATGGAGAAGTTAGGGAGACTTCAATCTAATCACAGTATATGCTGATTTGATCGTGAATAAATTAAATCTTAGTTGAACCACATTACTTCAATTACCATATCACTTTTCATTTATCCACCTTTTATTCACTGCACTTTCTTTTATATATATTCTCTCGAAGGGTCTTAACTAAATTCGTTACAAATTTTTTTGCTAAACAAAAGAATTTATAAATAACAAGCACTTGGACTAACTACTTTTTGTCTCAGCGATCTTATCATGTCGCGATAAAATCTCCTCGTGGCATCGGCCAGTTCGAAAAAAGAAAACTAAATAAATTTCTCACTGAAATTTGCGAACAAACTTAGTAAAACCCTTAAAACTCTACACGACGTGTTACTTAACGTCTACGTACCTTGGATCTTCACACGTCTCACGCATCTTTTTTTCTTCGAGCGTACGTTTAAATTTCAGTGAATTATTTTCCATACCATTTCTATTGATTATCATAACCGTTACAATTGTCATAATGCCGCGCGACTCGCACCGACGATTTTTATCAAATTCAAATTACTTTAATTTTTCTTTATGCGATAATATTTTTTGTCATTTTTTTTATCATGAACCACTTTTAATTAATCGATAATTATTACGACTAAGAGAGACGCAAATTTTGTGACTGGATTGAGTCATCAAAAGATTACCTTATTTTATACACATAACATTCTTAAATTATACACCACTAGACTCAATAAGCGATTGGATCCAAGGCATTGGTATATCGTCAGTAATTATTTTTTTATTACATACTTTACATGTCATAATTGCAGCGGCTGCCCAAATACATTTATCGCAGTTAAACGATAGAAATAGTAACGTATGTCGATAAAAATGCAAATGTGATAGCTCCTTTTTTACAAACACATTGTCGTGCACTTCAATCGACGAGTGCACCATCGCAAAAAATAAGAATAATTCATAGAAAAAAAAAAACAAAATAGAGAAAAAAAAAACGGCAAGAAGGAAAGTAATCAATCAATGCCACTTACATTTTTCTTTCATAAAAAAAAGAATAAACTAAGATATACGAATATCGAAATATTAACAACTCAAATTCTTAAAAGTTTAAGATAATATATTTATAACCTTTTGTATTTATCGCGTTCACGTTTGTAAAGATCGTCATAGTTCTCGTACATTCTGATATTATCAATTTAAAATAGTACCAGGCGAATAGTAATAACATTAGTTGAAATTAGAAAATACACCGATGCATATAAATTCCCATTGAGAATAAAGCGATTACATTTTTTTTATTTATATTAATACGTCATTTTGTAATTTATTCCATTTAAAACAGTTATACGTAAGTTCACTGTCAAACGCTTCCTTTAACATCGCAAAGCAAATTTTTTTTACCTTGGATGGCGTAACGTATACTTTTCTAATTTCAAATAATCGCTCGCCATGCGCACAGTAGTTACATCGATACGCAACACTCGTCACGCGAAGTGTGATGATTTTCGGCAGAATCGCACAGAATGCACGCGACGAGCAAGTCGACGAGTACTAAGATTGGTACTTTCTTTTTCTCGTTATATACGCCGAATTATCTTTAGCAAATCGAGCGATTAAAAAATAACATCTTTCTTCCTCTCTTTTTTCCCACAATAAAAAAGGGTAGAACAAAAGATCGCACAAGCTTGTATTGTACACATAAAAAAGTTTTACAAACGCTGCTAAAATACAATTATCTCTGCTCTTTCAACGCGTTGCACCTACGTCGAGAAAAAAAAAAAACTAATTTTAAATTTCAGTTTAAGGTAAAATCAGAAGAAAACCTCTACCATTCTTTTGATTCTTCGAGCGCGCGAAGATAGAGGAAATTAACGACACGGATCGCTTCGTTTGTCGATTTGCGAATAGGACGCGCGAACAAAAAGCTTCTATTCAAATGAAAAATCGCGCCGTCTCGCTGGTCGACCGTGAATTTCGTTTTCTTTTTTTCTTCTTTTTTTTCGTCGACTTTTCAACATACGAGGAAGACCAGTGACTTGTGTCGGAAATCGTACTCATTCCGCCTCTTCCTAATTATCTCGTGATAAATTTTCTACAGCGTATGTTCATTATATGTACAGGTGAAAAATTACACGCGACCGACCAGTGACACGGGGCTATCGCAATTCGCAGAATTGCGTGATACAATCACCATTAATAAAACAGAACATCCATCTTTTTTTCATTATCTTTGCCACGCTTCTCACGGAAGCCGCATCCTAATCGTGCATCTGAACGACTCGAAGTATCAATGCAAACTGAACTAAATAATTACATAATGTACGTACTTATGCGAATTATATGATGTACGCATGTATAAACGTATATATATTTATTAGTCAGTTGTAAATTGACGATCAATCTTCTGGTTTTCATCTTTTTTTTTTTAATATTTTCGTGTTTAACAACATTGCAACGAAACCAGTTTTGTGAAATCGTAAAAAAAAATTAAAAGGCAGCATCGCCTGCATCACTAACTTATAGTAATATAATAATATTTATAATAAAGACGTTAATTATGTAATAAACCTTATAATAATTACATACGTCAATAAATCTTTATAGTTTTTTTTTCAGGAGATTGGTTTTTTTTTTTAAACTAATTGATTTTTTATATTTTTTGTTTTAGCATCCATTACCTCGATTCTGCACGCATATTTATAACAAATATATCATATGCGTTTTTTTTATCATAGTGAATAGGTACATATAGCTGTATAACATGTAAAGCCAAGCTCCTGTAATATACACAACACTTGAGGCACTTAATCGTGTGCTCAAATACCATTTTTTCTCTTTTTCTTTGACATTTTTTTTTGTTTTCGTTTGACTTGCTTTTAATAAGTTTTACTTTTTATCAAAGCATATTTCTAAATTGTATGTTATGTTTCGAAAGAATCATAAGACCTTTAAAAGAATAGAGTTTGGTGTCGTAATTTTCGAGGAGCTTAGAAACAGATTTATGATTAATAAGGATTTGATGACTAGCCGTTTTGCCTTGAAAGTGAAAAGAAAAATTTCGAATAAATCGACATCTGCGCGTTGTTATTTTCCAGAATATCGATGTTAAATTGTATTTTTTCCTACTTATTCCTAATAAATTCTCACACCTTGCTTTTCTGTATCAACAGTCAGTTTCAGAATTTTTCAATTTTCAATTTTCACTACAAATTCAATTTTAATTTGGAAACTGCTTATCTTTTATCATTTTCCATGTCCGCGCTTCTTTTTTTTAATATTTATTCGGCTTTTAAAGCTTTTCTATACAGACTAGTTTACTTTTTTCAAGGACATTGATGAAATAATTCAAATTTGGAGCTTGTTTTTTATGTTAATCATAATTATTATCGTTATCATTACTCTTATAATATTTATATACATTTTTTTGTTATATTTTTAAATCTTTATATTTTTATGAATTTTAGACACTAGAGTTTTATACCTAAATGATAAAATTACTTTTCCCCCTTTTTGATTGATAATATGGCCGCAAAAAACAGCTTGCTATCCGTTATTGTAAATATACGAAGTTCTGGACGTGAATTAAAAGAAACGTTTGAAAAGCCTACATCGATGAAGCATTTTACGCAGTATCGAAATTTAAATTATAAGTAATCAAACGTACGCAAAATAAATTTTTCTTTTTCTGTCATTTTCGAAATCAACGAAAATATCAAGCCCATGGAAATACCATGCGTTAACCTTTTTTCACGAAGAAATTGAACAAGAAAATAAGACTGGGCGGAAAGCCTCGTTATCGGATTATTTGATAAATCGATCAATATTCTGGAAAATACATCTCGTACAAAACAATAAAACGAAAAATCTACGTGACATGCAGCATTTCAAGTCATTAAAAGGGGAAAACAAGATTTATAACTCAAAAAAAAAAAACAATATGTCGTAGCTCTCATGTGTGTGAATACAAATTTGCGAACATAAAAATTATGCTATGTTTCTTAATACAGCACTGAGAAAGGCTGAATTTTTCTCTCTCTATCTCTCCCTTTCTCTTTTGCGGAACTAAAAGGAAAAGCAATTGAAATTCAAATAAGCGAAATTCGTTGCATTTTGAATCTTTAGCTCCGCTCGTGGGAGTCTTAATATGCACACACATAAATACGGACATACATTTACATACACTTGGGCATGTACACGTATGCATATATACATATATGTGACGGGGGGGTTTGGCACAAGAATAAAACACTTTCTCAGTTGCAGCCCTGCGCCACGGTTGAAGATTCAAATAGAGAGAGGGAGTTGCTTCGGGGATCATTACTTTTTTTCGAAGAAACAAATTAAAACTTGTAACACCTTAGCTTAAAGTTTTTTTTTTAAAGCTAACGAATATGTACCTCCGAAATCACAGAACCAAAGCGATAACAATATTTTTCTCCTACACGTGTGTGTGTTGTGTGTTATGTGTTGGTATTCAATAAACCTGCCAGCGTAACTCCTAGTTAATTCTCTTTGAAACGCAAGAGACGTTTTATTATTAATTTTTGTTTTCTGTTTAAATTCAGTATCGCCTTTATCATTCGCGTCCTCTTCTAAATTTCAGAAGTCTCTCTCGCTTCTAATCTAAGGTAATGTTAATCATCATATATATATTTTTTTATGTTTTCCTCTTCCATTCCCTTTGTTCGCCGTCCATCGACGCCACTCCGGCCGCTGCGGCATAGGCGTTTTAGTCACTGTACAATGTAAAAAGTCTCTCCCCCGATTGTTTATGTTTTTCATTTTTTGTTTATTTTGCACGATGCACCAAGCGCTCGACGCCCTCCCCCGCGTCGGCCGTCCGTCGGCGAACGAGCGGAGAGACAAGCAAAGCAGGTGGCCGTTCCGAAAATCCTCGGCTCGGCTTACGAACCTCTGGTAACTGCTTTCATATGTCGATACTTAAACGCAGTGGCATATCTGTAAAGATGTTCGATCGTGTTAGTTCATTTTGGGTTACTTCAACATTTTTTTTTTCTTTTACTATTCTTTTCTCCAGCTTCGGAACAATTTTACGAGCTCGGCCTTGCAGCGGACCATCGGCAAGAGGTCAAGTATCGATCGATCGGCGGCCTTATATACAAGTGAGGGCGTAAAATTTGTCGGAGCGGAGTAATTTTTTTTTTTTTTTAAGAGAGCAAGAGAGAAGAGACTTAGATTTTTTTGTCAAAGCCTCGGAAAACGTCGGTTTACTCACGTGTCCTTTTACGCGCTTCCATCCCTTCCTTCGCTTTTGTGTTTTGCGCATGGTAGCTCGCGACTGTGCTGAGCTACTTGGGCATAGCTCGGCCTCGTAATGTCCTACAAATACGAAAGAGAGAAATGCATGAATTAGCACACGTCGACGTTGGTGGCCTATGATTATCGGCTCTTATTTTTCGCTTTCATTTTCAGAAAGAGAGAGAGAATAGATATTTTTGTTCTACAGCGAAGATGAAAGATGATTTCGATTGCAGGTCGAATATCCTTGTAATTGACTCAAAAATGCAATGTATATAGAAAATCTTCAATGAATTCAATTATTTTTCTTTTTTGCAAAGAAAAGTATCAGAAAGAAGCGCTTTAAAAAAAAAAAAAAAAAGAAAATTTACGCAGTTCGAGCGTTTTCACAGACTCTTAAGGAAGTTGGTTGCAAGTAACAAGATAAAAAATTGTAAACATTTACTTAAAAATTTGTGTAAAAATGATCAAACATTCTTGGACAAATTTTTATTCATAATAAACACTAAGCACTTAAAAGTTTTAAGTATTTCGGTAGACAAAAGTTGACTTTTTTCAACGCTTTTCTTTTATTGTATTAAGATTACGATTTAAAAAAAAAAAAAAAAATTAATGGAATTCTTAAACTATATATTAATTTACATACAATTTAAGAAATAAAAGATAAATTACATGAATATTCCCTTCGAAAGTGTTTTTAAATAGTCTCCCTTACATTCTGAAAGTACAATCAATACATAGCTCAAGTTATTTTCGTGTGTTCTATTGCAAAGTTTCGGTGAAATGACCACTGCTTTAGCAAAGATTAAAAAAAAAAGAGAGAACATCGTCCAACGATCCATGTATACTAAAGCGGTCCTAACGCTAAAACTGTACGTTAGTATGCATGGGCACAATAATTAAAAGTTTCCCTTCGCACTCTTGCGCACACATATGCGCTTAAAAAGAAAAACAAAAAAAAATAATGACCCGCCATGATCCCAGTCCACCACCAAAAAAAAAATTAATCGCACCGGGCTCTCCTTTCGCCACTCCATGATTACAATGCTTTCAATGCCTCCAACGAGTAAACATGCCTGCGATTCCAAGTATACAAATATAAATTTCTAAAAAAAAAATAATGAGGTACGGCCATTGTCCAGGTGACCAAGAAAAAAAAATTCATAAAAAAAAATTCAAAGTCCAATTGCTCCAATTTACACGAATAATATATAAGTGAAAGGGTAACGATTCCTAGAGAACAATCATGCTGGATTTACGATTCACTGTCAAATTCCTTATGAGATACATAAAAGTATACAGCGTGTGAGTCAGATAGGCCGATAGCAGAGATATATACCTTAGAGAGCAGGAGGGGGCAGGGAGACTACGCAAGACGTACGAAGGTGAGAGAGTACAAAGAAAAATTAAATTAAAAAAAAAAAAAAATTGAGAAAATAAAACGGAGTTTTGAAAAAAAAAAAAATCAAGAATGGGAAGACTTACCGTGGGATAGGCCGTCGCCACTCCAGTATGTGACTGGGTATTCTGGGTAGGGATGCTGTCGCAATCGCACCTGGTTACCGATTCGGGATCTTCCGGCCCGACTGCGCTCGGCGCCGCTTGCGCGCTCGCACTTATGGCCTCGTCCACGCCGTTCACCATGTTCGAGTCGTCAGTCTTAATCGATCTGTCAGCGGTGCATTTCAGTGATAAAGAAAACTAAACCTCTGCGGTACGTATGACTAAGTTTGCTTGTTTTTTTTTTTTTTTTTCTTTTGGCTACTACATCTCGCGGCGCGAGATCTACTGTTTTATTTTATTTTATTTTTTTTTTTGTTCTTGATTTACTGTGATAGGTTTTTTTTTTAAAAAAAGAAGAACCAATACCTGATGATTCCACGCGTCGAATGCATGACAAGTGATTCGATCGTGTCGAGGAGAGCAACAGATGAATGAGTTACGAGATAAAGTAAAAAAAAAAAGTATACTTAAGTAGATGAAAAAAATGAAGGTATAGATGCCCTTACGAAAAAAAAAATAGTCGCCACCATCGTGCATAAGAGTAAAGGAGAGAGAAAGATATAGTTACAATAGGCATGCACAAATTTTTCGAACTAAGTGATCAGTCGATAATAGTAAAAAAAAAAATACTGATATAATAATGTACGCATATAATTTTACTAGCAGTGAAGAAAGAGATGATGAAGTTTTGTCGATCTATATGAGAGTAGGAAGTGGGATCTTGCAAAGTTTCAACACACACTGGTTAACAAACCATTATACACATTGTTTATTTACTTTAAATGACAATGATGTTCTAGTCATTAGCAAATAGTATAATAATGTAATAATAATAGTAATAATAATAGTAGTAATAATAATAACTATATAATAACTAATAATAGTAGCGTAATAATAATAAAATAAACCATGCTTTTTATTTTGCATTATACTTTCTTTTTTTTTTCTTTTGTCCATCATTTTTAACGATTCGAAACGATTACAGATAAATTGATTATTGATACTCGTTATAACTAGAACGTTTAAATGAAATGCCTGTAGACTAACTCGAAAAAAAAAAAAAAAAAAAAAAAAAAAAAAAAAAAAAACGATCAGAATAGTTGTAGTAAATAATAATAATAGTATAGTAATAAAATCGTAAATTTATAAATCGTACTAATTATTAAAGAACCCTGAATATCGATTAATTATTAATTAAATCCTTATAGGCGTCGTTCGTCACCTGATCATTGCTAAGACACATGTGCACTTGACCATGGCAATAATCGTATAAAAATTATTTGAGGCCTCCCGCATTATTATATTGACTAATTACCGAGAAATGACTTTGACTAACGGAAACTCCGATTTCGTTACTGTACAGATAGGAGAACCTCTTGGGTGTGCAAAATAATATAAAAAAAAAAAATTTTGATAAAAAAAAAATATGTGCGACACGATCGCGTTATCTTTCAAGGCACCCCGTGTATAATCTCCGGTAACTCTTTGACTGATGAGAATCCGAGGGTTCTTCAATCGTTGAGTGGCTATGTATGTTTCATTCCATTTTCATGAGTAAAGAGACAGACCCTAACTACACTGGAGCTGCTTTCGGTGAAGGAGAAAAAAGAAAAGCTAAAAAGGCAACGAATATAAAAAAAAAAGGTACCTTTCATACACGAGAATCGCGCAAAATGTAATTCCGAACGGAGAGGTAAATAAAAAAAGAGACGGAGAAATGTAAAAAAAAATACGTTGTCAAAGGCTGCGATACGCAATTCATAAGTGAAAGGTACTAGCGTACGAATTGCGATCGTCTAATCCGAATATAAAGTGTCTTTTTTTATCTTTTTAAAGTAAAGAAATTTGACAGCGATCTTGTTCATTAATATCGTGTTTTTTAGCTTTTTCTTTTAATTCGTCATCGGCACCTCTTTCACTTCGCTCTAACTCAATTCAGGCTCGTGTACGAGCCTTATGCAAATGACTATCTAAAATTCTGCGACGCCCCAAAATTCTCTCTCGCAGAACCACTCAAATTTCTACCTGCGCGCTCGGTACGATTGCTTTTTTTTCTCACTTTTTTTTTAATGTAAATTTTACTAGTAAATAATGAATAATAATAAAAAGAATAGTAAGGTGGATGGGACCTAGCGAGTGTACAGCGAAACGTAGCATCCACCTTAACGAGGGAACACAGCGCATAACGCAGCTAACAACATTCACAAGAAATCGGCATTCCCCAGGCTCTATGTCATGTGCCCGCACATCTTTCATTCAACTTCGATGTGCGCACGTATGGGAACGTCATACTTGTGCACATCGCGATTGTTTACTTCATTTAAGAAAAAAAAAAAGAAATAAACAAGTTAAACTGCCCTGGACTTGACAAATCACGAAATCAACTCGGCATTTTGTTTTAATTAACAATAACAATAGTTTTTTTTCCTTCATTTCTCGTGTCTTACTGACAATGGCCGTCGTTATAATAAACTGATTCTTTTATCTCATATAACTTATATAAAATAATTATTATAATGAACAAGGTTGGCATATTAGATTCTACCCCTTATGGACTGAACGTAGACGTGTGTATAAAATAATCTACTCTTTTTTTCAAATAAAAAAGAAACTTGATATACGTATTTATATCGAGCTTAAACAATATACTCATTGAAGCTTAGTATATTCTTTACTTAAAAAGAAAAAGAAAAAAAAAAAAAGATTTGTAGATCAGTCAATACAAATAGCGTAATAGGTAGCTATTAATATCAAGTTATGCCATACTTATTATAATTATCTGATGAATAACTATGTGCACGCGCGATGCGTTTCATATACTTCGTATGTAAAATGTACAATGTCTATACCTTAAAAAATACAAACGACTCTCTCTCTCTCTATGTAAAGTCACATTATTAACATGTTTATAGGTCCATAATCGTAACAAAGAAACGTGCCCACTCCGAATGATTCATCAAAATCAATTTACAGCGCAGTAAATTTGCCTAGACCAGTGACATTGATAAGAAAATCGAAAAGAATAATTTAAGTCGTGACGCTACAGTAAAAGAAAAAAATACCTTTGAAAACTAAAAAGTAAAAACTGTCCGAAAGATACTAAAAAAATAAGAGAAAAAAAGGTTTGGAAAAATAGAGTAATTGAAAAAGAGGTGTGTCCGTGTGTACGTGTTGTTACATGAGTGCATGTGTTTCGTCAACAGGTTGGTCAACCTTCAACATTAGCCAAAAATCGAAGAACGCTCCACCGGGCAACATTTTTTTCTTTTTCTTTTTACTGTCATTCTACTCGTCAATTCTCCATGACTAACTTGGACGCTCGATTTTTCGCATTTAAAGGTTGCGTCTTTGCCCCTCTAGAGAACAACATCACGTTCCTACTGAACCAGAAAAAAAAAAAGAGAGAGATAAGGACAAGAAGGAGAAAACACATGCACGCACGTGCCCGTATGTTTCTATGATGAATGTATTATAAAGAATTCAGAATAATCGCACTCACTTATCGGGAGATGATGGGGGAGTGAGGGTGACGGTGCCGAGGGCGACTTCCGAGTCGCCGTTGTTGTTAGCAGGAGTATTGGGGTTCGAGGATGCCACGACCGCCGACGTCGAGGACGCGGCCACGGTGGCGGTGGCTGTGGCAGCACTGCCGGCACTATTGCCGGCGGCGGCGCTAGCTTCCGATGCTACTCGATGGTGGTGATGCTGCTGCTGTTGATTTCCAGGGCTCGTCGACCTGCTGTTGTGGCTTAACAGCGACTGGTGGTGATGATGATGTTGCTGGGGTTGTTGATGATGATGCTGCTGCTGGTGGTGTGAATGGTGGTGATGCGAATGCTGGTGATGCTGCGAGTATTGCTGATGGTGTGGTACATGCTGGTGCTGCTGCTGCGGGTGGTACTGCTGATGGTGGTGGTACTGCAGCGGCGAGCTGACAACTCCCGCCGGCGGTTGCGGCTGGTGCTGCTGCTGCTCCTTGTCCTTGTTTGTGCTCTTGAGCTTCGCAGTGCCCTTTACCACGTCGGAGAGCCTGTTTTGCGACTGTGTGCTGTCAGAATTGGCGTTCTCGCTCGAGGCGTTGTGAGGCTTCGTGGCGTTCACGTCGAGGCCCGGCAGTGGAGGGAAGGCCGCGGCCTCCAAATCGAACTGGACCCCCCGGTTGTGCTGCGCGTTACTGCTGTTGGTGCTGCTGGCAGGCCCAGAAGACTCTCTAATCGACGGTAGAGGGTTGCTGCTGCTACTGCTGCTGCTGTTAGTCTTCGACAGCGTCTCCTGATCTTTGGTCCTGCGGTGTGTTCGATGACGCGGAAACTGGATCGACGAGTCTTGGGTCTGAGAATCGCTCTCCTTAAAATTAACGAATCATTATCAGTCAAACTTTTTTTTTTTCTTTACTTACTCTAGTATGAAAAAAAGTATATAAAAAATTTTAAATCGATAAATGGGTTATGGGGCTGTGATAACTCTGGTTATATGAGATCAAATATAAATCAGCTACCAACTTATTTAACAATTATGAATAAAGGAATTAACAAAAGAAAAATAGAGAAATGTATAATAAGCAAGACTATTACTAGATGCAAATCTGCATAAAAATAGCCGATGAATATGATAATAAATTGTTAATTTATGATGTACATACTTTTGTGTCATTCTACATATTTTCGCATTGTATGCAAAATACATATTATTGTAGTAGCTTGTACTTAATATTTTAATTTTATATTTACAGCTTGTATACTATGTTGTAGAATTGCCTAATAAAATACTAATAAAAGAACATATTTTAAATTTTATTAATTTACCTGTGACCCTTTAGTAGCATGACTGCTAGAATATTGAGCCTCTCCTACAACATTGGGTGTATGGGAGGACTGGAACTTTGTGCCAGATGGGTAGGAAGAAATTGGCTTTGCACTGGGCAAGATATTCGGTAGAGTTGGCGCTGCCACTCCTATAGATACGGGTCCTCCACTCAATGGAGGATGCGAGGTTCTAGCCATCGGTACCATATTACCTCCGCCATCCATTAAACCGCTTCTTTCAGAGCCATTCCTTTGCTTATTCCTGGAAAAAGTGTTGCTGCACACGGAAAAAGCATACATCAGGTGCTTTGAATTAATAAAGTGTTTCCTTCTTTTTTTTTTTATAAGAAACAAGTTTGTCGGACTGATTTAATTTCAGATTAGTGGCAAACAAAAGATGAATCATCTCTCGTTCATTGATCGCAATTTTCTAATGTGAATCATATTATTTTTTGTCCAGAGAAGATTATTCAAATATGATAATATCCACAGACACACTGTCAAGCAAATAAATTTAGATTTTACAATAAAGTGTTATAGACCAAAATAAGCAAATAGAACTTTAAAAATATATTTGATTTAAGAAGCCATTCATTTTTTATTTTGAAGACTTAGTTTAAAAAAAAAAAACAATCTTAAGAAAATAAATACAATAAATACCTATTTCGTTGGTTAAATCTCGTATTGTGGGGTTTGAAAGATGTGTGAGAGGCCATTCCGTTCATGGTAAAAACTCCAGACATATCGAAATAGGCTGGACTTGTTGGACCCCAGGGCATCATCCCCGCAGGATAAAACGGTTGATGCTGAGAAGACAATGGTAAACACTACTTGAATGGGTAGATAACAGTACAATTCTAAACAGCAATTCATTAGAGTTTCATCCATAAATTATTGTTTAAAAAATCTGGATTAAATTTAAGAACCTCTCTTTTTATAAAAAAATATTTTAATCTTTGTAGAACATATCCTTTCATGTATTAATAGTATTCAAATTATCATTGTACTAATCACAGCTAAATTTTGCACTTTGTTTATAGACGAATCTCTTATAAATACCATTTAGAAATTTATGGAAACAAAATTCAAGCAAACATATGTTGATGTACATACGTAAACGTGCACTTGATTTGGGTATGGCGGTATGGTAGTTTGCGGCATCGTCGTGCCATTTGTGTATAAGAAGCGTTGCTGACCAGGCTGATAACTATTGGGATCAAACACCGGTGGTGGAGGTGGCGTTCTGTAACCATTCTTCATACCACCAACATTTGTTACCGTCGGTATCGGTAGCCTGTTCATTGGCTTAGCTTTAATTCGCGCCATGATTGGCTTTCCCTAAAATGAAAATATAAATTGTTCTGAGAAGAGTGTCTTCAACAGAATAATTAAGAAATCAACTTCCTTTATTTCATGCTATAGATATTGTAATCAAAAGATAATGAAATTCTAAGAAATATACTTTTTTTTTTTGGGGAATTTTCTTAATATTGTATGAAACACTGGGAATTCCCTCAAGTGATTTGAATGCAAATCTACTGATTTTGTGTATCTTTTGAGGAAAATACAGCCCAAGCAATTTTTTATCGACAATTGACTTAAGTTTACCTGAAATTCTCTAACTTCCTCTCTCAAAAACCTGTAGGCCTTTTGAGCATCTTCATCAGACTCAAAAGTAACATACCACGAACTGTTATGTGCAAACTCACATGAAATAAACCTGGGACAACCTTCTCCAGAGAACAGATTCTGCAATTTAAACATGCCACATTAAGTTATAAAAAATTCAAAAACTCTTAACAATAAAAAATGAACTTACTTTTACATCTTCAAGAGGAGTGCTGTCTGGTATTTCACGAAGAATAACAATACACCGTTTGTGGTTTGGTCTGACTTTTTGGCCTTCTTCATCGACTTGTACATTAGGTGACTCCCTGAGCACCTCTGTTATCAGTTTTATGTCTTTAGTCAATTTCTTGACTTGATTAAAGTTTGCTACCGTCCATATTGGTACATATTGATCATTATCCATTTGTGATAATAAATATGCATCATTAGCTAAGTTCTCTCTACAGGAAATAAAAAAAAATATATAATTAGAAAAATGATCACATTGATAAACTATCTTGAGTGTAGTGGTTTCAAGAAGATAAAAGTTTTTGAAGTATATCAATTTCTTTCTAAGTATTTAAGATAAAATAAATAAAAAGAATTCTACTATAAATTAATATTTAGTAGAATTACCTTCTAGCAATTATGAATATTTTAAATATTGTTTTAAAACTAAAAAATAAGACCTTATCTCGTGCAAATTAACATGAAACTGCAACAAAATTAAGCCAGAAGTTACACTGCATTTAATCAATTCATAACCAAGAAACTTACATAACACAAAGTTTTCAAAAATGTTGCGATATTTAGGCTTTTGACTTTATATTCATCTTAAAAAGATATTATTATACAAAGTTAGGATTAATTTTTATAAATATGTTTAAGTGTTTAAATTGATAATGAAACAGTTAATAGTCAAATAAATTAAAATAAAAATAGTCGAAAATATAATTTTTCTTCATTTATTAAGATTAATATGATTTGCTTGCAATTCTTTTGAAATATACAGTAAAATTCATGTAAGTTTTTTCAGGGAATAGATTAGTCATTCTGATAAAAATGATTAATTTTTAGTGCTTGAAAATTATAAAAGTGTAAATTGTCATGTGTGTATAACATTTACACAAAATATAATAAAGAATGTGTGTATAACATTTACACAAAATATAATAAAGAATTGTATTTGAAAAATGTGTTTTTTATACATAATTTGCGATAATTGTAATTAAAACTTATTTAAATGTATGTAATACATTGCCAAGTCAACTGCAGTGCTCCTCAAATCAAGTAAATTTTATAGAAATATAATTAATTTTTATAGAAAATATTCATAATATCACAATTTTACTTTTTACATAATATTATTTATATTCCAACTTGCATAAAAAAAATAAATTTTACTAAATATTTACATAATAACATAAGATGCTTGGTTATCAGTTACTAAAATAGTTTCCTCTACCAATATAAGTATATTTATGTATTCAGTGTAAATTTTTGCAATGTCACTTTTGACAAAAAGCCAGTCCTATTTAAAAATTTTACTTATCTGTTTCTCATGCATTATGCCATGAGAAAAGTAACTTTAAAAAAAAAGTTCAGCTCACCTGGAAAAATAATATTCGAGTTGCGAAGAGAGCATCTGTTTCAGTTGATCAAGCGGTATGTTTGACCCGGAGTGATCACCCATCTGGGAAGGAGGTGCAGAGACATCGCTCAGCGGAGCCATCTCGACGGGAGCATAACCCACTGCTCCTCCCATTCCCATGGCGAGTTGGGGTATGGGTTCCAAGCTGCCCACGCCCGTGTCGAGCATCAATTCACCAGCAGCAGCTCCTCCGTTCATGACGGTGTAGTCTATACCTGGAGCGCTACCAGCGACAGCAGCCAAGGATTCAGGGGTGGCTGGGTAACCCGCCCCTGGTGGGAGCTTCCCAATGTCCCCATTCATGTACACGTACCCTGTGTTGAACGACAGAGCCAATTCGTCGGATCTAAAACAGCAAGCACAAGCGACGCCTCAGTACCAGGTGAAGAGCTCCTGCGCTGTCGATGCCTCCCCGGCTCCCTACTTCCCCCAGCGAAACGGGATACAGCGCGGAGTGATGTAATCTTTCCGAGAATTATCACGATGTAAAAATAAAAATATGTTCCGCGCGAGTAAACACCCGAGCCGCGATAATTCCCCCTCGTCGAGATGACCACCGACCGTCCGTACCTCCTATCCCCCGGACAAATACCAGCAGACGTCACCCGGACGAATCCGTGAAAAAAAAAGTCCGGTCACTCGCACCGCCTCCGAGGCGCCTCCATCGTCACTATCCGCACCCGCTTGTCTCGCGGCGACGACGTCGTCTCCTCGGAAGCCTCCGCCCCGAGTGTCCACGCACCAGGACGTCGTCAGCGACGACACTCGCTTGGGCCAGAGGGGAGCGGGGCTCGCTGCTGGGGCGGCACACCTCGGGCCTCGGCAGCGCCAGGCGGCCGACGAGAGCGTCGGGGACGATGCCTCGGCTGGGGCGCTCTGCTCGGGGTCGTTCAGCCCGGGCCAGGAGCGTGCCACATGCCGAGCTCGGGCAAACCGTATGGCAGCCGCGGTGCGCGCCTCTTGGCGTGTTACACCGTCTCTCTTACTCGCGCTCGCCTCACGGCGCTCCCGCACACACTCTCCCCGCAGTCCCACCCGTACACACGGAGAGCAGCGCGTACGGCCGTGTGAGCTTGTGTACGGGCGCGCGGGCGCGCTCGGCAGCGTACACACACACGCACACGCGCGCGCGAAAAAAGAGAGACGGAGGAAACGCGCCCTCGGCTCGGGGATTTTCGCGAGAGAGCGAAACAAGTCGCTCGGCAGGCCTTTGGAGCCGTGCAATATGTTGGCCGCCGACTGGCCAAATATAGAGCGAGACACAGCGGCCGGGTTACGGGGAGCGCGCGCGGGCCCAGGAGGAGGAGGCGGCCAGCGCTCCTCGGGGGAGGCGCGCACTGACAAGTCGCCCGCGAGGCGGGCGGCGGTGCCCCGGCCCCTTCCCCGCGATTGCCCGCGGCGCGCGATTGTCAGGCCTCGTGGCGAGCGGAGAGAGCGACGCCTCCTCCTCGAGGTGCGCGTGCACACACGTCCGTCCGCCTGCGTGTGCGAGCGAGCGGGAGGCGAGAATCCGTGTGTCTTAACGCGCGGCGCGCTGCCGAGAATTTTCTTACATTACGGGAGGCTCTGGCTGGCGAAATAGCTGGGCCCTCGTACCTGCTGGACGCTGCGGGAGGATCCTCTGCGGTGCTGCTGGTGCGCCTCCCGACGACCTCGACGGACGGCGGCTGCAACGGCAGACGTGGGCAGCGGCGGCGCGGCGCACACACGAGGGGCGACGTGCGAGCCGAGGCTCGGAAAGAGCGAACACCGCGAGCGAACGATGGAACGTACGGACTGAGGAGAGCGAGAGAGAGAGAGAGAGAAGGAGAGAGAAGGACGGCGATACGAGAGGAGAGCAGCAGCCTCGGCTCGAGATGCGCGTATATACAGCTCTCCGTGTGTCGTGTCGGGGCTACTCGAGCGAGAGAGACGGAGGGAGGGAGGGAGGGAGAGAGAGAGCGAGGCGCACGCGGGCCTAGCGACGACGTGTCACGCACACGGGGCACCCGGGAAGCCGACGACGTGGAGCCGGTGGCGGCGGGCTGCCCTGGCAACGCTCACGCCGCCCTCGCGGGCGGAGGCGGCGGCGGGCGCCTGTGTGCGACGTCGTGGCGAGGCTCCCGGGGAGGCGCGACACGGCTGAGGCGGCCCCGAGGGGGACGACGGACTGGCCGAGGCTGCGGCACGAGGAGCTCCGGCCCTCGCCGATGCGAGCGGACCCTCGCGAGATCCTTACCGATGCCCGACGACGGAAAAGCGACTCTCGTCAACGCGATTTCCTCGAGGAAACTACAAAATGGCCGACGCACGAAAGGCACATGCCGTGGCTCGATGCATTCTGGGCCCCCCTCCCGCACCCCCTCCCCACTACCACCACCCCCGGAGTCGAGCGCCAACGAGCCGAGCGTGTGTGTGGCTATTCATGTAAACGTACGCGCGCACACGAGGAATGCACACATTGGAGGTACACGTACACAAGGAAGAGGCGCAGGCCGCGCAGCTCGCCGGGGTTCTCGCGTGGCGGCGCCACAGCTCGACTATATTATCGCTCCCGGATCAACGACGAGGATCGACCTCGTGCGTGTGCAACGGTCGCCGAGGCGTTCGCCTTTTTTTTTCTTCTTCCTCCCTCGTCGTCTGTCGCTTGGATCGAGCCGCGACAGCCTCCGCGCCGCGCTGATGGGTAGTCGGGGGGATGTTATGCAACGGCGGTGCGAGTCGTCGCTCCGAATCTTTCGGATGCAGCGCGTCTTTCTTCCCGATATTCGAGCATCCTTATGGATTCAACATTCAATTTTGAATGCCAGAGTGGGGCGGCTACCGTGGCTGCGAATTCGGGCATCGCCGCGCCATCTGACGACGGGTCCAATGTCGAGGATATAACGAGATATTACGTTTTTTCCGTTTATAGTGTTTATACGATAAAATACGATGGACGTCTGAATCGGGAATGTGCGATACGATAACGCGGCTGCCTAGTAGTTTGTGGAAACTGGCAGTGTGCGTTGGTCCGTTGGACCATAGACCAATAAATCAACGTTACACACTAACACACTTACGGGATTGTCTGGGGTATGGCTCGTGCGAAGTCCGAATTGCGAGATGAACGTGTAATTCTAATTCACTCGTTGCCTTGCCCGTTTGTTTTCACGCCGGAGGACATCTGCCGGCGACCGGCATGCCCGACTGGCGCTCAATTCGAAATTTCTTAGCGTCCATTCGTTTAGCTTTTTTTTAGTCTTTTTAACAATCACTGCATACGTGTAATTATTTTGTTCACTTACGGGTCAAAATTTATTCTTCGTCGCTTAGTAATTAGTAGAACATTATTTTAGAATAGTAGATTATTAATCGAATACTATGAAATTAAAGTATTCATTTTACAAATAAAATATTATTTTTACTTTGCATCAGCTGCTAGCTTCTATAAAATAACGTGAAAAATGCCATTGTACCAAGCCACACGAAAGAGTATAGCAGCGACGATTTTCGGTATACTCCCAAACAAAATTCCGAGAAAATCATTGTATCCAAGTAACAAAAAAAAATAATATCAGTTATCTTATCGTCTCAAAATATCAAAATAAACACCATCGCAAAGTCCCCTAGTAACGAGTGTTCTCCGAGAGTCTCGAGAAAAATATTGAGTTACTCGAACGCCCGACGTGAGAAACTCAGCAATTTCTCGCCACGTGATCTAAAAAATCCGAGGCTCTCCCGTGCGTGGTGGTGCACGTTGCAACGTACCGTATATGTACCGACTGTAAAAGCAAAAAAAAAGGAAGAAAAAAAATGCAATATACCGACGCCGGGGAAACCCCGCGTTCGGCGGCCATCGAAATATGTATCCTGGCGCGGTGCATACAATCCGTGAGCTCTCCGAATCAGCTGTGCGACTGCGGCGTGCATATACTCGGCCGCATGACGCACGCTTTTCGCTACGCACGAAGAAAGGCGGCGGAGACACGCGACGGGCATTCGTTATAGCAGGTCAGGCGAGGAGACGCCGATGGGAGAGAGCGAGACGACCGGCGTTGAATGGCCGCGTGCACGCGCCGCCTACGTGCGCCGTTGACTCTCCGATCTCCTTTTTTTTTTGCACTCGATTGTTTACAATTTCTTTCGCTTTTTACCCGCAGCGCCGATGAAATGCGGCCCACTTTACGGGCTATCACTCCTTTGTATATATAGCATCGATCGTCGCGTAAACATTTTCTGAATGGACCTCGAAGTTCAGTGAAATGTGTACGTATACGCCAAACGATTTTTACGATCGTTTAACACACGATCATACATTCGTAATTTGTATGGAGTACTTTATTAGTTTAAAAAAAACGATTGAAGTATGTTTTTGAGGTGAAGATTGAGGAAAGGATATCGAAGAAAGTAGACGATGCTTTATACTGTCGGGAGGAATGTAAAGTGGTTTTCCGTGAGGCGAGAGAAGGGATATAATCTCGGAGTCGGCCTCGAATGGCGCGCGCTCGTTCGATGGAATCTACGCAAAGCCGTTAATCGCGCTAAATATTTAGCTTGTGACATAATTCGTCGCGCCGCGGCTTTTCGCCTGGCAGCAGGCCGTCGTGAGTCCCGTGCACCTCTGCAACGTCGCTGCCCTCGCCATTCATCGCGAGTGGGGATAAAAAAAGGCGGGGGAGTGCCGATGTACCAAAGTGAAAGTTTTCGACGTATACGCAAATCTCGGCATCGGTGTGTGCGCGCCGACGTCATCGATTTTCTGACGCACCCGTAGCGAGGAAATTCCGTACTTGCCGATGATTTCGGGTTTTTCGCGCAAATTTCACTTAAGTATACAAGCGCTTCGTTATCGCTGATTCACACTCTTCGAGTGGCCGATTTCAAACAATTTTGTACGTCTTGGAGCGGACGGATTGACGGTGCATGTGCACCATGTAGGGTGGGGGGTATGAAATTTTTGGTGAAACTATTTTACAACGCAGAATAACTTTTTTTATTTACGATTTTTCCATTCTCTCTCGTGGTTACATTGACAGATTTTGAGGGTGTAGAAAGGCGCTTCTTTTTTTTTCAGAGGTAATTAATAAAGAAATTCAGAGGAGTTTAAATTGGTGAATTGTCATTTATTTATCTAGAACAGCCACATTTTTAATGAAAAAAAAGAGGGAAACAGTCATCAACATTAATTAAAAAAAATTGAAAAAAAGAAATTAACGTAGTCGCATCGCGGTACTTCTGAAACAAGATATTTGTCGCGTTTTCACAAAAGATATTTCCTACAACGATGCTGACTCAAAGGCACAAAAGTTGAGAAGAACATATGACTTTGTCATTCAACATTGTGTGATCATTTAAGCGCAAAAACTACATATTTTGTCTTTTACGCACAGTATTGAAAACATTTATACGGAAACTTTAAAAAAAAAAAAAAAGGAAAAAGTAATTACATTAGAAAGTAAGAAAAAAGCCAATCTGAGCCCTAAAAAAGATCACTTTTAAATCTCTCTGAATACATCTATGGCGCCCAAATACATATTATCTAATATCAAAAAGAAGACCCATTCGCTAACAATGTTTATCGCTCGTTTACGTATTCTTTGAAAAATGCCTAGTTACTTTATAGCTATTACACAAAATGTGACAATCTTGTCTTTGTAGTCTTCGTCGTCCACGTCAGATTATCTAACATAAGGCTGTAAAATATTGCTTCCTCTATAATCCTTAGAAAACTGCTGTCTGATTAAAATAGTATTGTGCCTATTTTTTTTTTTTTTTTTTTTTATATTGGTATTGTAATATATTTTCTTTTAGTTTATTGAAATATATATATATGTGTATATAATGAGACAAGGGATATTCCACGAGTAGTATCAATCGGTAGTAATAGTAGTAATAGTAGTAGTGACAGAGAATTTGAGACGATTAAGTATCGGTAAAGGTGGACTTGGTTTGAATGGTAGTGGCATGGGTAGTTTTTTTGTTGTTGTCAGTTTCGTCAGTTAGAAACCGTGAACCTTGAGCTGGTCAGGCTTTGCCAAACCCGATTTAGTGAGCCACTGGCATATATTTTCACGCTGGTCCCCCTGCAGCTGCAACACCTCCCCGTACTCAGGGTGCTCGATTACAGTCCCATTGCAGGCGAACTCCTGAAAAATCAATAAGATACAAGTTAGCCACATTTTTCAAAGTTAAAAAAAAATTCTGAGTTCAATTTCAACGAGGAAGTAAAAAAAAAAATATATAAATATGATCATTTGCCAATTTAAAAGCAGATATTTGCCATGCTTCTCCTTAGAGCTCTTTGAAAAACACACTTGAAATGCTAAAAGGCATACAAGGTCACGTCTAAATATAGCTCGATCAAGATCATTCGATTGAACAAACTAGACGACTATGCGATTTCGAATGTCTTCGTGCAATAAAGCAGAGCGAAACTGTCTCTTCGCGCCGTCCCACTAAATTCGTTTGAAAATGATAAGATACGATGCGGTAAAATCGAGGCTCCGAGGCATTGGCCAATAACAAGCGTAACAGGTGCATCTCTCCATCGCCTCTCGAGCACGCCTCGATTGTAAATCACGCGTATATCTATTAAACAAAGAAAAATGTCGCTCCGCTATTTTTAGGCACGCGGCGGGCGTCAATGACGCACAGCAGGCAAGAAAAAAAAAATATATGGCAACAACGTGCTACAAGCAACGATTTTCAAGCAAGAACAAAGACTCCGAAAGGAAGCAGAACTCCAGAGCACCTGGACTCACCTTTTTACATGCCCGTACAATTTTCTTCAAGTCATATTCAGACGAGAGTCCCTGCACGGTTGTTAAGGTCTTGCGACCATTCCGCTGTTGGATCCTTATATGCACGAGGCCGTCTTGGACATCGTCATCTGAACCCTTGATTGCATCTGCAAAGGGGTCTGCAAGGAGAAAGAAAAAAAGATTCGTCAGTCGACTGGTCGTTTTCCGTCGATCAAACGACGTAGGGAAATCCAACATGTCTCCCGAGGGGGGGGGGGGGGCGATCGGAGAT
>JAWWEN010000001.1:10350772-10372025 GCA_035582955.1 Sycophila texana | reverse complement strand
CCCCCCCCCGAGCGCGGCGAGCGCGGCGCACCTCGAGCCCGGAGCCCGCGTGGCCACAGCGTCCCCGGCGAGGAGCTCGCTCCCGGAGGAGCGTCGAGCAACGGCCGAGGCCGCACGGCGCGCCTCGAGGTCGGCCGGATTGCGCCGCGCGGCGTAAGAGGGAAGACGCCACCGCCATTTTGACGAGGCGATCGCGCGCTCGGATTTCACCTTTCGTTAGCGGCGCGTGGCCCACGCCTCGCCCATCCAGAGACGCTCCCTCGGCCACGTAGGATAATTCCGCGCGGCGACTTTCCCCTTTCCCCGTTCTTTTTCCCTTCCCTGCGTACTCACCGAATGTGTTGAGATTCTGGATGGACATACGACAAACAAAAGGTATCCCTCGGAGATATACAACTGCAAATTGCAAGTAACGCTGGCGGTTGTTGCGGGGTACTCTCCTCGTTAGATTAATTCAGCTGGCGGCTGGGAGTGTGCGCGCTGGCGTCTCTACGTGCGTGCCTGCCCGTGTGTCAGCGAACGCCGCGGCGGAGCACTGAATGGGGGATACTGGGCGGTGGAGGAGGAGAAAGAGAGAGAGAGAGAGAGAAGTGAGAGAGAGGAGTGTGCAAGCGAGACAGAGAGTGGCAGCCGAGGGGGACTACACGCGCTGAGACACTGAGCGGCACGACGACGCACACTGACTTGCCTCACGCCGAGAGCGATCCGAAAAATGCACGGGTTGACTGGCTCTGTCTTTGTCGCGCGCGAGCGGCAGCAGCGCCGAATGCCGCGACGGCGAACGTCAGCCGGAAGTAAAAGTTGCATTTGTCACGGGACGGCCTTGGGTGGGGTTTTGTAGACGCGGTGCACCGAGCGCGAAAGATCGTTTAAATTTTTTTTTTATGTTAATGATCGAAATTTGGATTCGTTCTTTTTTTTAGTCTATTTTTTTGTAAATTTTTTTTAAGGGAAGGATTTGCTTCTTTCGTAGGCCTTTTAAAAGGACCTGTGGAGATTACTGTTATATGTACCGTTGGTAAAGTAGATACTTAGTAGGGAAGTTCTGTTCTTTTTAGAAAGTTTTTTGAAAAATAGGTATTTTCCAAAAGGACATTTGATTTGATAGATTTTTAATTTTACGCTAATTTTATTATTTGTTTATGTAATTTTTCTAAGTTTTTTTTATGATGACCCTGAAATCATTTATTGTGTTTCTAATTAAAACGCGACACTCGATATATCCTCAAAACCCGTTTGCATTTTTATTTTCAAGTATCATTAACAATTAAAATTTAAAATCGATTACAAGACAGTTTTATATCATTATTTTGCAATAATTTTTAATAATTAATATTTAAGTTAATATGTTTTGAATTAACCGTTTCAATTTTTTTTAGCTAAAAATGACTTTTTTTTTTTAAATAACATAGGTTTACGAGTAATATTTAGAGAATTCATTCTGAAAATTTTACAATGGTTTTCTGCTCCAAAGTGAATTTATTTTTCTCTGAACTTGGAGAAAAAAAAACCCGATGGCAACCGCAAGCGACGAGGTTAATGCACGGCCGACGTTTCGCGTGGCAGTTCGTTCACGAGTGTATGTATGTGTACCTATGCGTTCCAGCTGGAAAAGTGGAATTGATTGCAGACGGCCCACGGATTTTCTCTTGGACCTCGAAGCGCCGTAATTCACGTCAGCTCCGCGAGTCTCGATATCCTTTCGCCTTGAGGACGATCAAGTGAATCTTGCCCCAGTTTGGAACGGGCGAATCGTAGGAGCTTGCTGCGCGAAAATCCGTGAAGCTCGGCTAAGTGATGGCCAGTCCACGGACCCGTCGCGTTCTCAGCGATTTAAAGCCCCACGATGAAAACAACGTGAGTTGGAAATCCATGAATAATCTCCTTTTTTTAATTATCTTATGTAATTATGTTAAAATAAGCCGAATGTTATAATTGTTTTAGAAATGTTTTGAGTGCGGGGCTCACAACCCACAGTGGGTGTCCGTTACTTATGGCATCTGGATATGTCTGGAGTGCTCGGGTAAACATAGAGGATTGGGAGTGCATTTATCGTTTGTGCGCTCTATTTCCATGGACAAATGGAAGGACATCGAGCTGGAAAAGATGAAAGTGGGTGGAAACAGAAATGCTCGGGTCTTCTTTGAAGCACAGCCAGATTGGGATGATACTATGACTATTACTCAAAAGTACAATACTAAAGCAGCTGCTCTGTATAGAGATAAGGTGAGTGGCTTGCTAGTTTTCAAAATAATTTTGATTTTTGTTTATATTTATTTCAACTGTAATTTTTATCAAAAAGTAATTTTCAATGTTTTTTTTTTAGATTAATACTCTAGCTCGTGGAGATACTTGGAGTCCTAGTACTTCCAGTGCTAAAGATTTTACTTCTACATATGTTGATAGTAAAAAAGATTATGGTAGCTCATATCAAAGTGATTCAGGATCTTCATATCAGAATATTAATACAGCAGAATTTAAAGCACAAACAGAAAACTTCTTTTCAAGAAGACAAAGTGAAAATGCAAATCGTCCAGAGTATGAATCTTCAAATATAAAATCTGTATTGTATGAAGACATTTTCTTCATATCTTATGTTAATTTTTAGAAATCTTCCTCCTAGCCAAGGTGGTAAGTACAGTGGATTTGGATACACAGCTAATCCCATTCCAAAGAGCTCATCCCAGGAATTTGTTGATACTGCATTGTCGTCTCTTGCCAGTGTGAGTTTTAAATAAATTAAATTACAAGCATATATTAACTAAATATAAAAATATAAACATTTTAGGGATGGTCATTATTTTCATCTTCAGCAAGCAAAATAGCTAGCAAAGCTACGGAAAATGCCATCAAAATAGGAGGAATTGCCACACAAAAGGTATCAGATATTTCAGTTTCTGTAGGTGAAAAGGTGCGTTTTGTTATTTTTATTTTTAGTTTATTATTATAGTATGTTTCATTACATTCTTATGTTTATTTTAATGAATTTGATTTGTTTTTTATTTCATTTACTTTCTTTCTTTATTTTCATGTTATTTTTTATTAGGTTCGTGAAGGTACTCTTTTGGAAGAAGTAGGCAATCAAGTTACTAATATAGCATCTAAGGTAGAATATTGTTCTTTGTAGCAGAATTTTAGCTTATATATCACCACTCCATGTTGCACTGATTCATGTTATATACATTTTTTAATTTGAAAAACCTAATTAAAAATATCAATCTATACAAAAAAAATTTTTAATTAACAGGTTAGCGATTTAGGAAGACGTGGTTGGGGAGATATTAGTGGAAGTAATACTACAGACCAAAGTTATTACAATTCACAAGGAAACTATCAAGATTCTGCCACTTCTTATCAGGGTAACAATGATTACAGATCATATTCTAATGAAAAGTCATCTTTAGTAACAGGGTCTAATCAAAAGTAAGAGAATAAAAAAAATAATTAATTTGTTAAAAACATTTTTCATAAGATACTGATAGATTGTCATAACAGTAGATCAGGTGCCACATCTCCAAGCTCGCCTAATTCAGAATGGGAATGGAATTCAAGTGCTGGACCAAGAAAAACATCAAATGATGCTAATAAGACTTCTGTTAAAAAAGTGAAAGACAAGAAAAAGGAAGATGATCTTTTGAGTTTTGATTCAGATAAAACAAACTCTAATTGGAATTCGAAACTTGAAGATGATGCATGGGAAATATTGAAAGATTAATTTAAAAAATAGTTAGATAAAAGGACTAAATAAATTACCAGAATGAAAAATATTTTGTAAAATCAACATTAACTGTTGAATTTATTTAAATTTTAAATTCTGAGTAAATAGAAGAGAATTTGTTACAAAGATGTATAAGCATCTTGTAAAAATTGCATTATTTTAATCAAAGTTGGTTTTTTACATCCCATTATATTTATGTGCAATATTCTAGTAATCACGTTGATGAAGGGGTGATCATATTATAAATCTTTAGTTAAAACATGTACAATGAACAGATATTAGATAAAAGTTAAGATAAACATGTATTAATTTTTCACTATTAGTATATCCAATAATTACGTTATATTTTAAAGCACAAACCATGCAAGTGTACATAATAAGAGGCATATATAATTTTATGTAAAATCAACTCAATCTATTGAATATTTTTTAAAAAGTTGAATGAATGTCATAACAACCACGTGTACACTGTAGTTTGTGGTTTAGTTTTGTTTATGTTCAGAATTTTCTTTTTTTACGATTTGGTATATGTGTTCAGAGAAAAGTTGTCTATAGTAAAATTATAAAATTATATTATCTAAAATATGGGGATAAAATATTGTTTTTAATTAATTGCCAAAATTTTAAATATGATAATAAATTGAACGAAAAAAAAATGTGAAAGTGAACTCGTTGTTTATGGCAAGTTTGTATGTAAAATATAATTATAAAGAGATTTATTTCCAATAAAAATTTGTTTTTATTAACCTCTCATTTTTTTTCTCAATATTATCATAGACCTATGTAGTATTTTTGTATTAACATTTATTCTATTCTCACTCACCAACAAAAAATTTACTTCATAAGTAATAAATGTCTAATTTTATATGTAACTTATCAACATTTTATATGTAACACAACATTTAATATTTTACTCTGTTTGTGTCCTTTTATAACATCTGTCAGATTCAGCAGAACACAATTTACCAATCAAATAGTCTGTAGTAAAGCTGTCATTTGCAGGATGTACTTCTTTATCTAACGTAAGAATTAAATCTTGAAACATTTCAGCAGTCCTTTTAGATAAATTTGACTTATTGTTATGTCCACTTGTTGCTTCATACAAAAATTTGTATGCTTGCCTATAAATTAATAAAAGTTATTTGTTTGATTAAATTAAAATCAAATCTAAAAGAATAATTAAATTCAATGCTTACTTGAGATCAAATCCTCCAGTTTCATTTGGAGGCGGATGTTCTTCAAACAAATATATGAGCAATAATGTTTCAGGAATTAGTGTTTTCTCTGCACTAAAAATTCCACTCCGCAGCCATACATCTAATGGTGAATTGATTTCTTTCTTCCCCAATTCTGCAATTGCCCGATATTTTCGGATCATTTGCTCAACTGCAGTTTTTGTTTTATTTGGTAGAAACCTTTTTATTGTATTCACATTGTCAGATCCATATTTCTTCAGCTGTGCCAGGAATATTCGCTTTTCCGCATCAGTCCATTTTTTCTTTTTATTTGCATAAGCAAGGTACTTCTTTTCACTCATTTTTATCCTTGAAGACCTATAAAATTTTATTAATATTTCTAGAACTGACTTTCTTTTAATTTTTTTACTATAAATAAAATTGATTCAAAATTCATTGAACGCATTGAAATTTTCTGCATTTTAATGATTTTACATGATTCTTTTTATCATTTTTTTTAAAGCAAACTTGATCATTTATTTGTATTTTAATTTAAAGAATTTCATTATGTGCAACATACAAACCTACTCAATTTACGTTCTGCAACAATGATTGAATAATCCTGAATTAATTAAATGCAAAGCTATTTGCTGCCATCAAAATCCTGTTCTGATTTCGAAGAGGCTCCATCTCAAAGTAAAAACAAAATACTCGTCACACGTTATAAGTGTCAAAAAATTTGTTTACTAATAATAACCTCCTCGCCTCTCACTCTGTGGATCCAGGTTAAAGTAAGGTTAAAGCACACACACTAGTAAAAACGTATTTTCACGTAAAAACGTATTTTCACGTAAAACGTAGAGCTTTCACGGAAATCGGAAAATCGATAAACTCGGAAAATTTACTTGAAATACGTTTTTTTTCGTGCCAATAGACACAGCGTTCGAAAAATTACACACCCTCCGACACAAGGAACACGGACTGGACTTTCACTGCAGGTCGACTATACCTATATATCTTCATCTAAACGCATACACATAACAAGTATACCTATATGTTGGCTGCGAATTCTGATATCAGCGTCGCTGTGGCGTAAAGGTGGACTGCGCAGTATCAATGGGCTCCAGATGATTGTGGGTGTCTCGCGGTTAAGTATGGACGGCGCTCGCACAGTGCAACAACAGTTCCGTCGCTCTTCGTGACTGACGCGCGCCCTCCACGACTGTCCTCCCTCCGATGCCATCGGCGAGGCTCCCGCTCTAGGCTCTCGTCCCTCCTGAAAAGTAGTTCCGGATGTACCACTAGAAAATGGTAAGTCCGAGGGGAAATCGGCCGTCTGTCACAGCTTGAAACGTCACGCGAAAAGAACCTCCTACTGTTACTCATACAGGTACACTATGTCCTTTCAGTCGCGGCTATTTACTCCGTCACTGCACGGATGGTGTCTGCTTTAACGCTCTTATTCTGACTTTTTTTCCTTGAGTTTTTTTTTTCGTTCTGCGACGATAACAGCGTGATTTTGGACGTCGGTTTTTGGGGAGAGAAAGGCAAGTGCATGCGAGTGTTGGAGTGGTTAATTGCCTGACAGGCACTTCAAGATGTTGGGGAAAGGTGGCTAAAAAAACAGAGTCACATGACTGCAGCTTTCATTACAAATGTAAATGGTTATCTCTGCTTGTAAAATCTTGATCTTTTGGCTTTATCTTTCCTAGTTTCATATCTTGCTTACGCAAAATCACTGGATTGTGTTTCATCACTCATTGATATTTAACTATATACATTCTTTGGGTCTTGCTTCTTAAAATATTGCTTATTAACTTGTATTTTAGTGCACGCTGGGCATGTTTTTTAACAAATTTAAAGGTAAGGATTTGAGGAACGCATATCATTCACTTTAAAACAAAAGAATTGTAAAAAAAAAAAAAGTTGAAATTCAACAGGTATACTGCACAAATTAGCTGTGCAGCTGTGCACAACTTTTAAAATTTATGTTTTCTTTATTCAAGGGTAAATTCTTTGATTTTATGGTCCTTTGAATAGAAAATCTTCATTGGCCTTGTGTATACTCCTGAATTAACAAAACCAAACTTTTATGGAGTAGACGATGTAAGTAACGTGAGCATGTGTGTTTATGTACGAAACAGATCAGCACGATGCCATGGAGAAGTTTCCACTGAAGGGTACTTCATCATCAAGTTCATTGAGCAAATCAAATGCCAGTCCGCTTACAACCTATAACTCGGTTGATGCCAAGGTAGGCATCCAATAATATCCTGCCTGCCCTTAAAGAGGGGACTTTAGTGGAAATTAACATCTCTTTGAACATCATGAATCTTGAAACTCCATTTTGTTGATATTGTTATATAGCACCTCAGTCTGCACTAAACTCTGGTTTCACTAAAGTTTCCTTTCATACAAGCTTACTTTATCAGTGTTTCACCAAAACATTTTAATTCTATCTTTATTTTTGTAATTATTCTTTATTCCTTTTTTTTCTTGCTTTTTTTTTTATTTCATTTTAATGAAAATCACATCCTGTTTGCTGCAAAATCCAAGTTCAGGCAAGTTTTGAACCTTTTTTCAGAATAATAATAAAAACATTTACAATTCAAAAGTAACATTATGCTGATTTCCTTAATCTAAGAGTTTTATTGGGGATTAATGAAAATTGTGTGAATACTTTATCTTATCTTAAATAACACAAAATCTTGAAACATTTCAGAAAGGTAATGGAGTAGAAAACAGTTGCTATATTGATAATCCAAATACTCGAATTGGAATTGCAAGTCGTGGTATAAGTTTAAGCAGTGATGAAGATATGGCAGATGTGAAGCAGCAAAGTTCTTCTCATCAAACTGAGAACAATCAATTCTATGAAAGGAGTCTGCGCATTGATGATTCTTCCTCACATTGTATGTATTTATAGCTTCTTAGTTAAAAAGAATTAGTAAGAAAAATTTTATGACAATCATACTTTGTTATATAGTTTCAGCAGACTCTGATGATATCCCTGGTATTGGTCAGTATGATGATTTCCACACTATTGACTGGCAGAGAGACATTGCCAGGGATCGAATGCATCATCGTTATATACTGAAGAAGAAGCATGACTCAATCTGGGATTTAATAAAGGGAGCACATGATGCTTGGTCGGGATGGTTATGTGTGTTATTTGTTGGCCTCTTCACTGGAGTGACAGCTGGTGTGATTGACATTGGTGCATCATGGATGACAGATCTGAAGTATGGAATTTGTCCTCAAGCATTTTGGCTGAATAAGGAACAATGTTGTTGGAGTTACAGTGAAACATCTTTTGATGGAGACAATTGCTCACAGGCACGTATTTTACGATAAATCGTAATCTAAATGATATGGAAAGAAAATAATTTAATATTATTTTTTCCTTTTTTCAGTGGAGAACGTGGCCTGAGGTATTTAATCAAGCAAAAGATGGAGTAGGCCCTTATATAATTTCTTACCTGTTTTATATAGCCTGGGCTCTTTTGTTTGCCTCTTTATCTGCATCTCTAGTGCGGATGTTTGCTCCTTATGCTTGTGGATCTGGTATACCTGAAGTAAGCTTAATAATTCTTACACAAATTTACAATCAGATTTTTTTTTAATTTCTTAATGAATAAATTTATTTATTTTAGATTAAAACTATTTTAAGTGGATTCATTATCCGAGGGTACTTGGGTAAATGGACATTAATTATAAAATCCGTGGGACTTATACTCTCTGTATCAGCGGGTCTAAGTCTCGGAAAGGAAGGACCGATGGTTCACATCGCATGCTGTATTGGCAACATTTTTTCGTATTTATTCCCCAAGTATGGTAGAAACGAAGCGAAGAAAAGGGAGATTTTATCAGCTGCAGCGGCAGCCGGAGTATCTGTAGCTTTCGGTGCGCCCATAGGTGGTGTACTTTTCAGTTTGGAAGAAGTGAGTTTTTCTTTTCACTTTTTATAAAGAATTGTATGCAAAAATTAAATGTTTTGCCATATATTAAAAATTCTTCAAATTTAAACATTCGCAGGTCAGTTATTACTTTCCACTTAAGACTTTGTGGCGATCTTTCTTTTGCGCTCTCGTAGCTGCTTTCGTGCTGAGATCTATAAATCCATTTGGCAACAAGCATTCCGTTTTATTTTATGTCGAATATAACAAACCGTGGATATTCTTTGAACTGATTCCGTTCATCATTTTAGGAATTATTGGAGTAAGAATGATTTAGATTATTTTTTAAATGCTTGAGGAAATGACTCCGTATACAATTAAATAATTTTTCCAGGGAATTATTGGTACGCTGTTTATTAGGGCTAATCTTCGATGGTGTCGTTACCGCAAATCGTCCAAGCTTGGACAGTATCCAGTAACGGAAGTTTTGGTTGTGACTATTTTAACAGCAGTTATAGCTTATCCGAATCCGTACACAAGAATGAGTACCAGCCAGCTCATTTATTTGCTATTTAGAAAATGCGGTGTTTCTGATACAGATATGCTATGGTTAGTACTTTTGTATACCTTTGCGTTCCACTTTAATAATAATTTAAATTTAAATTATCTTTGTAAATGAATTTTTTTAAATATGAATATCTTATTAAAGTTCTTATTAAAGTGATAACTTTAATTTACAGCGACTATCAGCGTAATTTTATTGACATGAACTCAGTCTATCTACTGGTATTGGCGTTCATCTTCAAATTTATCATGACGATATTTACGTTCGGTATGAAAGTACCGTGTGGTTTGTTCATACCGTCCTTATGTTTGGGAGCGATTACCGGTCGCATCGTCGGTATTGGCATGGAGCAGCTTGCCTATCACTACCCTCACATCTGGATGTTCAGCGACGAGTGCTCGACGGGCGAGGACTGCATTACACCTGGATTGTATGCTATCGTCGGTGCAGCCGCGGTCCTCGGAGGCGTGACTCGCATGACCGTTTCTTTGGTGGTAATCATGTTCGAGCTCACCGGTGGAGTGAGGTACATCGTGCCACTGATGGCCGCAGCCATGGCCAGCAAGTGGGTCGGCGACGCACTTGGAAAGCAAGGTATCTACGACGCCCACATCGGCCTCAATGGATATCCCTTCCTCGACAGCAAGGACGAGTTCCAGCATACCACACTCGCTGCCGACGTCATGCAGCCGAAGTAAGTACTTTATTGTTGATGGATTGTATGAAAAATTTGGTCAGGTTGTCAATTTAATTTAATTTGTTTATTTATTTCGTTAAATTGACTGCAGTTCTTTACAGAATTAAGAAGTGCAGAATGGTAGTAGTATATACAGCCATTGGTATATAATTTGAGTAATAAATCTTTTAAAACATTCTTAAATGATAACATCTGTCGAAATCATTTTAGCTTTTCATTAAACACTATTATATTGCTTGTCGTTGTTTTATCTATTATCGATTTATTATTGGGGTCACTGCTTCGTAGGTTGTAAAAAATATCATATTTTTACAACGAAAATTCCTGATGGTAGTAAGTTACTGAACGTTTAACCGAACCAAGAAATCTAGCACTTATATGTACAGCCACTATCTCAAGTATAAGGAGAATTTTGATACCAACTGAATGTAACTCAGGATGGAATGTTTAATTTAAAAAAAAAAAAACTATTTTTTAAGTAAATTAAAAATATTATATTTTCTTTTTTATCAATTGAAGAAATACTTTTTTTTTTAATTCTAAAGCCAGATAATAGAGGCCAGATAATATACTAATTGAGACCTATCAAGAAAATTGTAAACAGTACATATATGTTATGAATTGTAATACAATGCAATGCCGAACTTTTTGCTTATACAATTTTTTTCTTTAACAGTAGTAATAAGCTATTTATTTATTGTTTTTGTAAGTAGATTAGGCAATTTTTGTTCTAAAAGTTATTGTTTCGAAAATTATTAATAATTAACCGTTAAAATAAACGTCGACCGATAAGCTAATTGTATTTCTCTTGTTCAAGGCGTAACGAGACTCTACACGTACTTACCCAAGATTCAATGACGGTTGAGGATGTGGAAAATTTGCTGAAGGAGACGGAGCATAATGGTTTCCCGGTCATAGTGTCGAGAGAATCGCAGTATCTGGTGGGTTTCGTGCTGCGACGAGACCTCAATTTAGCTCTTGCCAACGCGAAGCGCATGCTAGAGGGAATAAACCGACAATCCCTCGTTATCTTCACTAGTGGAAATAATATCCAGAATCACCCGCACCCGCCACTCAAACTAAAGAAAATACTGGATATGGCTCCTATCACCATTACTGATCAGACTCCAATGGAAACTGTTGTTGATATGTTTAGGAAGCTGGGATTGCGACAAGTGCTCGTCACGCATAACGGGTATAAATGTCTTAATTATTAATTTCTTCTTTAATAATATATTTAAATTTTTGATATTCAAATTGTATTCGAGTACTTGTGTAAATATAACTAAAAATGTATGTCATTTGTTACAGGCGATTGCTGGGAGTCATCACTAAGAAGGACGTATTGAGACATGTAAAGCAGCTCGATGATGAGGATCCAAATTCTGTATTATTTAATTAATTTATAATGTTACAACAAAATTGTCCATATATGTGAACAGGGTTGAGTAGCTGCTCTCAACGCTGTTGCTGCTGATGGGAGTGTGATGAGAGAGTAATTGTATAGTGATGATCGCAAAAAAGTGAAAATGGAATGGTAAATAAAACATCACATAGTTCTGGAAGAAAGGAGCTAGATGATATTATGATATTAAAATGTGAGTGAGCAGAGTGTAAAATCCTGACATAGCTTCCCACTCCAGTCTTTATTATTTTTATCGTATTATATATAGTCAATTGTGTAATTTAATCTAATGTAGCAGATGTATAAGCTCGAAGTTCTCGAATCTTGCTGTTTATAAGCGAAATTGAACTAAACCACACAGTTTCCATAATGTATTTACAATGTTCCATTAACATTTTATTGAAAATGTTTGTATTGAAAATTGTAAATCAAGTTGCGAGAACGTCGATGTATGAATTTAAATTATAAAAAAAATGGTTATTTGATTTATTTTTTCATCGCGAATTTGTACTGAAAATTTTATCTTGAATGCATGTAATTTTAAGTGAAAAAAATATTTGGCATCTTCATGACAAGCTGTTAAATTGTTCCGCATGTAGTGCAATGATGAGCAAAATGAAATAAAAATTTATTATTTTGCTTCATGTTACAGCGAAATCAAGCGTCCTAAATTGTCCGATTTCATGTGAATAGATTAAATTAAATGCATATAGTATTTTGTAAATTAAATCAGTTTGTGTAATTTTTACATCATAATCTTTTTAATTAAAAGAAATATTTTTCAGAATACAGAAAAGTATATAGCGTAATATTTATCTTATGCAGCTTATGATTCGAAGAAAAAGGTGTACGTCGAAAAAAATTTTATGGCAATGACATCACGTTTTAATTTCTCCTAATTTCGATCGAACGTCTTTTTAATTATATTTTGGAATATAAAATATATGCTAAAAATAATTTACAATAAAATAATACATCGTTAAAATAACACTAGTGAGTTATTGATTAAATATTTTTCTGTACCTCATCCACTTAGATTTTTTTAACCTTCGAGTAAAAGTGAAGTGTAAAAAGCTGATGACTATTATTTACACGTTGAAGTGTAATGGCGATAATTACTACCTTTTTATTATTACGACTCCAAGAATCGACATAGGAAGACTATAATCAAAATTATTGTTTCAAGAACAAGTGTTTATTATAGTAATTTTCATACTAGTATTTTTGCATTTACTGCAGAAGCACCCGATAACTGGGTGTAAAAGAATTTTATAAGATCAGCTGTCGTCAATTAAAATACTGTAAAGCATAACAAAGTTACTTTTCGTTTTAACACAAATTATTATTTTATGATTAAATCGGTTATCAGTGAATAAGATAAAAATCCCAATTAGCAAAAATAAAAAAATAAAAGAATTTGCGATCATATTTTGTAAATTAATAGATAAACAAAGAAAGGTCTATTAATATCAGTTTTAGCTTTTAGGATGTGTGAATTATTTTATGTAAGTGTATTTTCAGATTTTATAAATTTTGCATAGGTATTGAAGAACTAGAGACTCAGTTTTATAATGGGAAAACTTTAAATGTCAGTCAACTTTGTTGCCAGCGACAATACGAACTATTCAAAGATTGCATTGCAGATACAATTACCTATACAAGATTGATTCGCTTACACTACATAATATGATAACACACGTAAGTACAGAATGCGCAAGTCATTTTAACTTGCAATTATCTAATAAAAAATTGACAGTAATATTTTATTTTTAATACGCTCGCATTTTAATTTTCCCTTTATTGTTTACCGGATGACATATGATTTTAAAATTTATTTGCTAAAAAAATTAAATTAAATTAAATTAAATTATAGTAAGATTTGCTGATTACTAAATTTTTTTTTCTTTAATAATTCTTGAGTCTATCGTCGCAAGAGTTCGCCTTAATAGAAACAATAATAATTTTCAAAACAATTACATCTTTCTCCGTTTACTAAACAATTTTTTTATTTAATTTGACAGTTTATTTCTATATCATTCAACTAATTGAAATTAAAAATAAACATTTTCTAAAAAGAATTGCAACAAAGTGACATAAAAAAATATAGTCCCGAATTTAGACAAGCGGAAAAGGGAAGGAGAGGAGGCCGATCTCGGGGAGAAATTCGCGCGTGTGCATAAGCTTGATTAGCGAGTCAGTCCGCGTTACGAGCAACGGGTCGCATTGTCTCCTCTCGGCGCGAGAGCACATCATTTCCTCGCGGCGGCGGCGGCGACTGCTGTCACCTCATTACCTTGGACGTGCCCATATTCCGCCGCTCTCTCATCAGCGCCTCGGCCTCCTCCCTCCCCACCCCCAGCGCCCGACATATGTTTGCTGCGATAATTGGTCCGCATGACAATGCCACGCGCGCGCATACTTGATTCGATCGCGATCTGCATACCGATTCGATCATTTTTCGACGGTTGCTCGCTTTTCTTGGATAAAATAGAATTTCGAGTGGAATACTAGAATAGTTTGTTTATTATAAATTAAAGGATTATTATAATTACGGTGATGCTTTCCGTACAAAAATTAAGTGAAAAAACGTAAAAAAGCGACGGCAAATTATATTGGAAATTTTTAGTGAGAAATCCCTATAAGTTTTACTTGAAACTTTAACTATTAGCGAATCTTTACTTTGTCATTTTTGCAAGAGAAGCTCCGTAAATTTTACAAGAAGCTTCACTGTACGAGAAAACTCATTCAATTATAAAACGCTAAATTTAACTAAATGTGTAAAGATGCCCTGAAATATTTTTATAAAAAAGGTAGATCTCGCCCTTTTCTTCTTTTATCGTCACTATTAAACACCGCAGACTTAAATTGATTGGTTTTTGATATTTTCATTGCGAAAATGTGACTTACAAAGTGAAAATTGAACTAATATATAACATACTTGTTTCAATAACGGGTATAAGAAATCCTACCTCTTATCCTTGACCGTGAATATGCTACACATACATTGTGCAACTATATATAGGCAGTATATTAATAATTGGTGTGTTCTGCTTGAGTCCGGTTAAGCGACCATAAAGACAAGGGCAGGGCTTATATATAGGTATATTTTCCCGTTCGTTACGAACATAATTTAAATTCAGTTTTGTAATAATGTCTTATTAGTGGGCGTGAAATAGAATTTTTTACCCGAGAAAGTAAAAGTATATAATTTTTTTACTCCCGCTAATACCGCAATGAAAGTAGTACCTTTAAGCCCAGAGTGTGAAATAAATAATTTTTGTATTTTAATAGAAATATTTACAAATTATCGACAATTTTTTAATTTAATGTTAAGTATCGCTACCTTTTAAGATTCAATCACTTCTCTCAACTTTATTGACTCCTCAAAATCATTAAACAATTATCTGTTTGTATAATATTTAAATAATGATATTCACTGATGATTGATAAAAGCATAGGCAAACAAACGCTTATAGACTCATAAGTGTTTGCAAAAATTATTTCACGCTTGATTGTCGTATTTTAATTATCGTATTTACATGCTGTATCGGAATCGTCGCATTTGTGATAATAAAGAGAACGGCAAAGGTGGCTCTTCTACTTAGTAATGAAAAACTACTCTTAAAATAATTTTAATAATTTTTGCACTTATGTAAAGTGACGCCAGTTAAGTAACTGCATAAAGTTATAACTTCTTACGTTACAAATTTATTTCGCATGTTTTAACTTGAAGTTACTTGTATATGAAAATTGAAAAATTACGTTCTGGATTTTCAAATTTTTTTATAAAATTTTAGTATATTCTCGTATCGTACATAAATAAATAAAGGAAAATATAAAATTCTTATCTTCAAAGGATGTATGCACAAAAGATTCAATGACGAATACATACTAGTTTTTCAAACTTCACTTCCGTTAGCCCACTTTCCCCAAAGTGTTAATCATATATTTAATTCAATGGGCACTATCGGTAAAACACTTGAAAACAATAGAAAAATGTATTAACGCTTTATTCTTGTTAATAATCTCCAATTTCATTTGTAGTACCGAAGCAATATAATTATGGCATTAAAACTAATTAATATGCCTCAACATTAATAATAGAGTACTTCCTAAAACTATAATTATTAATTAATAGTTCATAAAAATCAAATTATTCATATACACAATTACGTTACCTATATTTTCATCTCAAAAGAAAAAATATACCTACATATTACCGTAAAAAAAACGTTGATAAAGAAAAAAAAAATGTTTTCAAAAAACCATTAAAAATCACCTCCAAGTGATTCCTTCAAAGCACTATACGGCATTAAGCGCTTAAAAAAAAGCCCGCGGCATATCTTCCCCTACGCAAGGCGCGCACATCGGCCGGAGAACAGGCTCGCTGCGCGGGCAGCATCTCCGATACATGAATGGACCCACTCCTCTCTCCCGTCCTGGAAGCGGAAACGTTCGCCCACTCGCGCGTCGCACACACTCCCGCGGAAAACCGTACGGCACCATCCACACACACACACACGCACACACAACGCCGTTCGGCCGATACCGCGAACATCGCGCCGCGGCCAAAGCTCGAGAAGCGACACAACGTATATAGAGAGAGAGAAAGAAAGAGACAGAGAGATGGCGCACGCGCACACACGTACAGCACGGGCCGACGGCAGGTATAGGTGTGCAAGCTATAGGCGGCGGGTGGGAGGCGGCGCGCGCTCCTCGCTCGCGGGGCGTGATCGAGGCCCCCCCGAGATGTCGGCCAGTTAGCGCGGAACCGTTGCCTTGGCGACACGCACGTGCGCCCGCGCGCCACCTCTCCCTCGGCGCTCTCCTCTCTCTCCCGCGCGCCCCCGGCGCAGTGTTGTTTTGGCGGCCCGCGGTGCACCTCGACCTCCGCGATAAAAAAAAAACTCGCCGGCGGTGTGTTCCTCCCCCCCTACCCGGGACCAGATCCTCTAGAGTCTTCCAGGATACGGGTTTGGAGCCGATACTTCTAGGAAGAAGAAAAAAAAGGAATACAGGCTGCATCGGCGCGGATCTTCGCGATCCTCGTGGACGTCACAGTGTGCAGTAACTGTCACAACCGGGGGTGATGTGTCGGCGGGGGCTCGCGGCTCGCGATGCCGGCCGGGAGCGGCAGGGCGGCTAAGCCGGGGAGCGGATGCCGCGCTGCGGCCTGGAGGCGAGGAGCGCCGGCGGCAGCCCCGAGCAGCTGGACTTCTACCACGAGGAGTGCTGGGGCCGCATGGAGGCGAGCGTGTGCTGCCTGCCCGGCCAGGCCGCGCAGCCAGAGCAGCAGCAACAGGAGGCGGCGGTCGCGACGACCTCCGCGGCGGTCCTCGTCGCCGCGTACCACTACGCGGATCAGATAGTGCCGGAGCGAGGGAATTCGGCGGGCGCCGCGGGCCACCCTCACGCCGAGGCGACGGCGCCGGCGGTTTTGGGCCTGCAGGGATTATTGGCTGGTGCGCCGGGAACGGATGCGCAGCTCTGGCAGAGCGCCCAGCAGCAGCAACAGCAACAGCAACAGCAGCAGCAGCAGCAACATGCCGCGCCGGCGTACGTGGACTACTCGTGGCTGCAGATGCAGGTGGGTGCGGCTTTTACTTATGGGGGAGCTTTTTTTAGCGGTACCCAAGTGTGTCATGTTGTATGTGGTTTCGCACCTTATCGCCCGTTTGGAGTTCCGCGGTTGGGTTTGAACGAGAAGGTTCCTTGAGTGTGGAGAGTGTGCACTGGTTGCGAGCTTTTTCTGGTGGATACGTATGTACGTGCGTTTTGATGTTTAACTTTTTTTTATGACGCGGGTAAGTTGCTAATTCCTTCTTAACTTGGAATTAGTGAACATTTCTTCAGTAATAAGTAAATAGTGGAGCTTTTCCTACTAATTTAAATAGTTCCTAATTTTTCAAGTGCAACTGGTATTTGACAAAAAAAAATGTTACACGATTGTTTACTATCGCAAGTCCAAAATTATAGTAATTTGAATTGATTTGTTTTGATTGAATTTATTTTTAGTACGTGTGTATGTTTACACGTGCGTGTCAATTACTGGATAGATTATCAACCGTTTAGCTTTGTGGTGAAACTAACTCTGGACTAGAGATCGAGAGGAATTCCTTTTGTGAAATCAGAAAATTCACAGTATTCGCATATAACAACAATTATGTGGCATATTCCATAGAACGATGATCTTGTGTATATTAATTACTTTCTTTACACAGCTATATATAAATTTACAAAAGCTGAATGCAAATTTTTTTCTTTTTTTTTTTTAATTAATTGACGAGGGAAAATTAAGTGGTTCTCCATCTGTTCTCCGAACACCCTCCGTGTAATTTTCCAATCGATAAGTATTACGATCAGACGCGCCAGTAATCAGTGTGAGTGTTAGTAACAATTTCATTAAATTAATTTGACAATTATGCACTCGGTCGAGCGAGAGTGTACTTTTTACGAAACGATCCATCTTCTAGAAGGTAAAAGAAGACACGCCAGCTTAAACGAAGTCAATACATAAAATTACAATAAATCTCATTTTACACTTTTCGATTTTTCTGCATCGATTGCTTTTCAAAAAGAATCATTGCAGCGCGAAGAAAGGCGTAGCTCTCGAAGGCCCGTGACCTCAGCCAATCGTGACATTTTCCCCTATAAATAGCGCGAGCTGCTCTGATGTCAATCCCGCGCAATTTGTGGATCAGCGTCTCGGTGGTATCATCCAGTTGGAAAAAATTAGCATCCCTGGAACGCCGCAGAGCAGTGCTGAGCAGCTCTCCGACGATTTTTTTTTTCTCGGAAAACAATGGCGCCACGCGCCTTCACTTCACTCCGCGCGCTTTATCCTTCGCTCCCATGTCAGCGCGATCGATTTGTCGCGCTCTCCCGCCTCCAACTTTTAAAGGAGGCCTTTATTTTCTCAACGTGCATTTCGTTGGAAATTTCGCGTTCTCGTTGACGCCAGTAATACTCTGTAAATTAGAAATAAGTGAAAATTCACTTACCCATTTTGTCAAAGGTCTTTCTCATAGAATAAGTATATTCACTTGTTACTTGAGTGAAAGTGACTTATAAAATAAGTAAACAATTAAATCAATATATAAACAAATACATTTTTTTGTTTATTTTTCTCAGTATGTAAGAACTAATAAAACAGAATTTCACTTATAAATACGATGAAAAATAATCACTGCAAAACAAGCGAAAATTTCACTTATTCCACATTAGGAAATTCATACGACGTATATTTTGCAATAAGAACAATTATAGGCCCGATTAATATCTTTTGAAAAAATCTCTGATTTCGTCCTTGTCGCGGCGTATAGCAGCTTAAACGGCCGCGCTGCAAACGACGAGCTCAATCATTGAAATTTTCAAAATAAATTCTGGTCCTGCGCTCCGAGAGGTGTACATAATACACATCCTCGAAGCCGATCCTCCTGGCGGGATATAATCCTTATTCAAATGCACATATATACAATTGTCACAAGGTTTAAGCTAAACTATTACTCCCGGCAACTTTCAAATATTATTAGCATATTTAAATAGGCGCACACGCGACGAGATTAATTCTAATCGCGCCGACTGCGAAAGCCCGGCTTTAAGTATCGCCTCGGTATAAATTAAATATGAAAAGGACGCGCGCCGCCACCGACGCGCTTTTTAAATGCCCGCCGTCTGGAATCCGCGCTTAATAGCCGCGCGTGGAGCTCGATATATACATTTCGATGTGCACTTAGGGGGGTACCCGCTTAAAAAAAAGGCGATCGCGAAACAGAAAATATGACGACCAGATCGTTTATGCGTGCATAGGTGCCTATACGTAGGAAAAACGGCTGCATGCAATTATCGTTGACATTCCAGTGGGGATTTTTTGTGTAACAGCCCTACGAGACAGAAACGCGAAGTATCGCGCGCGCGTCCGTTTCTGTGTTTACGTTTAATTAAATGTAACCTTCTCGTGACTATTTTTTGCGCTCGGCGAAGGCGCGAGGACAAAGAGAAGAGGCGCGAGTGGGATAGCTCTAGACGCCGCTGTATAGACGCGAAAATTGGCCGATGCAAATGCGACAATTACTTGGGAGGAATATACGCATTTCTTGATGGACGGAGTTCTTAACATCGGTATCGACTTCTTTGAAAGCCAATATAACGCTGGCCGCCTCTCGGTATGGTGTCACTGACGCTGGTGATGTGTTCAGTCACCTTATTATACGTTTTATTTCAATGTGTTTTTCTTTTTTCTTTTTTCTGAGCCTGCATAATAGAAAGCGAAGACATATTACTTTTTTATGTCGGATAATTCTTTGTAATAAGTCAGTGTGGATATAGTTGCGATGTTATACTATTTCTGTACACTCCGGTGGCAAAAATAGATTTTTCAAATCGTTAAATAAATATTTCACTTGGAGAAACTAATGTTTGCCGTGCGACTGCTTTGAGACTAAAGTTTTGCAAGAAATGAATTATATAGCTTTGAAAAATAATTTACACACACTCCAGAAGGATAACACTGTTTTATTTATGTAGAATTATATTATTCCGAACTTCCCTTTAGATTTTTCAGTAAAATTTAAATTCAATAATAACTATTTAACAAATATTTAAATAATCGTCATGGAGGTATGCTGAGGAAGGTAGTAACGTACGGATTAAAATGACAAGCGCAAAATTGAAAAAAAAAAACTATTCAGTTACATTTAATTTTTTTTTTTTTTTAGTAATTTAAATTAAAAAAAAAACAACGCGTCGTTATGCCGTCACGGTTTTGTCAATTACTTCAAAGCACGAAACAATAAATACGATAACAATGCGCGTTTAAGAGAATAAACGTTAAGGTTAACCTCATCTTCATAACAGGAACAGAACGAATTTTCAAAGCGCACTTTTCCATTCTCATTTTCTCCGAACGGTCGCTAATTGCCCGGGCGTACGGCATTGTCGAAGCGGATCGGCCGCAGCGAGCGGGTGAAAAAATCACAGGAAACCTGGCATTAGGCTTAGCGCGGCGCTTCAAAATAAAAAAAAGCGTCGTAAAATTTATGCGCTCGCCTCGCCGTAACCCGCGACAATGAAGCGATTAAAGCTCCGCACCGAGCGTTCCGATTGTTCCGTTCGAAAATCACCCCCTCCCCTCCTCGCTCTCCCCGCCTCCACGAAAAACTCGCGCCTCGCACGAAAAATCAGTGAGAAAAAAAAAGACGCGGTGAACCCACTCTCCGCGGTCATCCGGAAAAAAAGAGCTGAAAAATAGCTGCGCATGATAAAAAAAAAGGAGGAGAGAGACACGCGGGTTATTCAATCGGGACGGCGATTCGCGCGGGAATACAAAGGGCGGCCGCGCTTGCCGTGAAATTCATTTCCGAACGTCATTAATCGGCCATTAGCGGGGCCCGCGCTTTTGAGATCGGTGACACGGGGGAGCGCGTAACGCGGCCGGAAGGCCCCGATTATCGGTATCCGGAGCGAAGGGGACCCGAGGAGTCGTTTCCACGCTTCGCCTCGCGCGAGGGTGATCGCCGCGACAATGCGCCGGGGTTGACCCGTGCGAGAGTCCCAATTACCGCGACGAATAAATTTTATGCGTCGGGGTCAAGTTCATGAATTCACTTTTTTTCTTTCTAGAATCCTTAAATTCCTTAAATTATTTCAAATTACTTAAGTTAAAGTTTTTAAGACATCCGAACGCAATAATTTATTTATTTATTCATCTTATCTCTTAAACTTACTCTCTAAAATCCATCCAGTGAAAATAATGAGAATTCACTGTCTTTCAGTGTATATACACTAAAAGACAGTGA
>JAWWEN010000001.1:10309027-10350672 GCA_035582955.1 Sycophila texana | reverse complement strand
GTTGGTAATTTTTACAAAGCGGTTTGTAATTTTTACAAAGCGGTTTGTAATTTTTATTCATTCTTTCTCTCCGTGTAAGATACTTCGGTTCAAGAATAATATCAACGGTGTTTTCAACAGTGAACCGCAAGACAAACAAAAAAAAAGAAGTAACATTTATCAGAAAAGAAGAAGCAGCGGTGAACGATCGGCAATCAGCGGCGCGAGGTGGAAGCGTCCGCGTAGCCGCGGTGGCCGGTGCATGAGGCACGTCGCGTCTTGCGGCGCATTGGCATTGCTCCGGGAGTGCGCACCGGCCGGCCACCGCGAGACCGGACTCCCAAAGAGCGACGCGCACTCCGAGCTGCTTCGGCCGCGTGTAATAACTGTGAAGCGGTGCCGTGAGCCCCATACCCGATGAGTCCCGTCCGCCGCTTCCCCGGCAGCCGGTGGATGGGTCCGCTCGAGGACCGCTCCCGCTGGGAACGGCCGCGGACGTTTGTTTTGGCGCTCTCGCGACGTGCCCCAGTTTTCAGTGCGAGATGCGTACGCGCCCCGCGTTAAACAACGCGGCTGCGTCTGCCGAGCGCGAGCTGTACGGAAAAAGGTGCCTCGCAATGAATACGTGATTTTTTTCGGATGCTCTGTACGAGTTTTTTTTTTGTGGCAGTTACAGCAAGATCTAGTTTTATTTTAATTACACGCAGAAAAAAAAATTACAATTGCTGGAATCTTTACTAAAGCGCGGCCACATTATAATAAAAAGTAAAAGTACATAAATTAATTAAATGAAGCAGTATAAGTCGAATATAAAGTAAAATTTAATTTAAGTATGTTAAAATTTACTAGCCGCTACATAGTAATTTTTTTATTAATTTTTATTAATTTGTCCTTGCTTTATTAGTAAATAATATAGTAATTTTTAATGCAGTTTTTTTCCATGGAATAGTTTATAATCTGAAATACTAGAAGATTGATGAAATAAAATGGAGATATTGTTTTTTAAAATTAAGATAATAGAGTTTCTAATTTCGATGAAAAAATTTCAAAATGCACTGTAAAATTATAATGCGGAAAATTAGCGCTTTTAAAATTGATAAATTAATTTAAATAAAATTAGCGCTGATCGCATTCTTGGTGATCTATGATTAACAAAGGCAGACGAGATTCGAGATTTTCAAGCTGAAACTCGAAGCTTCGATTCGACCGTATATCTCAGTACATTTTAATGTACGCGAGGTATTTGATTTTGTCATTAAATGCACCTATCGTAAAATACTGCAGTCGTAAAATAAACATAGGCAGAAAGAGTCCCTCGCCATTACAGCCAGATACACATGTAGGATAATAAGAAAGCACTGCTCCTTCCCGTTAAACAAATGCTTCAATTCCATCCATTTAAAGACTATAATCTAGTTTTAATTGTTAATTGGTTAGAATTACACGCTCGTAAATAATCGCCGGCCGTTAGTCCGTAGAAAGTTTCCGCGGCGGGCGTTGGAACTCGCTAGCGGCGCGAGCCGCGAATGGACATGCTGAAATTAGTTGTAAATTGGGGAAACTATCCGGCGGAGCTTAATCAGCTGTAACAGATTGTTTTCCAAGCTCGTTTAAAACAATCCCGGCGCGACTTGGAAGCCGCCGCGGCCTCAAGCGCCGACAACATCTTGAATTTCCTTTTCAAAAAGCGATCGTAAATTCCGAGCAGGTTGCGCCGATCAAACTCTTTTCCTCGTTGAATCGCGCGTCACGGAGTTTTATCCTCCTGCCGCGAGCGTTTCGCGCTGATCCAGCCCGCACTGCGATGACAACACTTCTCCGAATTATTTAATCTTTGCATTATCTGCATTTCTTTCGGGCGATGTGTAAGGACATTGCGTAAGTAGTTTTAATGAAGACATTTTGAACTGTGCGAAAAGTAAGGGTTTTTCGCACAGCTGAAAATTTCTTCATTAAAATCATTAAGCGTAAACGAAGCTTATATAAACAATTATTAAATTAAATTCAGTGAAAAATTATTACACTATAGTCAAATACTATTATTACAATTAATTTGAACCATAATCAAGTGGAAAGCTTTATACACTACATCTAAAGTATGAGAATTTAAAATTTGACACACTCCCCCTCTACAGACAGGAAAAGTATAGCATTTTCGGCACGGAGTCTTAAAGAATCAATTTCCTCTGATTGAAACGCTTGTCTTTATCGGTCGATTAATCGATCGATTTGCGTAACGAATTGATAAAAACCTCCACGTCCTCGAGATCTCCGGAAATGCATAAATAGCTTTTGGCCCCGGGGGGACGAAGTTGGCTCTTTCCCCGCGTCATCAGCAGCGCTATGCGGAGAAGCGAGGAGATCGCTCGGCGATTTGCATGCGGCTCACGCCCGCGCGAGCGCGAACCGTGAAGTCGACGCGCGTACAACCGTCACCTATACTTATCCGTGCCCGCCGAAAAATCTGCGCGTCACTTTTGCCCGGCAATGTACGTGTGCAAGTACCTACCGAGGGACTCGTGGAACCGAACTGACGATTTGCTTCGGGGAAGCCGATACCTCGTCGAGGGAATTCGTGATTTTTCGGTTTAGCGGATTAGACGCGCACTTGAAAGGATACTAGTCTGATGAATGAATTTTAGATACTTGATTAAGTTGTAAGGAGAATTATGAATATTATTCAATTTGTACAATTATGCTCGTGGTAAGGGATTTTATAGATAAGATTATCGTGAGACTGATAAAATTATTAAAACCGTCGTAACTTCAGCGTTGAATTTGACATTTACGGTTTATTTATTTTATTTATTTATTTATATTACAAAACATATTTATACAGTGATATAAAAAAAAAATTATTAATATTTGACTGCTTGTATTTATGTGAATTAATATATATTATGTGTAAAGTATAAAAATTGATCAACTTTAATAAATGTACTATCTAAGAAACTCATTTTCTTGTACCTTAAATCAAAGTTTAATCTTTTAATAGTAGTTGATTCTCTTATAGTCATTAAAAATAATCTCATAATTCTTCGAAGTAATATATAAAAATTTTTTCATTCCGTTTTTTCTACAAATAAGAAGTCAAGTCAAACAAAACTGGATAATTTACAAGTACTTATATATTGCAACGATTTTAGTCATATACATATACTTCTTTTATTGTAACTGCGTAATGAGTAAATATTTTGATCACATTTCCAAGCAAAAAAGGCTAAAGTTTAATCCTCCTGGGCCAGTAAGATGAGATATCGCGTATACGCGTTCTCCACATATAATATACTTATATATAGATACACGCGCGAAGGAGGGTTAATTTAAGAATCGTGTAATTAAGAATTACAGGCTAAGTATATCTAACTTAGTGCGTTAATAAATTCCATAAGCCCAGAATAATAAGTGACCGTACAGGACTAGTCGTTAAATCACACACAAGCATAAAACACATGCCCCTTTAATTTTCAATTAGCAGATTCAAGTCGTCAGCGGCGCCGCATTAAGGCAGCATATTATCATACAATAAACTGTGCAGCGCTCACTCCTTCTCTAATTTAAAAAGGCACCCCTCCGTCACGCACGCCAGCTCCAAAAAAAAAAAAAGACCATCGCCCGATCGATACCCTCCGCGAGTATCCACGTTAGCGTTTCCTCCGCGGCGACCCAAGGAAACGCGAAAAGAGCCTGCGCGCTCCCCCTTTAGCGGCTCATCGCGCATATTTTCCGCTTATTCGGACCGAGGGCTTCCGACGCGCGCGCGCCGCTGCTCCGCCCGGTGCTAATCTCGCCTTTACCGTACACACATTCCCTCTCGGGTCGCGGAGAGAGGGCCGCGCGCGCGCGCCGGTCGATCGGCTCGCGGAAGAGCGTCCGAGAGGCCGGGCATCTGCCCGCGGTGCACGGAGCATTTCTGCTCTATGCCTTAACGGTACCTCCGCGCGGAGCGAGAGTATATGGCGTACTTATATATACGCGCGGCCGCCGCCCATCGCCGAATGCGCCAAGCTGCTGCTGCTGCTGCTGCTGCTGCTGCTGCTGCGCGGGGAGCTCGCCTTTTTGCCCCGGCGCTGATTGCTTTTTTGATCGATGCCCCCGGAGGAGGAGGCCGGGGCGACGGCGAGCGGAATGCCATCCGTCGGTCGGTCGGGGGTTTATAAGTTCCTCGCGTTTCAGCGGGAAACGCACACGGCTGTAATTGCCTTTATTTTTTCTTCCACCCGATAGTTTTCGCCGCTCGGCTTACGAGCGGCCGATGGATGCTAATGATTCCAGGGTGATGTATGTTTTAACCCTTTGCGCTTTTTTTTCTTTTAACTTTTGGTACAGTTTGTTCAAGAGGTTAAATGGGTTGGTGGATTATATTTTTACAGTCTTTCAGATAAGGGGCACAGATTCCTTCAATTATTTTTTTTAGAATTGCCTTACGTTACTGGTAAATATGCAAGAGAAAAAAATAATTTTTCTGATAACCACTTTTCTCTCTTTCTCTCTCTTTCTAAAGTAAAATTATTTTTACTGCAATAATCTTTCTGAAACATATTGCGAAACGGGACAAAAAGTAACATTTCCATCAAAACTATTTAATATAATGTCAATGACATTTGATGAAGTTAATTACAATAATTAAATTATTTCTTTTATAATCAGTTAAAAACAGTAAAGTAAATATTCGAAACATTAGTTTCAGTGAAGAAAAAAGAGGAAAACAGTAATAAGACGTCGCGCGTCTTGTTTTACTTAAAACATCGATAGCCGCATACATAAAACAGTGTGCAGTAAGAATAATTTCCTTGCGGATAGTGCTCGATAAATTTTTCTAGACGCTGCACATAAAGAAAACGACACGATCAATCCACCCTGACGTGGAAACAAACGACTCGCATAACTAATAGTAGCAATTGGAAATGCGAGTGATTACGCGCCATTACCGAGGCGCGCACACACACATACCCGCGGGCACACGTAAGTGCGCACACGCGTCCAGGTATTTTTATTTTATTTTTTTTTTTTTCAAACTGCTTTGAAATCTTCTACCGGTCGACATGACGCGTCGCTAATGGTTTCATGCGCGGGAGGCCGGTCGAATCTTTTGTTTCCTCCGCGTGCCCCGCCACGCCCACCTTTATTTAAACAAACAAAAAGAAAACAGGAAGCATTATATTTGACGAATCCGTCGCGCGAGCCTCCGCATGGCCAGCCATGAAAATTAGACATGGAAATGAGCGAAACTAAATGCCTCCGCTAAGCGGCTGTAATGGCCGGACCGCTCGCTCCTCCGCAGTATCCTCAATGGCTAATTACGTCCCGATTAGGCCGAGCCATTACGTATAATTCGATAAGATTGATTCGGCTCGCCGCCGTCGGTGAGGTCGCACGCTCCCCCCTTACTCTCACATTTTTGCTGTAATTTTTGTAACGTATCACATCTGCGTTCTTATCAGTCGCCCATAAGTCATTCGTGCGTTATTTTAAAACAGCATCGGTGCAGAGGTGCGATACCTAGAACGAATTCAAAATATATTTTATAAGTATCTTCCAGTCTCATCGTAATTACGCTTAATAGGTTTTTTAAGTAATTTATTTTACGATCTATCGCAAAATAAATTGTTTCTTAAAAATAATAAAATTCTAGAAGAGTAATCTTAATCCTACGTACACTCCACGGTGCCCATAATATTTTTCCGAATGTTTTTTAAAAAAAAAAAGCTAAAAATATGACAATGTCGTTCTTTTGTTTCTTAATACTATTTATAGAGAGCTGATTGTTATCATTTTTTAAATCATTCAAATTTTTTGTTCTCATCAACCTAGTGCGTTCCAACAAAATCCATTTCGCGAGAATAGGCTCAATAAAAGTTCCATCTTGACGGTCGACGAGCGACGGTTCCAGCGTGTACCTCACGACGTTCGCGCCGCGAGCACCAGAAACCCTCTCGGACTCAAGATGCAGCGACGAGCGCTTAATCGAGGCGCGAGGCCCTTTCTTATTAATTTTCATAAGCAGTGCAAATTTCGTCCCATGAATAATGCAGCCGCGCATGCGCACGCCGCTCCCGGGATGATTTACCGGGCGCGCGCCGCGACAAAAAAGCATCTCTCCGCGCGCGAGGCAAAACGCCTCGCGCTCCGCTCTCGCTCGCGCGATTACGCACGGATGTTTATTGCGGAGTACCGCTAGGATGACCCAATCGTACGTGCAAACCGCGCGTCGGGTTATCCGCGGGAGCGCGAAAAAAGGGCGCGCGATGGGGCGCGAGCGATAGCGCCGCGGAGAGCCGAGGCTAATTAAAACCGAGGAGGCCTCTCTTCCGGACGCGCTTTTGACGCTGCTACGGTTAATCTTATTTGGTTCTGCCGCATTAACGTCGACAATGGAATGCAGGAGTTGAGCTTTTTTTTTTACTCTCGAAGCATTGATAGGATGTAAAGAGCCGAGTGTAATTCCTCGATTGGAATTTTTAGGAAAATACTGAGAGCTTTTGTCAATATTAAATTGCAGTTCATTTATTCAGTTGAAAAAGGATTTTAAGGATGGTATCTTATAATGCAAAGTAAAATTGCAATGTTATACGAATTTGTATAAGGAAGATTCCGAGCGATGAAAGTATAAATAAATAATATGCTTAGAATCAGCTGTTTCAAATCGATTGTTTTATGCTATTATGAATGTCATTTTAATTCATGTTAATGTACAGGATATTGCGGCAAGTAATAAGAATCCTACAGATTTTCATATCAAAAATAAAATTCGCTATTAAGTGCAGCTAATTTGTAAAATAATTAGCTTCGGTACATTTAAATAAATTTTTTTCGAAAAGTGGATTTGACCAATTTTACGTTAATGGGCGGCGATGAAAAGCGAAGGCAACGAGCAGTTGCAGACAATGGAAAATCGCTCTTTGATTTTCCACTCGGTTTCTTTCATGCGATCGCACGGGGCTATCTTTATTCGCGCGCGGGTCGACGGGATTATCGCGCGACTGCATCAAAGATTCCACGGGCGCGTGCATAGAACTTTTCATTGTTTCCAACTGTCATACAATATAAAATGTATATTGTTTTCACCGGCAGATAATGTACTCTGATCCTCCGCGCGTACACATATATATCGACGCCATAAGTTTTACGATCGCGACGGCCGAGAGAAATGCACCTCGACTTTTTCCGACGAAAAGTGTAGCGCGCGGGCGCGCGCTCAGAGCAGCGGCAGCATAACACTTCAATTACTTTTGATGCAATCCGGTTATTATGCTATCGTTGCAAAATGCATTTCGCGCGTACGGGAATTTCGTAGCCGTTAATTACCCGAACCTTATCAATCTATTGAATTACTGCGTTACATGCTTAATTTGACATGGCTTCGTTCTTTTCGTACAGGATGTATCGGCGCGGTGCTGGCAGTCGAACCGCGAGCCTTCACTTTCCTTGATAAAATCAAAGAGATATCTGATTGACAAGCGTGCAATAAAAAATTTTCAGTTGGATGCTTTGTGCGCGATTCTTTTTTTTTTCTTTTTTTTTTATAGCGCACGAGTGCACGTAACAAAGTTAAGTTCGGAGATATCACTTGGGGAATGATTCTAAAAACGATTCCTTTAATGGAAAATCAGAAAATTGCTTTTAGCTCGGAATTTTGAAAGATGAATGGTACAGCCATCATTCTATTTTACATTTCTCCAAGGTGTAAAGCCGTAATTCCTGCGAGACGTAACGCACACCGTAAAAAATTTGTTGCTAAATCATCATGATTCTAAAATCCTCTACCGAGCTATTCTAATAATTTACTGTAACCATTTATGTCAGCCGTAATTATATCGCTTCTATTTGAAACTTTTTTTGTTTAAATGAAATTACCACCATTTAACAAAAAATTAGTCAATCTATTAAAACGATCCGTCTACATTTGAAAACACGAATAAAGTCATATTAAGTCGTTGAATGGAGTATACGTCACGATTCACTCGTTCCAAAATAATTTTACGTTTTCTTAATTTAGGAAGTAAGTAACTTTTCGACTGAAGATCCACAACTATTCTTTTAAAATTGTTCATTAAATCAGTTTTCTCTCAAGCCAAAGCAGGCACCATAAAAATGTAAACAATAGAAATTACAATAAAAATTTGTACATCAAACAAAAAAGAAATAAATAAATAAATAAATAAGTGTTTTTCTGTATAAAAAAAATCTCGTATTGAACCGTCGGGTCGGGTAAGAGGGCGAAAAGCTTAGTGAATTCGACAGAGCGCGGGTGGTGGCGTTGGCCTCTCTAAGTTCTCCGGCGATATGGGCTCTCCGAAGACGCCTTTCGAAGGCATTGCGCAAGGATGCAAAGGCGGATATAGGTCAAGAAACAAGATTGCTATCTGCTCTCTCGTGGCGGCGGCGTGCACCAAGCGAGCGTACGGAGCGGCGGCGGCGGCGGCGGCAATGCAGCCGAGGACTGACTTTCTAACGTGACCGAGCGCCTTCGTAACTCGCGCTCGCGCGCGCGAAACAAAGAAGCTTGCGACGCAAAAATCATCCACCGGCGAGCGCAACCGAGAGGCTGAGCGGGGCCGCCTGCTTACTCCTCCTCTGGAGCGGACCCCTCGGTGGCACACCGCCCGACTGGCTATACGTAGGATTTCGCGCGAGAGGAGCTCCGAGGTGCACTCCACGGTCTCTTAGTTGGGACGCGGTGGATGGTGTCGAGGCGGTTCTTATACGTAAGATGGTTAAATTCGTATCTGTGGACGCATATTTATCGGGGCGTATAATGATAGATCGTTGTTTGAGTTATGTATTTTATTGATCCTGCGAGCGAAAGATTATTTTATATAAATACGCAAATTTGTCTTTTTAATTTATATGGGATAATTCTTTTTTTTTTTTCTTTAATAATTTTTTATTTTAAATTACTTTTATTTTTTATCCTACTATTTATATAAGCAATTATCAAATACGGTGGAGTAGCTCAGGCGACGAAGAAATTGTATTTTTGTATCGATGTAAAAGAGTACTTTATACAAAGAGATATATAAAAAATTTTAATACTAATAACTATATATTGTTTATTTGATCTCTACAATGGACATATAGATCGTAATTTTTTAAGTTAATGTTTTCACGAAATGTATTAATTTTACTTTTCAATTTTATCTTTAAATTTTATGTTTATTTACTTAGTTATCAGATTTGTTATATTTTTAACTTCTTTCTTTAAGAATTTACGTTAAAACTTCGATTATTATTTTATTAGTTTATCTAGAGATCTAACGAAATAAGCTACCAAAAAAACCTACAGAAATTCGTACTTTCTATTAATATTGTTTTCTTCTTCCTTTTATACATTTTAAAATTCACCTGAGCTCACTTAAATAAACAATGTTTTTCAAGAAAAATATCAATTGTAAATTGAACGTTAGAATATACGTTCAGCGTTTTATTACCCTTTGACACTAAAAAAAATGCAAAAACACCTTTTAAAATGGCAAAACGTATAAACACACACGATCCTGAAAATCGTAAGCACATGCAACTTCGGCTCGCGCGCGCTTAGGGATTTTCGAATCGCTCGCGGCATCGCTCGGGCGATAAGCTCTTACCCGGATAATCCGTGCAAACAGCGAAAAAGTCCCAACTCTCTCGCTCGCTGTCGAACGGCAAACACTCTAATCTCAATGTGACATTGAGCGTCCGACAATTACGCACATTCGCGCGCTCTCTCATACTCGCATACGCGCACCACCACCTCCTGGACTCAGATAACGGCGGACTCGTACAAACAAAGCGGAGAATTCGCCAAAGTCGCGCTACAGTCGAGCTCCTTTTTTCTCCCCTTTTTTTTTTGTGTGTGCGGTCGAAAATTTCAGAATAATAAGGTGTACGCACGAGAGGGTCGAACTTTTTTTTCCTTATTCTGGATGAATAGCGTTATTGTGTGCGAATTGCGCGCTACCGATCCGCTAATAAGCCGCATAATAAAAGGTATACAATTTACATCGGGCGCTGCATGCATTATATTCTTTGAGGAAAAAGAACAAGTAAGATCAAATTATTAGCTTAATTGCTACAGATATACTTATATCCTTCGTTCCGATTCGAGATAGAGAAGAGAAGATTTTGAATGATCCGTCAAAAAACATTTTAGTTGCTAAAAAGTCGAAAAATTGCGACAATTGACCTTCATCCTTTAAAACTAAACAAAAAAAAAAGTCCTCAGACCTCAGTGCTGATAACGGCGCCTCTTTCACCTCTCCGTAATTTCACCGCATCACGCGCTTCTCCGTTTTTTCGTTCAGCGGCTCCGAGCTCCGGCTTGACTTTTTTTTTCGTCGTGCGAGCTCCGAGCTCGACGAGCGAGACAATCGATAATCCAGTGGGCGTTGGCCTTCGTTAGCACACATGTACATACACACACGTCCGGCTGGTATATGTAACGAGCGACGTCGCCGCCGCCGCGAGATCCTTGCTCGCTCGCGCTCGGTCTCTTTTTTTTTTGCATACGCGATTTTCCCCGGCCGCCTCCTTTATACGCGCTCGCGCCAGTTGACAATGCGATCCGCAGACTTACGTAACAGTTCGCTCGAGCCCGAGCGAGATATACTTTTACCTTTGAACGGAGCGAGCCTCGCGCATTCCGCCTTCGTTATTGTATACGCCTGAAGGAGAGAAAGAGTGAGAAAGAAAGATAAGGAAGAGAGAGAGAGAGAGAGAAGACCGCCGAGGCTCTCGTCAAATATCGCCGGTGGAGACGCAGTTGACACAAGCGAGCCTGGGCTCTTTTATTGGTTACATCGTCATGAAGCCTCGTTAAAAATAAAATCCTCATTGCAGCGTCAGTGGGGAAAGAGGCTTATGAAGTTTACCGGGGGGCTAAAGGTGACGTCTGAACAGACTTTTCTAGTTGGCCTGACCTGACGCTATGTATACAGCGATCTCTTGCCGATGAAATCGTTGACTGTTAACATGGCAGCTTCGACTGACGTCTGCTATAAAAATTGGCTGGAGGAGAGTAAAGTGTTCATCGGCAACTATAACTCGAGGGTATTACCGAGAAATTAAGATTAAGTAATCAATGCGAATTTCGTTAAAAGCACGAAACTTATATTTACGCTGTATACACGGTATATTAAATGCCCAGAGGAGAACAATGTGTAGTCAAACACCGCTTCGCCAGGCCATTTGGAATGCTAATGCTGGCTGCATTGCCGGAGTCTCTCGGGCGCAAAAAAATCGCATCACTTAAGGCGGCATAATTTAAGATTCTGAAAATTGCATACATTCTCTGACTAATATAATTACTCGCTATGGAAGGAATGCCGCGCGCGAGGCATATCGCGGCTGGCGAGACTCCGAGGTGACTTGTCTCTTTTAATCTTCGTGACATGCAGAGTAGAGCAGAGCAAAAGGTGATTCCGTTCCATTTGCAAAAGATCCATTACGATTAATATCCAGCTGGAGGTCTTGAAGTGTCGTCAGACCTAAGGACGTGTGACTAATGGCAGACTCTGGACAAAAGAAAAGGCGAAACCATCCAATCGCCTCTGCGTCAGCTTCGTTGCATCTGAAGTTTGACTGAAGGTTCTAATTGCAGGGGTAGTGCCTACGCTCAACCGCGAAGTAAAATCTGTTTTTCAGGAAGATGCATGAGATTAATATAGTATAATGATACAGAGAAGGCAGAGAGCAACCGATGGTTGTTCTCCGGCGAACGACTCGTCTGAAAAAAGTACTTTCGCCCTTTCTCCGAGCCCACCGCCGAGTGCAGAACTTCCCAGAAAGGATTACAGCAGGCACGATCTATTAGCGCTGCAGCCAAACCCATTGAGCGTTTGATAACTGTCCCGAGCATCGTATGCAGTTAAAGGCGATTGGGCAATCGCTTTCGAAGGCGAATGCATTTCCCAAATACAAAGAGATCGGCTCTCAAGTCAGAGGCTGCGCAGGCTAAACCAACGGCCCCCCCCCCCCTCCGGCACAATAAATACGAATCCTTATCGAATCTCGCGCATTGGGCAATTAAAGCGACGGCAATGGGTGGTAATTCGCGCTCACCCCGCGGGGCTCAGACACATCCATCCCGCGGTTAGTCGGTATACACACGGCGTCGATCGAGCCATTGGCACATCATCGGCCGGCCCGATAATGCGCGCCCGCTCTCTTCTCCCGGGAGAGCGCGTGGGGCCTCCCCGTCACCGCTCCACACCACACTGTGGGAAAGTTTTGTTCCGAGCGCGACCGAGAGCGCGCGGCTCGGGCGAAAGAGAGATGCCTCCGCGATCCCGTGAACTTCGCGCTCGCGCATTCAAATGGTCTAATATCGGACGGAGCCGGAGCTGCCGGGGCCCCGATCGTTATTGTGCCTTGTCTGCCCCGCCGCGGCATCGCGAAGCTGGAGCAAAGAATTCCCTGCTTTATTGGCAGAGCCCTCCGAAGATTTCGCGGCGAATGTCAATTAACTTCAATTGTGCAACTCTGCCGCAACCGCTCGGACACGGTTATTCATTTGGGAGGCGAGTGTTTCTAATGACGACTCTGCGGGGTCACGTGAAAAAAGTAGTTCGTAAGAATAATTCAAACTCCGTTGAATGATTTAAACGCTGCTGGGATCTAGTGAAATATCACTCTATTCAAGTGATAAGTCATCGTTCCAGCGCTGAAAAAAGATTCTGGATTCGTAAGCTCAACTGTCATTGTGCTATTCTGAAAAGAATGATACTGCCGGCCTTCGTGGGATTTTTTCACCCCTTCTCTCTCCCTCGATAAAAAAAAATACTTAGAAACAAACAAAAAAGCTAAAAATACCTTATTTACAAATACTGTTAAAGTTGACTAAAAAAAAACAGAGGCAGTGTTTTAAAAAACGGCAGAAACTTTTTTATTCCGAAGGTAGTTTTAGCATGTTGATCGATACGAAACATTGAAATAAGCAGGAACTGTCTTTTTTGAGCGCAGTGTTTGCTGTCAGACGGCAGTTGTATTAGTTGTTTTTAAATGTTTTTAAATGAGTATACCCGTCAAAACAGCTATAATGCAGCACTTTTTTGTCGCAATACTTCTCTCATTCTCGTATGTTGGAAATCGGACAAACCGCAGGCAGACTTGTAGATTTGCTATAGAAAAACCGGAAGAAGAGATGACCGAAAAAAGAAATTCGGGTATTCGGTAACAACCGGAGACAGATTTGCAAATTGGATAACAAACGAAAGATTTCCAGCTTTGGTAGCGACTGAAAGAAGATTTGCGAATTCGGTAGCAGCGAAGTAAAATCCGCGAGTTCGATAGCAGCACCAAGTGGCTGCTGGGCGTTGCATCGAGTGGTGGTTCTGATCAGATGGACAGCGAGGCGCGCGAGCGGCCAGCGAAGCATGTGTCAAGGTTAGGCTGGCGAAGCGCGAGCAGCGCGAGTAGCGCGAGCGCGGGAGTAACTGTATATCTGCGAGCCCGCGAGAGCCGCCGGCAGACTAGAGCCGCTTATTCTGTTACGGGCGAAAGTTGCTCAAGAATATCGGTTTACGTGGCCAATTCCAAGGTCGCGATTTATGCCGCCGACGTTGCGCTATATATACCCGCTGCGCTCCGCGCGCTGCTTTACGAAGCTGAGGAGGTGCTCTGGTAATGAAAAACGCGGCCTCCAGTGCGATTTTTTTTTATGGATGGCGCTTTAAATGGGATAATGTTATATCCGTGGAGCACCGATGCGCCGGTTTTTCGCGGTCTGTAATGATTTCGATCGGGGCTGCCGATCTTTTTGATCCGGCCCTGACTGGTTCTGGTGGCGTTGACGATTATAGAATCTTTCGTAATGCGAAACGATTAGTTCGCACGGCGTGCAGATAATAATTTAAGTAAAATGTTTAGTAGTTTTTTTTGTATTTTGTAGGATCTATAAATTTATTCGTAGGAAAATTAAGTCTATAAAAATCGACCAACGAACTTCCTGTTATTGAGATAGCATATGTAGGCTGATCACTTGTAAAAGATAGGATGGTAGAGCGTATTGTGATTGTTAATAATACACTTATGACAATCGCAAAATCTTTAAGCTCGTATGATTTTTCATTTCTTTTTATAGATGCTAGGCTACAATGATCGAAGTGGTTAAAAATGAATCGCCTTTTAATAAGATGATTCATACAGAAAATCGTCGATGAATTTATTCTGTCAGCGCAGGCTATTAATCAAGCGTGCATTTTAAAACTATTGCATACATGAATTAAATTATTAATCTATAGGATTTTCATACCAGCATGTCATTATAATTTCAAACATTAAATGTAATTAATTACCTGAAAAAAAAATGTTGTGTTTATGTGCTGATTTCTCGAAAATCATTTTAAACAGTGAAATTCGCTAATTGAGATTGGCGAGAAGGAACTGCTTTTTTTTTTTTTTTTATGTTTTCGTACACAAACAGATTAAATTTTGAATGCCAAAGTTTGGTATACGTGCGAAACGACAACACTCTGTTTTTTGCTGTTATGTAACCCCCATCGAGCGCTTTTCAAACCGGCGCGTATCCCGATAATCAGCGCTCGCTCATTTGCGTGCCGATTCTCATTGAAATCAATGTTACGTTCTCATAGCCGTTTCATTTTTACGACCATCAGACAGTACACTTTTTGCCGATTTCGTTGTAAAAGCTGCGCGGTGCCGATTGAAATTTCCCACGTTACGATTACTTTCCGCAAATGAGCACGCACTTTTTTTTTCGTCGCGTATAGCTCTCTGGCAAGAAGAGAAGAGTTTTCCCTCTCCGATTCGTACAAAAAGTGGGAAACGATCGTTTTTACTGCGGAATCCGTGTCTAATCAAGTTTTTTTTCTTTATACACAGGATGTATAATTTTATACCCGCGCCGGTGATGCAATGGTAAATTGCTCATGAAACTTTTCGCGCTGGCGGGGAATTAAAATAGCGTTTTTGTGAAATATGAAATATGCACACGCGTCGTTTTTCGTCGTAAATATTTCCCGTTTCAGCACCTCGCGCACGTGAACCCGCGCGCACTTTTTCCAAGCCGACCGGCTGAATTTATCACTGTTGACTTTTCATCTGCGTTAATCGTATATACGAGCTTTACTTTATGGACCATTGCTCGATCATCTAAGCTTTCCGTTTCTTAGGAAATTATTTTGCACTATTGCATTTAGCTTCACCTTCGATTTACATAATCCTATTGTCGCGCGTTGCATTACGCATTAACAAAAAAAAAGTCTCGACGTGACATTCGAGCATCGCCGATTTTATTAATGATAATAATAAAAAAATTGTACGTAGAGTATAAAATTGTCATGGGCACGCTCGCGTTATTGACTCTCATTTTAACGAGAAAAGTAAACAAACCTGACTCACGCGAGAGAGAGAGGTACTCTCGAGTATTTTTTTTTTCTTTTTTTTTTTTAACGTCTGAGCGTGGATAAAGCGATAAAAGCGAGAGAAGTGAAAATCGACGGCGCGCTCGCTCACAGTCGTCCGGGTGAGGTGTCTCGATTCGCACACTTTGCGCGAAAGTTGCGCGTTTAATTTATGCCTTGGAATTTTTTAAGCGGCGGCATCATTTTTCTGCCCGCCTCGATGTTTAATAGGTTTTCGTTTAAGTCCACAAAGATTTTTTTTTACGAATAATCTTCGAAATTTTGTTGTTACTTTGATTGTTTAAATTGTCTAAAAATTTTAGCGCATTTTCCAATGACATAGGTTTAAACTTATTTTAATAGATTTAGGTAATATTAGAATCTAATTTAAATATATAATTGAAATTTATTGCTCGTGGACTTTCATATCTATACAAGTCAAATGATGCTTATCGATTTTCAAGTTTTTTTTTTTACTTTGAAATAATGTGTACGATTTTCAGAATAAAAAGTAAAAATTTTAAAATAGTTATAGGAGATGTCTATTTCTTGGTCGCTTACTGATAGCTATAAGGTAATTAAGGCAATTTAAGCTTGACTAGAACAGGTTAAAATGGTTTAATTATAGAATGCTGACGCAGATTGGCACAAGTTGACATTCTTTAATTATAGGAGAAAGAAGAGATGCAGAGATTAAAATCATATCGCAACAAAATTAACAGAAGATAATTTGAATTCTATATTAATTTCTTTATAATTTCAATGTGAAAAAGTCCTTTTTGAAATATTTCATTATACCTCTTATAAATTCTCGATAAAAATACACAGTAAATATTGCATTTCGATTTATTGCGATTATTGATTTGCGATATTTAAATATTTTACAATAAAATTCTCATTGTAATTGCCTCTGAAGAACTTAAAAATTTATTCAATTGCGTAAAACAACTTCATCAAATTCAATTTTAAATTGGCCCAAACTTTATATGAATTTTAGATGAAGTTTTTTTTTAGACAATTTGAACTTGAGCTTCCTCAGTGTCTTCCAGTTCCGTCCTCCGAAAATTCCGCGATTCCGTCGGCAGGAAATGCGCGGGTGCATGCACGAGGCTGGCGCGACTCTCGGCAACTCCGGTCGCTGCGCCGCGCTGACACGTGGCCGTCTCTCTCTCTCTCCCTCTCTTTCTCTCTCTCGCGATTCCTCGTGTGGGCGAGGTGAGCTCTCCCGAGCGCGCGTACACCCATACAAGCCCGCAGCGGCGCGCAAGTGCACGCCGCGAGTCGACTTTTCCGTGCGCCTCGGAGAACCAGTGGTCATAGGAGAATTGGAGAGACCGCCGCGGTGGGGGAACAGAATGCGGAATAGCCTAGAATGTGACGTGAGCCGCGCGTGAGCGAGCGAGCGAGCCCGCATGGGTCGCCGCGCTCCGCGCGTAGGATTCCTCCCGGTCCAAGGGCTACTACTACTGCCTGGTAATTGCCTGCACGCGGGCTGGGGCGCCGCGAGTTTATGTCTCTCGCTTTTATTTATGTATTTCATTTAATTTCTTTATTTATTGAAAATTAAGGGAACAAGGTCCTTACTATACCTCTCTAAATGTGAAAATGGGAAATTCACTTGGAAAATGTGACTAGCAACATTTTTGAAGTGATTTTATGTCAAATGTCGTCCACTGATTTAATTTGTGGATTTATAGGGTAATCATTTTACAATATATTCTAAATGAATCTTATTCTTACTTCTAAAATTAAAGATACGGATTAATTCGTAGCGTATCGAGATGTCCTTCATTGCTTTCTTGAATGGAATATGATGTCCAGCTGTCTGTATCGCCTTATTGATTAATTTTTTTTTCGTCATCCTTTTGAGCTTTCGAGGGGACGGCGATTTTTTTTTTACGGTGGCGAGCCTTTTTTTTCTTAGGAAGCGGGTTTTTGTGGCTTCGAATTTTGTTTTGTAGTTTTTTTTTTTTATTTTAGTGCGTGGCAAAGTAGGTTGATGATTTTACTGGAGGCAAGATAGCAATCACGGCGCACGCGCGGCTAACTTACCTTGCGGTTAGTTTACTATCTTTAATTGCTAAAAGTAGGATTTAGTTTTAAAATTTACTGCTTTCTTTACTACTCCACTTTGCATGTACAATGTAATTGCGTTATCAGATTTATTACTATGCAGAAATTTTCATTATATTATCCATTATGCTAATTGTTTAATTAATTTTTTAGAGCGCCGCTAACAACGGCTGCTGATGATAAATAAACTGATAAATATTTTCTATTATACGGCCGCAGCTGCTTTGTGTAAAACACGCGGCAATCGGAGGATGAAATTTTCCAAAGAAGAAAAAATTAATTAATGATTCGTTCGATTGTACGCAGCGGTGTGTATAGGATCTTTTCATTGAGTAGAGCCATCGGTTTTAAAGGAACACCTTATCCGAATTAGCGTTCGACAATACGAATTAACGCAGCATCAATCATCGTGTTTTTCGAAAGTGTTAGAAAATCGATTAACGAAAATCTGTCGTCGCAGTTTGAAAGGTTTGATTAATGACACTACACGCCGTAGGAGATCGAACCGGACTCCGGATACAAATTTTACTTTTATCCTTTCGCCAACCTATCGCATGCACATTGTATAATTGTTTTTGCCTTTTTTGTTACAGGTGAGTTGCAGAAATCGTGACTTTGTCATTTTTTTTTATAACGTAAGTACGCACTGCTAATTAAACGCCGCGATATTCAAATAAGCAAATCATTTATTTTCCAATGTGTGTATGTATATGTAACGCATACCTCGCATTTTGCACTGTTTCGTTCGACATTCGTTTTTCGCGATAATCTCGAATAGTTATCCTGTAACCCATTTTTAATCACCCTATACTATTTATCATCACTGTATCCCCTGGCAAACTCGTTCGCTTATTTAAATATATTTATTATCGAGAAAATAGTTTAAGAATAACTTATACGCAGCGCCGCGAAAATAAGAACTGTCCGCTTAACTTTTAGCGCGCGGCTCATGCTAATCAGCCGCGAAAGATTACTTCGACTCCTACTGCAGGTTATCCCTGCTTTTTTTTTCTCTCTTAAAATCACGTCCTATTATAGAGTTATTGGCCCAATTAAAAAGTAGTAATCGTCGACGTGGGCAGTGCAGTTGTCCCGAATGAATAAGTCATGGAACTCGTTGCTTTTACAGTGCACACTTCGGTGCGCAGAGGCTATCTTGCTTTCCATAAACTACATCCTCCGGCAAACCCGTTAGTCCGGTCAAGTAGTTTTAATGGAATATAATTCAATGCCGAAACCAATCACAATGGAGCTCCATCCATCTTTTCTCTTTATAGATGGACTCGTAACCGAGCGATCCCTCCAGATGCCGATTGCCCAACTTACGCCACGAATCCGTTTAGATATTCAAAGCGGAGCTCAGTGCAAACGGATAATCGCATTTCCATGCGCCGCTCCATAAGCCAAATCGCGACGGTCGTATCTCCTCTCCTCCCGGGAGCCGATCTACCAGATCGATCGATCGGATGTATCCCCGAGCGGCGATAAAGAAAAGGCGACGGCCGCTCGCTTCCGGCTGCTCGTCGAATTCCTCGTGTCCCGCGTGTCGTTCACGGTTTCCCCGATCCGCGAGAGGCCAGAGGGGAATTGAAAAAAAAGGGAGAGAGGGAGGGGAAGGGGGGACCCCCGGAGGATGATCGAGGATCCGTCAATGTTATGATAATCCGGGGCCGATTCAACAAGCCGCACGATAATTGTGACTACGCAAATTCTGGAGCCCCTCCGGCTCCGCACGTACCTGTGTACAAACGTGCCCGTCGGGATTACCATAATACCACCTGGAAATCTCGGCTCTCCATCGGCGAGCCGTTTATTAGATTAAAGCTTCCGATTCTTTATTTATTTTCTTAGCCCCGCCGGCGCACGAGTGACGCGGTGCTTTTTTTTTCTTTTTCTTATATACTTCTTCTTCTACTACGAGTGTATACAGTGTGCGAGAAGAAATTTGGAGTGAAATTTTCACCTCAACGGATGGAAAGCTTGTTTTGACGGCTCCGAGAGGAGAGAGCCCCCTCCCCCTTTGCAACGCACGTTTGTATAAATTATTCGAGTGAAAGGTCCGGGATTCGAATGACGAGCTCGCGTTATTATCGCGTTCGATTTCGGCCGTTAATACTTTCGTAATCGGCGACGAAAAATTCGTTGCGAGCACTTGGAGAACAGGAAATGCCCACGAAGAGAAATTTTACAAGGTCCATTGTAATTTTGTCACAGACTGCCAATTTGATAAAATTTACTGCGTATACTATGGTAATTTTTCTAAGGAATTACCTATACGGATCTTTCTAAAAAAATTTTTTGTTAAAAAGTCAATGGCAGCAGTTTGTGACAAAATTACAATGGCATATCGAATAAAATTTACTAGCGGATTTCTCTCCATATACGTATAGGTACAATCGAACGGAGAGACGATTTCGGTGGGTGATAAGGCGATGTCGGTTTGCCGAGAGGGTAAACGAATGATATTCAATTATGAATTGACCTCCCATCGATCAGGCGGTCGCGAAACGCGATTCTAACGATACGTGCATTAATAATTGTGGTGCGTGCACTCGAGCGAGTGGAGAAATTGTAGATATTTAGGGTATTCAGTGCGACCGTTATGGGCTTTGCGGTTTCGAATAATTAGGTTTTATTAGAGCCGCTAAAGAATTATTAGAATGCGGAGATTGAAAATTCTTAAGTTTCAAATTCACTGGCTTTTTTTTGTGAAGGATTGATGGGAGTAAACCGTTTTATCTACGAGGCTATTTTTCGATGTTTCAAGCGTCCCATATAAAATGTTGATTCAATGAATATATACGGTGTCAATGAATACACAATTTCTACAAGGAGGATGACTCTCAAATCTGAGGGGATGGTAACTAAAATTTGCCGTATAATCTTCCTATTATATATTCATTCATAAGACGAATCTAAATGCTACTTTAATATACACCGTAATAAAATTTTATGAGTCAAGTGATGGTTGTATTTAATTGATTATAATTGAGTACGTAAAATAATAAATCAATTTTTCATATGTTTTACTAAATCACTAAGAATATTACAAATAAGAATATGTTGCTTCGTAAAACATCAATTTAAAATCAATTACAGCTGACGGTCTAAATGTCAAATTTAATTAACAATAATTATTTAAGTGTTACTTTAGTAACTGAAGTAATGACTAGGATCTATTATAATTTTTTATTTTATTTTATTTATTGTAAATTATTTAGTTCTGTTTGCCAGGACTGCGGATTCGTGATCTTTGTATTTCTATTAAACAATAAAATACTAATTCTACTAGAAATAGTAACAGTAACATTAATACAAATACTAATTTTAAACAAATTTACACCCACCGATTCAAATTTAGAAAGTATAATAGTCTTGTAAAACAACACTTCTCGCGTATATAACAGTAAAACAGAAAATTTACATGACAAAACTCTAAAAGCAATCGCATCCGTCCTAAAACCCATGGTAAACCGAAACCTCGACTTTCATTCAAAAGTTTCCATGCACATTCGACACCGCCGACTTCACGGCTTCTCGGAGAAAGAAAGAAAAAAAAAAGTAACGAGTCGTCCGCCTCGAATCCGCCGATCGAAGAAGATCCACCGCGCGAGCGTAAATATTCCGAGTCGACCCTAAGGAAGCGAGGCCCCGCGAGGCGAGAGAGGAGTAAAAAGGAGGAGAGGGAAGATACCGGCCCGGGAGAGATCGTAGCGCTGTTTGCCCATTCATAACGCGCCGCTCGTTCGCTCGCCCGTGTGTGCACACACTCGCGACCGTTACGGCCAATGTGGACGCGTGCGCGGGAGGAGAGCGCGTGGATCGAGGCACCGAGGCGCGTGGACCTTCCAAGTCGCGCGCGTGCACACCTGAGACAAAGTGCGTGTATGAAAATTTCTTATCAATTTTTCGAGGTGGAGGACAGATTCGAAACGTGAAAAAAATGTCACCGCTTGAGTTATCACATCAGCCTTCAAACTCTACCACCTATACAATAGAAACGTTCGAGTCACTATTCTTCACGTAACGCGGTTGATTAATTGGATAAGTTTTGTGATAAATTTTCTTCGGATTTTTGTAAATTTGTTACTTTGAAAGGCGGCGTTAAATTTCTTTATTATACTTGTTGTATAATTAATTTCACAATCCAGCCAATTGACATTCTAAATGATCGGCGCATGCGTTATTTATGCAGGGGTATTTTGAAATGATAAATTAATTAGTGCATCAGGCGAATTTTCTAGAAAACTTTACGATGAAGATCGCTGCGCGGTAGATAAATTGCGAGGATGACAATTTATGTGTAAGAAATTCAGCGTGAAATGTACACTTTACAAGAACATTTTCTTAGATGCTTATGTCACAGGAATAAGTGTACAACTACAAGAAAATATCTATAAGTATTTCTTCTCAATTTCTATTAAATTTAAAGATGTTTTAGTAAATTTTAGTAGTTAAAAAATATTTAAAAGGCATAAAGCTTTAAATTATAAAAATAATACGATCACCTCTTCCTGCTGTAGCTTTTGAAGAAGCATTCTATCTTAGCGTCTGCAGCGATCAAGCCTCCAGTCGGAAGACCGCAATAGAAATTTCGCGGAGCCGTCCAGCCCGGTCCCGGCGGGTAATTGCTTTGCATACGGGCGGCGCGCGGGCTAATCGCGGCCTTCGTCATTAATAAAAGGAGCGCGCGACAGTTTAATTTCGTCCGCGACGGAAAAGTCGCTCTGAGAAATCGCCTCCACCGCTCGGAACTGGATTAATAAAGTGACTCGACGCGCGGGAACGAATTGCTCTTTCGCCGCCGCTAGGCGTCGCAGCGCGACGAAAGACCTTGATATGCCGATTTTTTCTTTTAAATCGGTGCGATTTTTCTTTTCTTTTTTTTATTCGGAGTGCGGGATACGCAAGTCTCCACCGTGATTTATCGAGCGATCCGTACAAGAATGCGATCTGCAAATGCCATTAGCAGCGAGTATGGCTTTTCAGGCTTGGGTAAACATTGCAACTCAATTTGTTAAAATTGTTGTTTGTACGGATATGTATTAATGTGTGTAATGTATAATGGGTCTAGATCGACTATGGAATGATTAAAGGACTGCTTCTTGCAGCAGGTGTATATTCTATTTTTTTTTTTTTTTTAAATTATAGAAATTAAACACGAAGAAATTTTTTTTTTTTCGTTTGATTAGATTCGAAAATTTATAACACCGAGTGTCTTTTAAGTATTAACTTATTAGTAAATCAATTACTTCAGATAAAACTGTCTTGAAGACTGTCGACTGTGAAATATGACACCACATCTATTCCTGTCAGTAAAAAATATACCCAGCACTCAATCGCCTCTTAGAGGACAAAAAATTCAATTAGACTCTTTGCAAAAGTAGACTTTTAATAAAAAAACCTATTCTAAATTCTAATGGTAGTCCATCTCCAGATAATAAAAAGAAAAAATTTGACGACACCGGACCGAGCGCATCTTAGGCTCGCGCCTATATATTTGACAAGGCGCCTGTCAATTAGGAGACACGACGTTCGACTCGCCAACAAAGTGGCTGGTCGCACGATGCTCTTCTACTCCAAAAAGATGGCAAGAAGCGCACCGAGCGCAATATCCCCGAGACGCCCCAAGGCTGAGGGAATATCCTCACGAGCATCATGCATCGATCATCCATACACCTTTCTCTCTCTCCCTCTCTATCTCTCGTCACTTCTTTTTTTTTACTGAACCTCGCCACTTCTATCGTTTTGTTCTTCAAGCCGCGTGTCTTTCGCGCGAGCGCAGTCGAAGTTAATTCAATTTCCAAGTGCGCGATTCGACGCCTACGCCACTTTTCTCACGTTGGGCTTAACGAATACTTCTATACACCTATGTAGATAGAATGGGATGTGGTGGTGATGGGGAGATGGATTTTTTTTTCAGAGGTGCGGGTGAATGGGTTTTAGGGGAAAAGGATGTAGGGGCAACTTGGTTGCGCAGTTTACGCTGTGATGTAATTTGCGAGGAAGCTGTTTGAGGGATCCTGAAGTCGCAGCGGGTAAGTTGCGCAATAAGTAGGAGTAAGATAATATAAAGCGTTTTAACTAATAATTATTTTGCATTTGAAAGGATGCGCCGTCGTGAATGAAAAATTTGATGAACATTTCACGAATTTTTGGATTGGCGTAAATAATTTTTTGCCGCTTCGTGTAAAAAAGGAAAATTGATTCCTGTTGATACTCTAGTCCTGATGGGAATTCATTTTGTATTACGCCATTGTAGTTTTTTTTTTTTTTTAAACGTGAGATAAATGCAGCAGTAATTAATTCCTATTATTATTAATTATATTTACTAACAACTCAAAACAAAAAATAAATAAAAGAAGCATAGTTCACATTTTCGAAAAATATAATTTTCAACTCAAAAATACGTCCATTCAACACTTTGTTTTACACAAACGTTCTAATTTCAGTTAACAATGAAGGCAAAATCCAGCCAATTCACGTCAAATAAACAAACAAAAAAAAAAGTCCCCCTACACAAAAGCCCCGGCAAAGGTACATCCCGACGATCTCAGTCAATTCTTATTGTTCGCCTCGCGCGCCACTGCTGGATAACGTAAAGCCGCTGCATCCGCGCGCCAAGAAAAAAAAATCAAACATCCCGCTCGTGCGAGCGCCAAGGCGTCTATCGCGCGCAGCATGAATGGAGTCTATCCCCGGCTCCCTTTGTGTCTTCGCTTTTAGTGCGCACCTCTCCTCTATATATTCCTCGAAACCGTCGATACGTTGCGAAAATTCGCGGCGATCGCGGCCGAGACTCTCGCGCCTATTACGTGCACCGCGCCGCTCGTCCACATAACCCCGGCGTGTGCATAACCGCGAGAGGTGAATCGCGCGCACACACGCACACAAAAACGCGGGGCTGCTAATTTTAAAGACGAATAATGTACGACTTTTGTGCAGCGCTCGCTTGGCTCCAACCGTGAGAAAGTCCATTCACCGTCTCGCCGTTTTACGAGCATTGTGTGTATGTATACACGTGTGTGTACGTGTATGCGTGTGTTTACGTGTATGTGCGCGGGTGTGAGTGCACGTAGGCACGCGCGCGGAGGTGAGCGCGAGGAGTTGCCGCCTACCCGTGAAAGTGCTGCGGCGCACACGTGGACGGAGCGGCGCTCGGCCAATTACGTAAATGCGACGAGTCGCGCGAGCGACCGTCTCCCCCGCGCGCCGCGAAAGCACTCACCAGGAATTACTTTCGGCCCCTGTTATGATACGAGAGACGCGCGGCGATTTATCATCGCCAATTAGGAGGAAATTTTCGGGCACGCGATCCTATTAACCGAAATCTCGCGGGTCGTTTTCTTCGTGGTTTATCGCGGAGGGGAATATAACCTCAAGCTTATTTATTATTGTGACGTTGCAGCATTATAGTTGATTTTCGATTTTGGTCGGCCGTGAGAGCGAATTTTTTTATCGCGTTTTCGGTTAATAGTTTTTCTGGTTGGTCATAGCGAGGGATTTTTTTCTGTAAAAAGAATTTTATAAGAATCTTATTTTCGATCAAAATTCGAAGAATTTTTTTAATAATTTTCCAGAAATATAATTTTAGCATTAGATTAAATAAATGTTTAAACATTTGTTAACTATAGTCAGTATAAATTGAATATCAATACGACATCCCTTAGTTCTTGCCCATGCGTCAAAATCCATTTACGTTTTATTGCAGAAGAATTTTTTCAAATCGGATTATTATTAAAAATGATTCTCATTACGCACAACTACATACCCACTATTATCCCTTACAATACCCACATGCAAGCAGGCAGCAACTTCTCGGTAACCCTCGATCTCCCAATCGACTAAAAAAATCTCGAATCTCGATTTCGAGCACATTATTATATTATTATACATATATATCCAAAGCGAAAAAGGAAAAAGGGAGATCCATCGCCTGGAGTACTCGGCGCGTCAATAAAAAATCAATTTCCCCAATAATGCCCGGCGATAACTCATCGCGCGATGACGCAGTCGCGGAGCGACAGGTTCGACTGCTCCGGCGCACCACCCCGATGCGCCCGGCAATTTTTGCATGAATGCCCGGGGCATTCGTCATCATTAATAACCGGTGAGGCCCCCGCGTCGGGGGTCCGCTCGGGGCGTGTCGCGCGGCGCAATAATAGGATTTTCCGAAGATAAGGAGTCTAATTTAGTCGAGGCGCAAGATCGGGCCCCGATCATCGGGCCTCCCCTCCTTCGACCCTCCGGGGGAGGGGGGAGGTGGAATGATGGAGAAGTAGGGCTTTTGGGGACACGCCGCTTCCGACGGCTATCTGATGACGATTTGTCAGGGGAGGACGAGTTGCATCGAAGAGGACGCGACTGATGTGTCATCTTGGGGATTCGGGGCTCGGAATAAATGCTCCTTTGGTTCGGCTTCTTTTCTTTTTTTTCTTTTCTTTTTCGGAGCGCTGCTTTAGTGTGATCTTTCAGATCAGTTATACGCATTGATGTATATGTGTTTTCATAAATATTTTCGTTTGTGTTTGGGCTGCTGGATAGAAACGGTCGTACTTGTCAAATTTCGTATTGAATGCTTCGATTAATTAGATAATTGAATGTAAACATTTTTAAATATTATTTATAAGTATAGCTATTAATTAAATGACACGTCTTCTTACTATTACAGGCCATTAAAACAAAAATTATTTATCATTTTTTTAGTAAAATAAAATTTTTTTCTTCGTTTTGCTAGAACTATAAATTATATTCACGTGTCTTGTGGATTCTTCAATGAAGAAATCAGCAAGTATTTCATTTTATCCGATGAAATGTCAATGAATATCTCTTGAATCGAAAAATTTATGTAAACGCTGAAAAAAAAGTGTTAACGTTATCTTCATTGATCCATTCGATTTTTTGCCTAATCAATGAATTCCTGAAACACTTACATCAGTACGTAATAATACATCTCGAAAAGACATTGTTCCGCGCTTTCGAAATTCCACCACCACTATTCAGAAAACTTTATCTTTTCCTTCTCCTCGACGCCGAGAGTACAGTGTCGTCCGCTCTCTTCGAATTCCACCGAAAAACAAGTCTCTCCATTCGCGCTGCTAACAAAGACGCAACGACCACTCATCAGCGTTCCAGAAAAAAAAGACGAATCCTAAACAAAAAAAAATCAAAACGAAACCGTCACGCCTCGTCGATTGGGTCTCGCCGCGACAAATTGAAATTCCCGCTCGGAGATAATCGAATTGGACCTGGTACGACTACCTCCGTAACTTTAATCCGCGACACGTGCGTCGGCACTTGACTCCCGAGAGGAAGAGAGGCAGGGGTGGGGGAGCTTTTATTGTTCCGGCACGCAGGAGGCCCAATCTCGTCCCGCGCGAAATCCGTCCCAGCGGGCGGCTAATGCCCCCCTCTCCCCGCCCCGAAAAAGTTCAGCTCGCGCTGCACCGACCCGATGGTAATCTCGAACCCTACCTGTGCTCTCAACGAGGGGATATCAAAAATTAGAATGTATAAGGATGCACTCTTGCTTGAATAGGGGTACGACGGACTCTTGGCGACTTTTATTGTCGTCTTATCGCCGCTTATCTTTGATTCTGGAAAAAGTATGTAGGAGATCTGTTCGGGGAAGTATGATGGACTACTGCAATCCGTATTATTTGTTCAGTCAGTGAAAAATCGATGTGACTTCAAATGGTGACGAATTGAGAGGTGCTATTTGGAAAATTAATTTTGAGTTTGATGGACTCTGCTCTCATTTTTCTTCTTTCAATATATTAATAATTTTTTCTGAAAATATTATATTACATACATATTATTAATCATTATTATTTTATTATTCATTGCGCTTTTCCGTTACGTAAATAATAAAATGTAGAATTATCTCGCTGAAAATATTATAAGGCATAGTTCTGCGTTGATAGTCTCTTACTGCGGCCAATTAAATGTTTCGAAATAGTCCAAGAATATTATAAAAACATTAAAATTCATGAAACTCAAGTGAATCAGTGTGAGCAGTCGTTATAGAACAATTTGAATCGTATATTAAAGCCGTTTTAATCAGCATCTTTCACGACGGAACTTCCACTCGATATTTACGAGCGTTTGCCTGCAAGTACGCCTTAATGTATGCATCGTTGAAGGAAAACGGTAACGACGATCGAGAGGAAAACTCGAGCACACAGTAGGAAAATTCGCGAGGCGTCGAGCTCGCCGCCGATGGCGCAGCTAAACCGCGACGCTCGTCTCCCCCACCCGAGAGCCGTTGCCCCGACGGCGTCGTTCCACCTACGCCGGGGGGCATCGCCGGCGCGCAGACGCGAGATTCGCCCGGCTAATTTCCGCCGGCGACGCCGCCCCCTCCCGGCCTCACAGGCCGCCCAGTTTTGCTGCACTTGCTACGCGCGTTGCGCCGCCCGCCTCGCGCCTACTCCATTTTTTTCCCCGCCGCGGGATATCCTATTGTCGGCCTCCGACGCCGAATACCCCCCACCAGCCACTGCGTGCCTATATAGCTTTTCCGCCGTCGCGCGCAGTTGCGTTCCATTCGGCGGCACGGAAATCGCGAGAGATTTTAATTATAGTCGGCATCTATTGCGGGCGTTTACTGATAATTTCTTCTTTTTTTTTTTAATACGATTAATTTTCTTTTTTTGCTGATTTATACAGTTCACTGATTAGTTGATTAAGAATTATTCACAGTGCTAATTGCGCAACTGTTTTAAAATTATTAGAATTTTTACTTAAACAAATTTAGAGAGAATAATTTTTTATCCACTTCTGTACAGATCTATGTACAGATACAGATATACAGCACAAAATGTACAGATATTATATACAAAAAAAAAACATAAAAATTATTCATAAATGATGCAAGCATTAAATCTCAACATCAACAAAGCCTCATCAAAATCATTGCTCCAATCCACCTCGGATACCTCGGATACCCCTCGCCTGGTGTCCGCCATCCAGGCTCTCCATAGCGCACGTCGTCATCCCTCGGCCGGGCATCACGCTTGTTTGCATGTTCCCTGATGGGCTCATCAGCGCGAATTAACATACCGGCCGGGGCGTCCCCCCGCTCCAAAAATAGTCGAGCCTGCTCATAAAATATCGCTTTATCGCGAGTCCGCTTGCCTCTCCTTTGCCACGGCGCTTTTCCAACTTCTGCGCTTGATTCTCTGAGCAAGTCTGCGCTACCGAGCGTCCTCATTGTTTTAACGACTTGTTTGCATTTTCATCGGCGTTTCATTTTACAAGTGTATATGCTGATATTTTGTAACGATCCTCTTATGGGGGTTCATTTTTTTTAACAGCTGCCATCACTGCCTTTTTTCTAGTTAAACGATTTCGACAAATAAAAGTTGATAATATAGATAATAAATAATGCATCAAACGAGGCTGCATATGAATTTGTATTAATAAGATACTTAATAATCTTTTATAGTTTATTATGTATAGATATTCTCTCCTAAAGTTTTTTTTAATGATCCTAGGTAGCATGATTATGTTTATATGATCCATTTTAATGATTTAAAGTAGGAAATTTTAGGGTAAATTTCGAAAGACAAGTTCGAAAGACTATATAAAACTGAAGATTTTCTTCAAGTATCGGTTATAGTTTGCACGTCTCCGACACCGTCGCGGAGAAATCGGACGTAAACAGTGAAAAGATTTTCGAAAAATTATCGGCGCACGTCCGCGTTCCGCTGCCGGAGCTTATACATCCGGCGACTTTGCATTGACTCATCAGCCGCGCGGGGCAGGAAACCTGACTTTTCTCCGGCCGAGATCGACAAACAGAGCGGCTCAAGAACAAAGATCCGCCTCGTCTATTTCTATAGACACCGCGGACCGGATGCGCATTCGACACTTCCCCCACCCTCGATGGTTCTCGACAATGACATTTTTTTTTAAAAAAAAGGGACAGAAAAAAAGTGCCGTTGCTCGCCTTTTTATCTGCGGTGTCGAAATGGATCTCCCGAGCTCCACTTCCGAAATTTTCAATTTATGTGCGCAACAGGTACAGCACACACTTGCGATGCTTTTGCGTCGCGGAGTTACGGGACTCCCGAGAGGCGCGTCTTCGATTCTTTTGTTTTTTTCTGTCTTCGACGGAATTAGGTTCTCGGGTACTTTGTAGCGCCGTAAGAATGCGACGATCGTAAAAATTGCAACTGGTTTGCGGCGATCAGGTTTTCTGTTTTCCTCGATGTTAATTGATTGGTAGCGCGGATTTACAATCAGATATGGAAGAGCTTTTTTTCATTTTTTTTTTTAAAGTAGCAGTACAGTTCGAAGATAATTGACTGTTATCGCGAGCTATTAATCCAATGGAGCAGGTGGATTTTCGCTCGTTTGAGACCTTCGAGATTTGATTTTTTTGTAAACTTTTTGTTTCGAGTACAATTATAAAAAAAGGATACTCGCTCATTTTACGTGAGTATAATTGAAATTAAAATGTTGTCTTCTCGGAATTGAATGGCTAGGTTTGATTTTCAGATAAAATAAAATTGTAATTAAAATTACGGAAATAGTACAGTCGGAAGATTACACTAATTTAATTAAAATCGACAAGTTTGTTCGACATTAATCGATAAAGACTCGAGTATAACACATTTTCCGTTTTGTAACAACAAGCTTTTCAATTTACGTGCTGATTTACATTTCCAAGATTATATTGCATATCGTTTTCTACTCGGGCAAACAGAATTTTTTGCTAAAAAATTAAATCGATACTATTAAACAAACATTCCTTATATACAATTAAAATTTACAATTAGAATATATATTTTAATATCAACGTAAATATTTTCTTTTTATTGTTATTAGAACCAAGCAATAAAACGTGTTCGCACCACCTCTACAGAATTTTTTATTCAATTTAATTCTACCAGGCAAAAAATCCAGCCTGCAGCTCGCGATCACAAATACACCAGAAAGTACCTTCGAAACGGAAACGCCTACATCGCCCATAAAGCGCGTCAAAAAATAAAAGAAAAAAATAAATAAAAGCGCGCACGAAAAAATAAAAGAAGAGTAACAACCCCATTTTCGGAGCGGAATCGCGCGAACTCATTTTCTCGTCCCGTGCGAGCCTACAAGTGCGCGCAAAAAAGAAATTCGAGCAACGAGGGGCCTGATTTATAAGGCCCATTCATTCTAATCGCCCGGACTACAGGGTCCCGCGCGCGCGTTTTTTTCGAGCGCGATTTTAGCCCCCGAGCGTGGCTAATTGAATATATATGTATGGTGGACGCGCGGATACGGGCGAAATTGGAATATGCGTGAGCGCCGTATAAACCATTTAATTAACGAGGTGGAGGGGGGAGCGCGCGACACCTCGCTTTCGGGATCCCAAAAAAGCGTAAAAGGCAGCGACGCGATCGGTCGGACGCGTGTTTGCCGAGTTCCTTGACTCTTAGAGCACACGGTCTGTTTAAATATTCAGAATAAAGACGACGAGAAAGGTTCGTCTTTTTTTTAAGTCCTTTTTTATGTGTTATTGTTGGTAAACGGGTATAAAATATTTTTTCGGTGTGACTTTTCTAAATGTAATACTGCACTATTTTTGTTAAACATTTTTAAGTTTCAGTCTAAAAGTTTATAAAATTTTATGTAAATATTTTGAAATTTATAATAGTTTTTTTTTTATTTCGAGTTTGTTCTCCAAACAAAGCTCCTTCTATTACTACAAAAGATTTTGATATTTAATTTACCTTAATTATAATTACACATTTATATAATTCATCTTACGGAATAAATTATGAAGATTGTGTATAAGAACCAAATTAAAGAAGCCTTTCAAAGAACACAAAACATAAAACACATAAGTGTAATACATTCATAACTCCTAAATATATTTTGTCTTTTAGAAATCATAAAGGGCGTCCTACTCCCGATGCCCCGATCACGCCCCCGCATATCTAACCGAATTTTTCTCCGCATCCACGATAGCGATTTATCGCCGATTCGTCGCGGAAATTCAATTTTATCTCCTGCACTCCGTGACTCATTCCCAATTCACTGCATCCGATGCGTCGAGAAGTGACGATTTCTGCGCTTCATGCATAAAGAGTGTATCGCCCTTCATCACTGGGCCCGTGGTCCCGTAAATAAAATCGGCGAGTGTCGCACGTAAGCCGGGAGAATTCAGGCGGAGCTCGACTCGGCTGCCGAAATTTATCGGGTGCGCATAAACGCATAAATCCTCGCCCCCGACGGGGCCCTACAGTTGTCAAAAATCGCCCGGGCCCTAACGAGCCCTGACGGCGAGATTCGCGTTTACTCCAAATGGTTTGATATAAAAAAAAAAATTTTTTTTTGTTGAGGTTTGATATAGCTATGTTACTCAGAAAATAGAGCGATCTTTTTTAGTTTTAAATTATTTATGTCAAATTATTTATCATAGTGTTGTAAGAGAATTTAAAACAAAACTTATATTATTACAAAACACGTAACTTAAAAAAAAAAAAAAAAAAAAAATCTAGCGGAATGAGTAAAAAAAAATGAAGATAATGAAACACATGAAGTTCGAAGAAACTCGAGTCAAATCAAATTAACTTTTCAATGTCGCGTGAAATTTCTCAGATCCTTGAGATTAGAATACGAAGGTTTGTTCAGCGATTATTAATAAGGTATTGAGGAAAGAAAAAATGTATAAGTCTCGGTCGAGTCCCAGTTAAAAGAAAAAGTGTAGTACGCCAATGTCAGCGGCAGCGCGGTGTCGTTGGTTCACATTATACGAGAAATGATAATACTTGATCTCTAAATACCTCGGAGTAAAAAGTCACTCTTAATTGAATCAGAATGATTAATCGGTCGAAAAACTTGGTAACGATATCTTTCCTCCATTAAACTCAATGATAATTATAGCATCGCTCTCTTACACCGTGCAGCATTATAAAATTGATATATATGCCCACTCATCTGTAGTATTTGTAACAAGTTCATTAAGTATATATTAACTTTTTTCACAGTTTGGTTTTATACACATAATTTGACTGGTTTAACTAAAAGAATATAATATTAAATCTAATTTTATTTTAAGTACCTACATAGCATCAAATAAATCGGTACAACGTTTACTGGCACTTTAGTAAAATTTGCCAAAATCTAGTAGTAAAAAATAATCATCGCAGATGGTACTTTAACCTATAAATCAATTGTTAATTATTACCGCTACTTTTAGGGTAATTTTTATATCGAACTCTTCTCTCTGCGTAGATAATTTCAACACAAAAATTTTTTGCAACAGCAAATCTTCTTCCAGACGGAAAGATCCTTACTAAATTATCCGTTCGCGCAATATATACTCCGCTAAAAAGGACACCCTTTCGGTATAAGAAGTAAAAAATAAAAATGAAAAAAATGAGAGCGAACCAGCAGGGCGCGCGCGGGGAATAAAGGAGCGCGCTCGAAATTTATCTGCGCGCGCTGGTCCTAGAGAAGCTCGACGGGGGTAACGAGTGTGAATGAACTGCCCTCCCCCTCGTCTCTCCCTCGCCGCCCTCGAAAAAGGAGAGGAGAAATGGGAGCGCGCGAGGAGCCGTCGGCGGCATAAATTTCTCATAAGCAGGTACGGGCGAATTCGCCGCGGCCGCCGGTCGGAAAAGAATTATGGTAGCCGCTCCGAGCCGCTCTCCGGCGAGCAGGACGACTAAATCAACGTCACCTGGAGCACCGACGAGTTTAATTACGCTCGTGGAGGGACTCCTTCTCTCTCTCTCGGTGCAACTCCTCCCGAGAGAAAAAAAAGTCGCGCCGAGAGGCGAGCTCCTTTTTTCCCTCTCGGACTCCCGACGCAGGATTGATCGTCTATTTGGTAATTGGTTCGTAGTTTACTTCGAGTAAGATTCTAAAAGCAAAAAAAATTTAACTTAAATTTTGTGAAAGTTTACATTGCTATTTATTTTGGCAATACGTTCGATGCATTTTTTTTATTTTTCTAGTGTAAACTGAAATAACTTTGATCTTTTACTCTCTACATTTTTTATCTTCAGTGATAAATTACGAAGTATACTTGAATGTCACTGATAAGTCCGGAACTAATGCCGATTGGTTGCTAACTTAATTTTCAGATACATAGTATAATTTTCACTGAAAAAATTTAGAGAGTTTATAAAAAACGGAATTCGTCACCTCTTCTTTATTGCAGCTTTCTCGCGTTACTTTCGTTGCAAAACTTCAAATCTTTAAGTAGCACTTTCAAATTACTTCTTCGTGGATAAAAAATTTATGCAAAAATTTGATCAGTTAAGGCTCTATAATAAAACGCAATCGACTACGTACAAATAAAAATAAAAATGCTCAATCACCCCCGAAAATCACAGCGTCGGTCGAAGTGCCTCAAAATGCAACCCCGAAACCTCTCATTAACCTCGTCAACTCTTTATAAGCGAACTCCTAAAAGGCGATATTAACATTCCATTAGTGAGGCAACGTCAGATGGAAGAATCCCTTTCACCCGAGCCGTCATCGATCGCTCGCCGATCGATAATCCCCATACGTAAGGTAAAAGGAAAGGGGGAGGGAGGGGAGAGGGGGTGAGAGGAATGAGTTTGCAGCGAGCGCGGACAGCTGGCACGCGAGCCTCGCCGACGGAGAGCCCATTTAATTAATTAAAAGTGCATTAGCGGACGCCGCCGGCCGACGTCTAACCGGAACGGCGCTGTATAGGGTTACCCCCCGCGAGCTTCCTCCCGAGCGCAAGCTCGGGGCAATGGCGCAATGCTTCTTCCCATTTTTTTTTTCTTTTCTTTTTTCTTTCGAGGCTGCAAGGTTCGCTCGATCTTTTCTTTAACGATGAAAATCGCACTTAGCTTGCGCGTGGGTGTAATTTTGCGAAATTTTACGGAAATTTATTTTTAGCGCGATTAAAGATGAATGAACGATTGGATAATAAGATATTTGTTTAAACCAGATAATTTATAGCTTAAACTAATTTAAAATTTAAAATAGGAGAAATAAAATAACATTTAATAAAGAATGAGTGGATGATTCAACGTTCGGCAGGTTTCATCGGGTAATATACTTTTTTTATGGTTGTTAGTGATTTGAACTGAGTTTCGCGGGGTCGTCAATTTTTTTTACGAGTGTAATAGTTTTTTTAAACATTGCTATTACATCTTCGTTTACTGAAAACAAAGGATGCTACGGAATGGAAGTGCGAATTCTTCACCGATAAAGTGTCGTCACAAGTTTCCTTTAGAAAAGAAAATAATGTTTTTTTTTTCTATAACAGTTTCATAATAATAATAATAATAATAATAATAATAATAATAATAATAATAATAATAATAATAATAATAATTTTTAAATTAGCTTGGGAAAAACTCTGCAATTATATTGAAATTAGCACGGGGATCGTTGAGTGAGCAATTATTTGCATTTTTAGAACAATGAAAAGAGAACGAATGGCTATTCTGCGAATGGCTCTTTACGGATTATAAATATGGAAATTTCAATGATCGTAAAGAGTTTTATTAAAATGATTTCATTTATGTGAAACTTTTTTTACACTCCGAAACTGATGAAATCATATTTGAAAATGTTTATTCAAGACGGGAAAAATCATCCTCGCGGCATTATTTTGAATTATTTATTATCGCTGATAAAGAAAGTCGTAAAATTTAAAAGTGGATTGCAAATCGATTCACCCGGACGAGGCAAGATGTATCTTAATATTTCCACTTTGCATCGGCACCCATTTGCACTCGTAATCCAACGTGAACCTTCTTTAAATTGCAAGTTTATGTTTACTTTATAAACGATCTCTTTTATAAGTTAAGCTTTTATGGCGATCATTTGGTTTGAAAAAAAGAAAATGTTTATCGACGTTCAATTTCGAAATTTTTTTAGGTCAGTCAGTGGATAAAATGGAACGTTAAGTAACAATATGAAGACAAAAAATATAAATAATTCCCACAGTTTGCATTAGTCTTCAATTTCATTTTCTTTCTAATGATGATCAATCATGTTGAAAAAACATAGTTTCTGAAAATAAACCTTGTACCGATCAATCGATGCTGTGTCAATTAACCAAGTGGACTCTTTAACCTACAAAATTGTATACCGAGCCATAAAAATACAGTATAAATTCCAATTTATTGTCTGACGTAAATGGCTTTCCTGTATAATTAATAAATATAAAAATATCGTAATTGAATTAAAAAATAGTAAAATTTTTAAAAAGTCTTGAAAACATCTAAAAATCTAAAAAGACTAAAATTTTAATCTTCCAGCAGATTAGACAGACAATTAAATTAAGCAATTTAAGATTAAAATTAAAAACTAAATCTGAAAACTAATGGTGAAGGATCGAAAAGATGTTTTAAACGATCCAATTGGGCTAGTAGTATTAAGAAACGATTAGAAATTACCACATTAAAAATTTTCATACTTTTAAATAAAAAATTGTATAACGCAATGAGCTTTTTCCTTCGTAATGAAATATTTAAAAAAAATAAACGTTTGTTTAAAGAATACACCCGATCTCCAAGGGGCCGTCAACGCCAGCACACGTCGTACATAACGAGCGAACCACGCGTCGCTCGTCAGTCCCATTCCCTATTCCCGCTCGGCGAGTCCCCGCGAGCGATAAGGGGCGAACCGGTAGCTCGCGGCCAGCGAGCAGCAGCCGTATCTGTCGTTCGTTAAATCCTATCGCGATCTCCGCTTTTCGAGGAGCTCGAGCGACGATAGAATCGGAGCACCAGGTGCAAATTATGAGAGGAGAGGGGGGAGCCCATCGGACTCACCACCTCCGTCGGCGTGTATCGCCCGACCAGCTGACTGACTTACTCCAAACGCTAATCACGCTAATGCACCCGGCACGATCATCATCTTTCGGCTATCTTTCTCCGGCCGAGTTTATATGTACATATCTCGCTCTTTCTCTCTCGCTCGAGCTTTTTTTTATTCGACTGAGTCACGCGCGCCCCACGCGAGACGGGTATTTACGGTGGCGAGTTTCACGAGAGCGACGAGCTCTGATCGTTGTTCGATATGCTCCGTCTTTTTGTTTTTTTTTTTTAATAATTCTAGTTTAGGAGTGATTTAATGGTGGCGTGTTTTGGTGTTACTCGTTTTGTTCGTTAAGACGAATTTTTTTTATTGTAATTTAGTGCGAATTTGCAGCGAGGTATGTATGTATTTGTCCCCTTTTTTATTCAGAAAGTATGTGTTTTATTTATAGTTGTGTTTATTGTAAATTTTGAGTGGTAATAAATATTAATCTTTCAGTCGGTTGTTGACATACCTGTGTGTGAAAATGTGTGTTATGTAACCAAAAGCATTTTAACATAAACTAAGAATGCAGGCTCGTAATAGTACAATTAAATATCAGGAAAACGCATGATGTCTTAGAAATATTTCTACGGTTGTTAAATTTATCTTAGCATTTCATTTTTATTTGACAACAAAAACATTCATGTAATTATAATTTAAAAAATAGTGTATCGATTGCTTTAATTAATCTCCCGATGCTCTCTAAAAATAAAGTATGCAGAAATTATTACCGCACATCAATAGATAAGAATTTAGATTTATGTGTATAAATAATAAAAAATAAAGAAAAAAATGCCACAATCCTTAAAAAAGGATCAATAAGTAACTCCTTGTAAAAGTAGCTTTAAAAGGGTGCAAAAGTAAATAGTAAAAAGCAAAACTAAAGATTGAATCCCTGCGCAGAAAGGAGCGATTCGTTACGATACGTTTCAATTTCACCTCGGCGGGCGCGCGTTTCGCTATCGCGCCTCCGGCCGTGCCGAGCGCGAGGAAAAAGTTGCAATATCATAAAAAAATTTTACGAGCCATTCATCACCCATCAGCAGTTTCAAATATTATGACTTGCGTGCACCGCACCAGTCAGATTTAACGAGGCACTGACTAGACATTTCGAGATGCGCGCGTAGCAAATGGACAGAATTAGTCATCCCGCCGCGACGGGGCCTTATTAGGTGCCGGTATTTTTTTTTTTTTCCTCCTCTCCTCTCGCTCTACCCGCGCGCAATTAACACCTACCAAATACGACTCAATCTTTTGAAAAGCGAAACGAGCGAAACCCGACTCGTCGAGGCGCACAATTCAATCCGCGCGTGTATGTAATATTGGCGAGTTGCTCATTAGTGTACCCCCTCTAAGCGAAATAAAAAAATGCAGCTAGGTTGTGCCGTCTGTTCGGGCGAAAACCTAGGGTTTTATGGGAATACTTTCTACGGATGGTAAAAATGATCAAATGTTTCTTTGCACTTCATCATCATTCCGTGGCACGTCTTGCGTGTATGGGTAGTCACGCACATAAATTACGAAAATTTATCGAACGTCCGAGGTATCTATACGCAGTTTTATTCGACGTGCACTAAAATGTTTCGAGGATTGCCTGCATAGTTCTTATCGGCGCTGATTTTTCGAGAATCGCAAATTCTTCGCGGATATTTGCACTTTTAAAATACCTGGCTGCCCATAATTTATTGCTGTAAAATTTTAATATGCAGTACTTAGTTTACCAATACGAATGTCCGGACTATACAGCTATCTTACATATTTTAAATATTTTATACCGCCGGTACGTTAATTTAATTTCTTAAATGCCTTTCCTTTGTGTCTCGAGCTAAGGTTCAATTTACAAACGTTAAATTATGATTATGTCAAATCGCAAGAGTCTGGCCATTATTACCGTTGAAATGGATTTTAATTAAAAGTTAAGATAAAAGGTTTTTATCGTGAATTCTGTAATGTTACTATTTGTTATTGGATTATTAAGAGGCAGTTTAAGTTAATTTGCTCGAGGAGATACATGAAACATGCTAATTTTATGAAATCAGTTAGTATATCTATGCCGATCTGTGCTAATTTATACAGCAGCAGTGTGGCGTTTCATACGATAAAATAAACATTTTTATATTTTGAGCTACAAATCATAAAAAGTGGTGCTTTCAAATTTATGAATAAAGATAAAAAGCTTTATTTTATTAGCGGAAATAATTTTATTAAATTCAAAAAGTTTTAAAAAGTATGTGTGAAAATACTTAATATCGTACACGTAGTTAATATAATTACCACAAGTTTTAGATATATTATCTTTTTATTATTTATTTATATTTATTTAATCTCGTAGAATATTTTATATAATAAGAGATAAATACATTGCATTTATTGCGTCTTGGTCGTAAAGACTCATGCAATCATCTACTGCAAATTAAAGCTGACTAAATTCGATTTGCAATTTAGCTTTTACTCAATCTTTTCGGTAGTGTGCGAAAAATACAAGAAATTAAGTTTATGGGTTTTCCGATTAAAAAAGATAATTGGTTTCTAACAGTTATATTATTCTGTTACGTTTATTTTAAAATTAATAGCAACATTACTAACGTCTCATTTTACATTGCTCGGTGATTTAATGAGCTAAATTAACTCTCGAAACTAACACTGTTTTCACGTTAATATCTTCCTAAATTCTGGATCTGGTAGACAGCCAGAATCTTCCATAATTCCATACCAATTATTTCAGTTATCCAGATGTGAATGCAATATTTTTTTTTTGCATTTTACAATTATCTTATACGTCATAAAAAAAAATAACTTTTTCAATCACTTAATTTTCCCAGTAAGATAACAGTCTAAAGTTATAAAAATATATTGAAGCACCCGATGATACCTGTCGATTCACCACCGCAAGTAGAATCAAGAGCACTAACTAATGGGCCGACCATTACCCTCCCTCCCCCCATTCGTCCCGGCGCCCCCAGATCCGTATCACCCCTCGCGAGTCAATTCACTGGGATGAGTCCACAGCGAGCAGGGGGCGCTTTCGGTCACGTGTCCGTGTTTATACACACACTGACGTACAATACCTACATTGGCCGAGGGCTAAATCCGCGGCGCGTGGCCCCGTTCCAGGTGACGCGTGTGCGCTAATGCGCTCGCGTGTCCGACTTCATTAAGTCATTTCACGACGCCTCCTCCCCCTCTTTCTCTTCTTTATCGCGTTAGCGCGGCACTTTTCACGTGGGGCCGCGATCCGATCGGGCCGCGAGATCGGGATGGTGCGTCAAGCTCTCCTCGCCTCTCTAATTTGATTCGGCCGGTAGTCGCGACGCTATGTTAATGGCTTTTTTTCTTCTGTTTGTGCGCGCATCAGGGAGCTTTTATATTACTACGCGTTCTGGACTCTTTCGTGAGGGCGAGCTGTAAAAATATTTGGTAACGCTTTCACGGCGATAGTTTGGAGATCGGCACTGGGTCGCGTGCTAAAATTATGGAAATAATTTGCTCTGAGTAGTGCGCGCAATTTTCAGTGAATTTTACCTCGCGTGCGGCCTGTAATTCTATCGCTTACTTCTTTTTTTTTTTTTTTTGTATACTTTTTTATTTATTGGCAAAAAAGTATCGAGTTTTATAAAAGTTTGAATATGATTTTGTATAATAAATTTTAGTGATATATGATAAATATATGAATGATTGATTTTTGACTTTAAATAAATGTATTATTAGACTCAATTTTACTTGCAATTGTAATAAATTTTTATTACAGTATATAAAATTTGCAAAAAAATGTAAGGTCAGCTGGCGAGAACATTCGAATTAATTACTGCAACTTTTAGTAGAGCTTTTTTTTTCTTCATGTAGGTTAATGAAAATTCAATTGACTTGTTTTTGTGCACGAACGAAAAGTTCTATGTTCATAATTAGGAATATTATCAAACATTCAAGATTTTCTTTGACCACGTTCATTCAGCTAGAAATGATAATACAACAAAATAATGATATTGCAATTATGAACTGAATTAATGAATGAAAATCTGGTATAACTGAGGCGATTAAATCAAAAAATATAAACAAGAGAAAATGTATCCTACATTTTCAGTGCCACCAGGGTAATATACATTATGTCCTGTCAAATTGAAGCGCAATTATTTTAAACACAGTACGCGCAAACTTTCTACATTTAAATGTTTAATTCAAAGTACAGAGAGCATACATTTCAATTTAATTAACCGTAAAAACGAACGTCCGGCGAGTACAAAAATATAGTATACTCTTCTGTAGCACGCTGCCCCCGAGCGATATGAATCGTTACTTGCACACACTCTTAAGTGAATTATAAATACACACAATCACGAAAAATGCATCACCCCAGGCGCGATTAATCCATCCAAACACGCATTAATCGTCGCTCAAACAAAAAAATTTCCCTGACTTTTCCCCCTCGCGGCGATCGCGATTTCCGTTTCGGTCGGTTGATGCCGCGCGCACCGAAAAAAAGTGAGGGAATGATAGAAAAAAAAGAGATCCACCACAATGGAAATTACGCACAAAGCAAATAACGAGGGTAGAACGTGGCTTCCGCCGAGAGCATCGCGGCGAAGTATAAGCCCCGCGCGATTTTCTCACGCGCGTCAACGTCGCGCCGTAAATCGACCGGCTTTTATATACGGAAAAGCCGCGCGTGAGGACAAAAGGCCTCTGCGTAAATTTTCGCAGAGCGAAAGCGCGGTAACTCAGCCGGGAGGTCGTTTTTTTTTGTCACGAGCCCCGCGATAATTGGCGTCTCGCTTGTTTTGCTTATATCCATTTTTTGTCGTTGCCTGTCCTTCTTTAAACATTTAGGCGTTTCGCGTCTGTCTGCTCGTCGGGGAGCGAATCGAAGGTTACACGCTGGTCGGTATTTTAAGGTGTTTAGATGAAAAGAAACTTGAATGGACGATGGAATTCCTTTGCGCTGAACATCGAATCTTGCAGTTACAGTCACTGGTTACATGTGGGAATGCACGAGTGAAGGTTTTAGAAGCAGTTTTGTTTTTCTTTTAATACAATGCAAACTTTTTAAGCAGATTTGAATTTAAATTTACGACTTACTTACCGCGGCTGTATTTCTTTAAAAATGCAGCACGTCAATGTGACTAAATCGAAAGCTTCTCTTCTTGAAGTGACGGCAATTTCTGCGAAAAAACGAAACTAATTCGTGCACAGCGTGTGTCTTTAAACTATGACTGCTTTTAAATGTGACGATAAATTAGAATGAATATAGATTTTATTTCTGAGGGAAAGTTAATTTTTTTTTATTTAATATATCTTCTTATACATTAAATATAATTACATCCCGCGTAAAAATTTAACCTATGAGCTACACATTGGAAATATATTGGATATTGATATCAGCAATGTATGATAAATATATTGCATGAATATTTCCTATATAGTGGAATAGATTCGCCAAAGCACATCTTCCAATATTCTTCCAATATTTTC
>JAWWEN010000001.1:10238168-10308927 GCA_035582955.1 Sycophila texana | reverse complement strand
TCAATTAAACCCTAGACTTAATTATATCAACGAGTGTGTGTTCATTTCTCGTCACCCTTGCATGTCGAATCCCACATAAATTATGCCAGATCAATTTAATTAACTTGTTAACAAAGTATTTGATAAATAATTTGAATGAAATATTTTCAAAAAAATGTATAATTTATAAATTATTTTGTTAACAAACACGCATGAAGTGAATAAACGGAAGAAGCCTATTATTATCAGCGTTTTAGATAATAAAGAAATATCACGTATCCCAGACAAAGAAGGGTATAATCAGATTAATTTTCATTTTAATCATTCTCACGATCATCGAACTGCCATTTAAATTACGACTACTTACTTTACGTATCTTCGCATTCAATTATTAGAAAATAATTGATACCTAAATATTATTATTCTTAATAAAATTTTTATGAAAAAATAATTATTTTAAATTAATTTGAAAATACAGTTATCCTTTAAATACGACATCAATTAAGTACAACCGAAGGGGGCACGTCTCGCTTTATAACAGGCACGAACCTCGCGCGCATCTCCCAATGATCAGACGAAGATGAAGAGCCGAACGAGGGTAAGCTCTCGTCGACTCTTATGCAGTCGATATAAGCGATGCACTTTACGCAACTCCAAGTCATAAAAGAAAAAGACCCCCAGTATGCGCAGTTTCTTCCTCGTGCCTCTCTGCACACGCGCGGCTAAAAAGCAGGTTGCTCGTATACAAGAGGGGGGCAGGAGTAGTGGAGAGGGGTAAGGCGAAGGGGGGTCGATTCATCCCGAGGCGCGCGCGATCTCGATTCTGCAAAGGCGAAAATTCATTTCTGCCGTAGTCGCGCTGACAGTCATCAAAGTGCGCAGCTGCGCCATTGTCTGCTATATTCCGCCCACCTCCTCCCTTTGCCTCGCATTACGAGCCCATCCCGTGTCATCGTCGCAGTGTCGCGCGGAAGCCTGTCGCGTTATCGCAACTAGAGAGTCCCGAGGAAAAATCGAACTGTACAAGAGGGACTCTAAAATTCTTGGATGGCTTGAATGGGAGATGCCTGCACTGGAATGAATTCTACGCGGGCTTGATTCGGGTGTATCATGTCATAACTAACGAAGATTTGCGCAAAATAACTGTACTTTAGTGTAGACAAATATTTTACTGAATAAAGAAAAAAAATTATTAAAAAAATACTTGATTCTATATTCATGCATTTCAAGCAGTCTAATGAAATGACTCAAGTATCTAAATTTTATTACAAATTGAATACATAATGTCATTATTGGAAAGAAAACAAAATTCATATTTTTTTTAACGATGAAAAACATGTTTTACTTATTTTAACAAAAAAAAAAGCATATTTCAGCTGTTTGCAACAAAAAACTAGCAAAATTCAAATATACCTTGAAGAGAGTACGTACTTTTTTTGAGTAAAGCATGACAAAACTTAATTACTTAGTTTTACACTATGAAGAGCTTTTTTTTAATCCTGCTGCTTAAAAAAAAAACACGTTGAAGTTGTTTTTTAATGCGTATCTTGAGAAATGTGCTTTTTTTTACTGCTGGCACGAATTTTTAATAGGACATTTATCAAACATTTTTCATGTATGCTCTAGTACGTTTGATTCTAATTAAATAATTTTGAAAAAGTATCAAACGAGAGATTCAAATTTTGCTCTATATAAAGCGCGTTAGCTTTTTCTTTGATGCTGAACCAAATTTGTAGATGAAATTACAATTTTCCGCAAACATTCCATCAGACTCAAATGTATTCGAATATATGCTAGTAAAATACAAATTTTTCAAAATAATCTTTTCTTTTCATCGCAGTGATATTTAACAACCCATTAGCTAGTCTTTACAAAGAGCGTTTTTTTTTTTTTTAAGTATTCTTTTTCGTAGGAGTGACAATATCAGGTTCATACAAATGAAAATACCAAAATCATATCAAAAATAACAAGTTCTATAGTCTAAACGAAAATATAAAGTTATTAATGCCACCTGTCGATAAATTTGATATGATGTATATCACTTGTATTCGATAAAAAAAATCGCGCAACCTATTTCTTAATAATCCCGCATAGATATATCTTAATATAGATATATCTTCTATATTATAGACCTATCATAGATATATCTCTAGTATATCTTCATAAATATACCATAAATGGAGTAAGACGATGTTTGTCTAACATCACCACTGCAGTCGTAAGTATAGGAGCAAGCAAAATATCTCGAATTGAAGTCGAGCTGTCTCTCCACGTGGAATCGAGATAGAAAAATAAGTGCACAATTTAATTATGTAAATGTCATCCTAAAAACAACAAAAATACCGCTTGTGCTTCTAATCTAATGGACTAATATACAAAAAGCCCACATCAACTTCTTCATCATTTGCAGTATGGAGAGCTTTACGTGAATAAATCTTCTTTCATCCCTCAAGACTATCAATCACTCGCCAATGCCACAATGCAAAGGCTAAGGCGAAAAGAGCATCTCGTTCTGTACGGATATAATAACGAATTTCTCTCTGCGGCAGCGGACCCCCACTCCCGCGATCGCCCCCGGGCGCCTTTGTTGTCTGGGCTCGCTTTAATTGGAGAGTTTCGAGCGACCGCCCGATCAGACGCTAAAAGCATTTGCGACGGACAATGGCCCCGGCGCCTAAGTACGGGAGTGCGCCGTGCGGCTCGCGGTATTGTTCTTCGGGCCGACTGGCCGGTATATATGTGCGCGACTGTCGGTGCCCGTTAAACAACCGCACTAATCCGCGAACTCGCTGATTCGAGCGGAGACGATCGGGAAATCGCTGATAAACTCGTTATTGATGGCTCGCAACGGGAGCGGCTGCTTACCAGTGCTGTTGAGAGGATAAGATGCTTTAGTTGGGAAAATCGCGATGGGAGCGATGATATTGATGTTTATATTATCGGCGGTATAGTGCTGCACGGAGAATAAGCCTCTACAAAAATTGCAATAGTCAGTTTTAATGTAATCACGGAATAAAATTATTGCAATGAGAAAATTGAGTATACTGCTATTGCTATTTTAAGAAAAATTACTATTTTTCTGTTAATGGATCTGTAAAGTGGAATAAGAGAAATTTTTCTAATTGATTTTGTGAAACAAATTTTTATTCTTTTGAATAATTTTTGTTACCATTATTACTGCTACTTAATATTGTAACAAGTTAAGTAAAAATTACTTCGATAAGTAGAAAATTAAAAAACCTCCTGAATATTTCATTCATTTTTTTTTTTTTTTTTTTATCAAATTACATAAACCAAATTGAAATATTAATTACTTATCAAAATGTTTGAAATTTTGGAACAATTCGGAAAAAAATTATTTCTTCAAATGTTTCGCGACATATCCTACGATCGTGTTTTACAGAGAGGATTATAGCAGAACTAATTATAAATAATATCGCAATTAATTTTTTATGATTAACAACGACGACAAGTCTAAAAAAGAAGAAACAAAGATTTCTTTTTAATCAAAAAATGTAATATTCACTTTAAATCCTATCCACAATAAAGTGCAAATGCAGCGGTGCTAAAAAAGGCTCACCGGGATAAAACAACAAAAAAAAAAAAAAAAAAAAAAGAAGATCGAAGAAGCGAGGCTGGAACGACGGAAAAATAAAAATATGAAAGAGAATGAAACGGTATATATCAGTAACGAATAGATATTGGGAGACCGCAAGGTTGAAGATCGCATATACGACAAGAATAAGGGAGAAAAAAAAATAAAGTTAACAGAGTAAAAAAAAAAAACATGGGAACGAGGGCAAAACATTGATTTCCGATTGTCACACACATCGATAACCAACAAAAAGCAAAGAACCCAAGTATCCGTTCTCCTTCTTTTTTTCTTCTCTTCTTTTTTATATCTTTTCTTTTATATATGGAAATTTAACAGTCATTTCTTTGTCCCGTCAAATTAAAATGTCATCACTATACCCGTCCCCCTCCACGCCACAGGACCACCTCGACAAGTATAATACCAAGAAAGATTGGCATTCAATGCGACGCGCGTATTATAAAACACACCTCTCGGCGAACAAGCGGCGCGTGACGTGACGTCGCCGCCGAAGAAAAAAAGAAAGAAAGAAAGAAAAAGAACGAGAGCCACTCCGTCTAATCCACAGCGCGAAGACATAGCGAAAGGACCGCTCCAATATGCGAGCGATTCCGGAGGCCTTTCATTGATCACAAAAGTTCGCCCCGGCGAATATAGAGCTCTCTCCTTGGTCTTTCACTGATACCCCCACCCCCCACCCCCTATCCTACGGCGAAGTTTCACAGGCCGCGCCTTCCACTCGCGTATATATAGCGCCGCGAGTTTTCTCCGGCGCGTGCCGCGGATCATCACGTTCCCCGGGCAAAAGTGACGGCGCACGTAGCATCCAACCGCCTCCCCGACGTCACGTTTAATTTCAGCGGAGCGCCGTTGCCTCGGCCTTTGCTCGGATAAGTCTAGGCTGCGGCGCCTCGGCGTGCATACGCGCCGGTCCACGAGGCTGCACCGGGGATTCGAATGACGCGGGTGCGAGGAGGGCAGATGGGGTTGGGGGGGGTGGAGAGAAATGCATGAGAGACAAATGGGAAGAGGCGCGCCGAGAGCGCTGGGGGATGTTTGTCGGGCGAGTCCGACCGTTCGGTTTAATAGCATCGGAGCGCGATCGCTCGGCGTGATTTGTCGTCGTGAATTTTAATTTTTTGAATTATCGCGAGAGCTTTGCCTCCGTACATCATGAGGGATAAAGTGTGTCGCGTCGAGCGCGGAGAAATATTGTCGTTGACTACTTTTCCTTTTTCTTCTTTACTCTCTCTCTGTCGCTCTTTTTTTTATATTCCTTTTGCGTTGAGGAGAATTTTTTTTTATAGATTAGAGCGTGCGCGTGGATTCTTAGTGGTGCGTTTGAAAAATTTTAGTCAAGCTTGTTTTTTTTTGGAGAGGCGGGAATAAGCACTTTATTATAATTGTAATTTAAATATGACTTATGTCTTTTTCTAGTGTCATCTATTAATTAATATTATTTTTTTTTTAATCTAAAATTGTTATTCTGGTATTTTTAGTAATTCTATGCATAAAATGGTTTGATTGATCACTTTTAAATCTATGCTTAACAAGTTAACTCAACTGAATTTATTTATTTATTTATTTATTTATTTATTTTTCCGTCAACATTGCCGTTCTTTGGGGTAAGTACTGGAATTATTTAATTCGGTCAATAATAATTGTCTATAGAGCTATGAATGAAATGATTTGAAATTCAAGATAGAATCGAAAATATGTACATTCTATGCGGCAGTAAAGAAGATACAAAAAACCATTCCTTTTTTTTAAGTCTTGAGAGGTACTTTTTTGAAAATCAATCATCATCGTTTTTACAATAGCGCAATTATCTCATGTAACAAGTACGTATTGCCTGTTGCTTTCATTAGTCCTGACACTTCCAAACAACAGTACTCTCTAAAGTTGAAACAGTGAAGTTTGCGTGCGCACTTATAACTATTTTACAGTGAAAATTCACTGATTTACAGTGAAATTCACTTGTAAATCAGTGAATTTTCACTGTAAAATAGTTATAAGTGCGCAAACTTCACTGTTTTCACTGTTTCAACTTTAGAGAGTATTAACAACAATAAATACCAAAAGAAAGGAAAGCTCCTCCTCCGACTGAAGAGTCGCGCGGCGCGCAGGCAGGCCACCCCCCGCCACCCTCTCTCGCGTCATCCCGAGCAAGTATGCCGGGTAAGACGAGGTGCACGGTGCAACAATGCGGCGCATCGCGCTCTGCCCTCGCTCCCGTGACCTCCCGGCGCCTTCGGCAGCCTCGGCAGCCAGCAGCATATTCGAAAGGATCGCGCTCGTGGCGGCTTGCCCAATCGCGCATTCCGCCGGCGGCCTCTCTTCGCGGCGCGGGGCCTTTGTGCACCCGCGACCGAGCGCCGCTCGTGACCCCCTCACGTGTCGGCCGTTGCGCAACGGGCGCCGCGCGCAAAACGCGACCGCTTAATTGCGCCTTTTTCCGCGCCTCCCTCCGCGCGGCTTTTCTCATGGGGCGACGCGGATTCCGCTGGATTCCGCGTGGGAGTCGGGGGTTGCCGTTGCGCAAGCGCAGTGCGCGCCAGCGATGGGCCCGAGTTACGTGAGGAGAAGGCGGCTTATAGCGGCGTGTATCCTACGTGTGCACCGGTGCACCGAATGAAGGGGTGGGGGAGGGGGGGAGCTTGCGAAATTTTCTGAGGCCGCCGCTCTTTTCGCAGACGCCTCCGCGATTCCCCGCCAGAATTTGATTATGAGATTTCGTCGTTCACTGCCATTTACTGATTTTCACGGTGGGTATTAGAATTTCAGCGCTGCGGTTTAATCGGTAGCTTGGGTGTGCAGTTACAGTGTTTAGGTTGCTGCGTAGTTTTTTGGTTCTATTACTTTTGAAATTGATATATTTTTATTTTTTTTTTATAATTACTTAATTATGAAATGTTCAATAGATCACTTTTACTATACTGAGAAAAATAATTTTTTTGTTTAATCGTTCATATAATTTTCGCGACTTTTTTTATCCGCTGCTCTGATATTACTTGACATTGAAGAAACTGTGAAATTAAAAAATTAACTAACTGATCCCTCATTAAATTAATAAGCGGGTATATTCGTGGCTTTTTTGGAGTAATGTAAAATCAATGCATATTTCATAAAAAAATATGTAATGCAGCAAGGGGCAGTGAGCTTTTTGACCTCGTGCACTTATAGGACTCGTACTCGGTCTGCAAAAGCCTACTTCACATAAGTATACCCTTGGTATATATATTTATGCGTAAACTGTACCCTTTGAACAATATATTATTATAAATTGTTTTTAACAAAATAATCTTGTACTGTAGATCAGTTTTTTATAAGATCGTTTACTTTAGTTATGTCACGTGATAATGCTCAATAGTCACATTTCCGAATTTCGAAACTTCGTAACAAAATTTTTAATGTTGAAATCTAATTTTTCAAATGATTTCTATGAATTGGATGAGAATTACAAAATTATTTCATCATTTTCTGAACACCTCCAACTATAACCAAATTGACAACCAAATTATTTTTTCTTAAAAATGCACGGTTATATTTAGAGGGCAGTAGAAACAGACGGGTATAGCCAGACACTGATCTTAAGTGCCATTTTTCTTTTAAAAAAAAATTTAACTTTTTTATCGAAATGTTTCCACATAATATTACAAAATATAAATTTCATAAGTTCTATTTTACTATTTAATTTAAATATGTAAAATAATTGATCAACAAAGGAAAATAACGTAACACTAAAAATCACCGTTCGATATTGAAAATAACTATACCCATGGAAAAAAAAAACAAGTCGGTAATTGTATTCACTTCTAATGATAGTAATTTGATTTGTGCGAAAAAGTCAATACTAGCATTGAATGAATGGACTGATGAACGCAAGATCGTCCCTTTTGACGCGTACAATAAAATACTAAAAGTTTTTAAATATCGCTGATTATTCGAAAGGGGAACAAAAATACGTTGCACACCGTGTGGCAATAGACTTTTTTTTCAAATGCAAATTGAGTCTTGCGTAGAGTTTCGAGACAAAGAGGTGTTCGTTTTAGGCGTTTAAATCTAAACGTCGGATTCACGTTACAAAATGAGCCGCGGTGCAATTCAGAGTTGGGGTGTAATCAAACGTTGCTCGCAAATTATGCTAAATTACACTCTTTTATGGCGACTATTGAATTAAAATTTTGACTTGATGAGATAATGACTCATTGGACATATATGTATCAGATTGTAAGTGGAGGTAATTACCACGAGCACGCGTATTTGTAAATAACGTCATTACAGCTTTAAATCGTGCCATAAAAATAAGGTAATATCGTGTATTGTAATTTCCTCAATCGATATTAATTACTATTCATTACCATTTACCTTGTTTTTTTTTTTATTGAAACTTCTGTTAAGTTATTTTATAAATTAAAAAATGCAACCTATTGATTTTATTAAACAATAAAGTCAATTTCTCATTATAACCGGAACTGCTTATCGATTTCTTAAAACAAATACTGTTTAAAGTTGCATTAGTGAAAAATTACTGAACTGAACAATTAGTAGAAATTTCTTCACTAAAAATGGCAATAATCAATTATTTTAATGTCCTCACCGACTGTCGACCGACTGTCACTGTGGAAAAAATTACAACGGTTTCTTCTAGAATTTACAAGAGCTATAGAAGAAATTGTTAAAATTGCAACATAAATTTTACAAGAAACTATTGTGCAATTTGTTCAATAATATCAGTCTGTGAAGACATTAAAACTGTCGACTGCAATTTTCAGTAGAGAATTTTAGCAATTGTTTGACCAACTCAAGTTTAGAGACTGAAATTCAACCGTAAAATCCAAGTGTATCAGTCGATCGAAATGAATTAACGGGGCCCTTGTTTTGCTTGCAGGTGAGAAGCCGTACCAGTGCCAGTGGCCGGAGTGCGAGTGGCGTTTCGCGCGCAGCGACGAGCTGACCCGGCACTACCGCAAGCACACGGGCGCCAAGCCTTTCAAGTGCGCGGTCTGCGAGCGCTCCTTCGCTCGTAGCGACCACCTCGCCCTCCACATGAAGCGACACCTGCCCAAGCAGCATCCCAAGTGATCCGGACCCGCGGCTGGCCTTCCCCCCGCGCCTCCCTCCCCTCCCGGAATATCGTAGGCGCGTCCTTTGAGCGGCGCGCTTTGCCCGCGCATGATCTCCGAGTGCGAGTCGATCGGTGGCTTCTCTCGCGGACCGAGACTCAGAGGATTTTTTCCCTTCGAGGCGACGGATCGCTTCCTCAGAGGACCCCTTGGATCGCTGCGAGGATTTTGCCTTCAGAGCGCTTGAGAGAGACGAGGATGATGGACTTTTTACGAGGTGGATTAGTCCCGTGTCTCGAGTCTGGTATAGTGACTGTTGAAGTTCGAAGACTCGTGAGTTTTTTTTTTTTTTTTTTTTTTTGAGTCTCAGGTGTGAATTCGAGCTTGACTATGTGAGCGTAAGCTGTGCGTGTTTGGTAGTGAGAATTTTATTTAGAACAGATTGTCATTTTTCGTTCTGCTAATTTCGATATTTTAAATCAAAGGAAAAAAATTTTTTTTTTTTAAATCAATCTACTTATAGATAATTTGTTCGTAATGATTCTTCTCGCCGCTAAATTATTCTAAGGACTGTTGCTGTATTTTGAAAAAAAAAAAAAAAGAAACTGCAAAAAGAAATGTAGACAGTTTCCGTGCGGCTGACTTAAACGCGTTTGAGTTGGCGAGGCGAAGAATGAGTTTGCTTTGCAATTGTAAAAAAAAAATTAAGAATAAGATTTACTTAAACTTTCTCGCGTCTTGTGAGGATGAATCTCGGATCGTCACAAAATTACATTACGAGCGGTATCAGAAACAGAAATTAAAAGAAAAAAAAAGAAAAATGTAAGCATATTTTTTTTTAATTAAGAACGAGTGTAAATCTGAGATTATCCTCTGACAAAAAAAAAAAAATAGCGAAGAATGATAATTTGCGTTTGAAGTTTCTGGAATAATGCGAGTAGTTACGTCCACTGACGCAGTAGAAAAAGTTGAGTATGGTAAGACATGCACGAGTAGGTTTAACAGAAAAAAGCAAGCTGACTTTATTTTGGTTACTTTTTGATCTATATTTATATTGTTTTATAGATTTTTTGATAGGAATTTTAATTAGGCATAAAATTAATTTTTATTCGTTTGACTTCAGTTATAATGTGTAATTGTTATTATTTCGTAAATCATAAAATGATTAGTTTTTGATGATTTTTAGACAATTCGATTAGAAACTTTATGAGTATCCATTTTTATATAAAGAAAAAAATAATATTTCGTAATTGCAGTATTATTTTGTTAATAAATAATGTATCTGTACTGTCGTACGAATGATTTTTTAAATTAAATACTTTTTAACTCCATCAATTGTTTATGATTGCAATGTGGTATTAATACTTAATTATGTTGTGATTTTAATGTGCAATCAGCAAAAAAAAAACACTTTAGATACTTATAATATACTTCATGTTCGTCCAATTTCAAGCTTCTCTCTAGAAACTAATAAAAACCTCACAAAAAACTAGTTTGACGATACACTTCTCAGTACATTTTAAGATAAAACAAAAATCCCGAATAAACAAGACAAAAATCTTTCAGGGTCGATGTAAAAAAAGTGTTAGAGAAAATACCCGAAAGAGGGAGGCGCGTCTAAAAAAGTAAATAAATAATGTTCAATCAAAATATAAAAAAAAATACTTAAAAGTTATAAAAGTTAATTCACGGTAACTTCTCATAAAACGCAGCAGTCGGCGCGCTCTCGGTGGCTGGTCCACCCGTCCACGTCTTACGAGCACTTTTACATTAATGCTATAGATAGATGTTAAACAAAAAATATATATATCTTACTTAATGTTGACAAGCGAGCCGGAGGACGAGAGAAGATGTCGCTACATTTATAAGGGTCCGGCGATTATTTTTTCTTCTTCAAGCACATATGGTTAAAAAATCATTCAGAAGTGGTCTGCTTTAATAATGTTCAAAAAAATCAGTAAATTATTTTTTTGTACAAAAATTCGAGATCACTGTATTCATTAAAAAAGATTAATTGCAATTTTCAGTAAAACTTTTGTCGCTGACACATTTTTTTTGTCCTCGCGTACGAATCTTTTACTCTAATGTTTTATTTATTGTTCTTAGCGAAGGTAGAAAATATTTATTGCGTAGAAATGTAATGAAATAAACTGGACGGACTTCTAAATGATTTTTATGTACTGTGCAACTGTACCCTTAGAAGGATATTCGCCGCTAGTCCGTTGACGAAAAGAGTCGCAAATGCGCCACTCAAACGACGATCGGATGTGCGGCGCGAGTAGGTATATAACGTCTCCGCGCTCTGTTCCCAAAGACTTTAAAATGACGTTTATTTTTTCTGTCGCTCAAGCATTGAATTTTTTTTTAATCGTTCCGTAATCTTTAATATACAAAATAAATGAATATGTAAAACAACAATAAAAAAAAATCACACCGTAGCGCATGCTTTTGTCGACTTGACCAACCCTTTGCTAAGGAGAATCTGCAGGAAAGATTACCGTATTTCTGTGAGGAACACACTTTCAGGACAAAAAGAGCATTAATTAAAGATTAAAAAAGGATTAATCATGGAATCTGTTAAAAATTGCTTGACTTAAAGTAAAAATGAATCTTTTACGTTTTCATTGAGATTCGAAGTTAAAAGTTTGTCCTCGAAGAATTCACTGCTTACAACTTCCTTTCGAGGAAATGTGGTAATATTCGTTAGAAAAAAAAATGTCAATGTAATTTTGTCTTTTTCGCGAGTAATAAAATTGTACTCACGGTACTTAAGTAAAAAGGTTCGTTTGAACGCGGAGAGGAGGCGCATCTAGTGTGTACTTAGCCGGTGAAAGTGTCGACCGAGAGCAACGTACATATCACTTTTTTTTAATATTAAAAATGCGTTTCTTCCAAGACTTTGTATCTTCGTTACTTGTGTACAGTTCAAAAGCGACGGGAAACGCCAAAAGCGCGAGTGCGAAAGTGAGAAGGAGAACGGCGTCGTCACCTCGGGAAACCGGTTGTTTTTTTTCCGTCAAATTTATACCTTCCGTTTTGTTCGTCGCTCGATCCACCTCCTTTGTGTTTCCGTTGCGTAATTTAATGTAAATGCGTATATATAATTGTATCTTCGTGTAACTGCGAATTTTTACATAAAAAGTATTCATATATTATATATAGATGTGTGTATATATAAATACACCGAGTCGAGAAAAAAAGAGAAAAAAAACGATAAACCCTAGTCTGTATCGTGTTCAACGAGACTCGTTGAAATAGTAACGAAAGTAATAATAAATAAAATATGAATCGTTAAAATGATCGGTTATATCTTATCCACTAATTTCCTATACACGCATGAGCAATGTTTTAGTTATTTCAAGAAAGATTATTAATTTCGTTGTACATACGTTTCGCTACAAATGAAAAAAAAATTTGATCTCAGTTATAAGAGTAAACATCTAACTGTTATGATTTATATATTTAGTAAATATTTTATTGTATTGTTTCTGTAATACAAAACTATTGCACTTTTTTCAACATTTTTATTGTCATAACATCATATTATTTAAAGTACTTCGTGATTAATGAAATAAAACTTTTTTTTAATAAGTATCTAATTATTTTGTTAAATAATGTCAACATTCAAGTGAATTCTGTAAGATATTTTTAAAAAATCTCAGCAAGTGTATTATTATTACCTAAGTCATTCGATGTATTTTTTTTTTCTTTTTAAATAATAAACTTCAAATTTGTCTTTAAAATTCTAAAATGCATGTGAAAGATAAATTAAGGCTAAGTATGTACTAATGGAATTTTAAAGAAAACTAAAATTTATGTACATTCATGAAAATTTATAACAATGTTTCGAAATTAAAATGTATTTATTTATTTTACAATATCATCTGCTAAGTTTTGGTAAATGAAATGTCTGCATCATTCCCACGAATCTCCATATTTTGTTTGATGGTTCCCTGTCTGGTTAACAGGTGGAGCTTCCATTACTCTGGGTTTTGTCGATTCCATATTTCTATATCTAAAGATTATAAATATGTTACAGTACAGAAAGTAGAACAGAATAGCAAACATTTTTTTATCAAAATTACCTTGGAGGTCCATAATCTGAATATAGTCTAAAAAAATTGTTTAGTTTCATTATTTTTCAATATTTTGTATATAATATAAATGTTACTTAAACAAGATTTACATTTCATACTTACTTAGAATACTCGTCTCTGTTTTTTCTTCTTAAGTCATCATAAGATGTGTAACTTTTAGATTTGATTTCATCTATTGGTTGATCTTCTACTTTTGCATAATAATCTAAAATTTGTTAAATTAATTATTTAAAAAATTGACAATAATATATTAACTAATAGACAGTTAACATACCAGAGGGTACAGTATCAAAACTACTAGTGCCTTGCATGTCAATATCTAAATTAACTTTTTTTTCATCCCATGCTTGATCTTCATCCTCCTTTGGAACATCAATGGTTGTATACAAATTACTAGAATCTTGTTGATTAAAATATTCCGGATTCTCTCTAAAGATCAATTATAAGTAAATGTAACATGTACAGAAATTTTCAGTAGTAAGATATTATTAACGGCCGGGGCTATCCGCACCAAAAATCCACGTAAATACGTGAATATAAGCATTTTCCAATAACCCAAAAATCCAAATATCCACGTAAATGCGTTTATGTAAGGGTTACATTTACGCAAATACGTGTGTGTGAGTTCTTAAATCCACGTATTTACGTCAATTTTTGGTGCGAATAGTCACTGCGTTTATTAAAATTAATATAGTAATATACCTAATTACTAATCCCTTTTGAGCCATTATTTTTCGAAAATTGCCATTAGGAATTTCTAAGATTCTTTCCATACAAATTTTATTGTATGATAATCGACCTATAAAGTATCCAACTGCACCAAGTGCAATAACAGCAGGTTTTGCTCCAAATCTTGAAGACATCAGTGGACCTGCTCTCGCTCCAGCCAGGCCAGCTAATGCAAATGCCACTCCCATGGGTATTCCTCTTTTAAAAATACCTTCTTGCGAACATTCTCGAATCACTTTTTTCTCTTGCGGAGTTAATTCAATAATCTAAAACATAAGCAAATTTTAATATGGTATGGTATGTAATTTTAACAAACTATATTTTTTATAAAACCAAAATTATTATTATTTTACAAGTAATTTTCGTAATAAGTGTTTTAGACTTTACATATTAAGAATAATAACATCTAAGGATTATAATTTAAAAATTGAAAAGTAATCAAAATGTAAATTTACAAATAGAACTGTAAATATTTTCTATTATTCAACTGATATATCCTTTTGATGTTTTTAACTACTCTAAGAAAAGAATAATAAGTAGACTTACTTCATGTTCGTAAAATCTGTCTTTCGTCTACTCATCCACGAATTAGGGATTTAAAAAATAAACAGATAAGTAAACATTTGTAAAAACAACTTTATAATAAACAACAAAATTAATAACTGATGGTTAGATAAATATTTACCTGTGACGCATTACTGTAAGAATTTTCCTGTCCTGTGCTTCCATAATTTGGATTCGAATAATCCATTTTGTACAATAAAATACGTAATTCACTGTTTTTTTTTACAAAAAATCAAACTAATTGGTTAATGATATTTCTGAGGTTATATTTTGTCTCAATTCTATCATTGTATGATTCTGCAATCTTGCACAACGCCAAAAGTAAGTAACGATATAATGGTGTATGTACATGTAAAAAGTATTATGCAGTCTGCAGCACACTTGGTGTATTACAGGTTAAAGTAGGTAACTTTTTAAAAAGTGAACTGATTTGACCCGCGAAAATTAATTAAGTTTACTTTTATCATGGCTTTAAACGTTCACTTTTTGTGAAAACAGCTGCATGTTTAAGAAGAAGAATAGATTCTATATTTTTTAAAGTAAAAAAATTGATTAGTTTACTACTCACATCATTAACTGGAGAAAAGTTAATAATTTTATGATTTGAGGGAGAATTGAACAGCAAACGTCCTCTATTGAATACATATGCATTAATCTTTACTCAGTATAAGCAAAGTTAAGCTTAGTTACCTACAATCGGTATCATCAAAATTTCAATTCCCTTAGCTTTTTCTATCTTGACAGACAATTTTTTTCATTGCTATATCGATTTCCATATTCCAGATTATTAAAGTAGTCCGAAGGTAAATACTATCCAACAATAAATACTTACATTGTTGAATGTAAAAATCATCGTTCACTTTTTTCGAACGAAAATTTAAGAAAAATGTGAAGAATTCAAAATACATTGTTGCAAAGCATTGCATCTTGAAAAATAATCTAATCTTCCATCAAAACGTAAACGATGAAAAATACCGTAAATTCAGTGTTCACCCTTTACCGGAAGTGCAAACAAAAAATTTCTGTTTTCATTTTTCTTATTTAGGCGGGGCAGAGTTTTCGGATCCATCTTATTTTTACGCCAACGTAGTGAACGCAGAAACTCACGCGAAACTCGGAACTGCGATAAAGATACACAAAAGTTGCTATTCACTGTTGTCGGCGACTCTGCGAATCTCATCTGCCGCCGTTTATTTTTTATTGTAGTACATATATTTATAGTAGTATTACTGAATAGAAAGATGGCTTGGGTCCCGCTCGAATCAAATCCAGAAGTGAGTGTGAAAATTTTTTTAAAAATTACCGTAAATCACCATGAATAAGTTTAATGAGTGTGCAATTTATTTTTTTAGGTTATGACTAAGGTGAGCCGAGCCGCCCTTTTTGGATTAATAAATAAAATAATACATTTTTGGTTTTTTTTTTAAAGATTGATGATAAACTTATTTTAATGTATTTTTCGTTTTATAGTTTTTACACAAACTTGGTGTTCCTTCAAAATGGGGATTAGTGGATGTTTACGGATTGGATCCAGAGCTCCTAGCAATGATACCAAAACCAGTTATAGCTCTTATATTACTTTATCCTATATCTCCAAAGGTAAATTTTATTAAAGTACATAATAAAACTTAAATAATAAATTTATAGTTTTATTATTTAAATCATTTATGTAAATGTTTCTATAATTTTTTTAGTCTGAGACTTTTAAGACTGAGTTAGAACAGAAAGAGAAGGAAATCGGTGCTAATAGCAAAGTTTATCATTTAGCTCAGTATGTTTCAAATGCCTGTGGAACAGTAGCACTGATTCATAGTGTTGCCAATAACCTTGATAAGTGAGTATCAATTTTAGTTTACATTTCTTTGCATTAAATTTAATCTCTTTTTTAAAATATTCAAACACAGACCTGTATCTCCTACAAACTATGTCTTTTTAATACTGTTGATAATTTTAGAATACAGCTAGAAGAGGGAGAACTGAAGAAATTTTTAGATGAAACCAAAGATTTGACATCTGAAAAAAGAGGTGAAAAATTAGTGGAAGCTCATGGAATTAGTATTACGCATGAAGACTTTGCTCAGGAAGGACAGACTGAAGTATGTTAGATTATAAAAACTTGCTTTTAAACAAAAAATTAATATATTACAAAAACCAACTAACATTTAAATGTATATTTTCAGGCTCCAGCTGAAGATGAAAAAGTAATTCATCATTTTATTGCATTTGTGGAAAAAGATGGGGCAATATATGAGCTTGGTAAATTACATACACATTTAAATGATAACATGAATTATAAGAACCAATAAAAATATATAAAATTATAAATAAACAATAATATGTTATAGATGGTAGAAAACCATATCCAATTAATCATGGACCATCTAGTCCCGAGACTTTTATAGAAGATGCTGCTCGTACTTGTGGGGAGTACATGAAATGTGATCCCGAAGAAGTTCGCTTTACAATGATTGCTCTTGCAGCAATTGAATAAGTGCGTTCGATGTTCAATGTGATCAAATGAAAGCTTTTTTTATAAAGTAATATATTCTTTTTGCCATATATATTTTTGTAAATTACTCAATGTGCATAATATTTTCGTTCATGTATTTGAAGCATTCATTTTTTTAAGAACAAATACAAATTTGCAAAAGTATTTTGGCTTACTCTTTATAATTCACCTCAAGGTAGAATTATTTAAAAAAAAAAAAAAAAATCAAACAAAGTTGACGAATTTTTTTTTATTTTTCAAAGTCCTTTATATAAAGAATAAATATTATGTCTTATACAGAATTTTACATTATTCTTTTGTTTTCGTTTAACAACAGCTCATCTAAGAGCAGTAGACCTAAAACATCTTAACGTCAAAAGATACGCAATGGCGAGACACATTTTTGTACACTTTTTACAGTTCTAGTAGTGCTAATTCTCTAGAAAAAAAACGAGTATTAAAAGATTCACTTTTTTCGACGATATACGACTGCTGTGAAAAAGGAAAGCTAAATTTTTTTTGTAGAAATGGTGATCTTGAAGCTATACTTAAACGGTTGTTTGCTGCACTGATTGCTAACTTATCTGCCTTAAAATTTAGCCTATCGTGCAATTCATCAATTTTACGATCGCAATTGCTCATCTCACAATTAACAGTTTTTTTTACATATCGCTTAAATAAAATTTTTCAGAGACGAAGCTCTAACGTATAGGTGCCGGGGCTTTAGGCGGTCCGATTTTTTTCTGTTCTCCGGAGGAAGAGACACTTACGTGCATTAAATTTGGACATTTTTGAAAAGAAAAGCTTTTTTTTCAAGCAAACTATAACTAGTTAAACTTACTTTTATAATTAATTTAACATTACGATTAAAATTTGAAAACTTAAATCGTTCATTGTACAGTACATCATTGAGAAGTTATTTTTTTCTGAGTAAAGTCAAGAATGAAATTTTTTTTTTAACGTAAAGTGAAAAAGAATTTTTTTCAAAGTAAAATCAAGAAGTACTTTGTTCAAAGTAGTATCAAGAAAATATTGTTTCGAGATGCTCTAAGCTACGAAACAATTAAATCATTTCGTTTTAACAATAAAACGCTTACGTTGACGCGCACATCAATTAAGGGAATGAGTCAATTTCTTGCAGGTCTTGTCTTAACGACATTAAATTTCTTCTTTTTTTTTCAGTAATTGTAATTTTTTATAACGATTTACGGTCACTTGATTCACTTTTATTATAAAATAAACGAACAAGATCTTTTTTAGACTCATAATAGGATGCAACTGCGGTTATTTCACCCCAGTTAAACGTGTACTCAAATTAGTACATATAGATTCCCAATAAGGAATACTGCAATTTTTTATCTAACCAATTGAGGTACTTAAACTGTCTTCACAAATTCCAAATCCTACGAAATTGACAGTTACACCTCAAGTATACTCAACACAAATTCCGTGAAAAATTCAGAATTTCTTCATAGCACCCCTTTAACTAAAGTCTATGAGAATACCAATAATCGAGAATAAATAAGAGTAAAAAAAAAAAGCTCAATCTTAATTCCGAAGAAGAAATTTCACCAGCTCGACGTGCCCTTTCGAGCTAGAGTCGATCGGATAAAGCTGAGCGGATCGCGAAGGTGCTCTTCCTCGGGGAGAGGGTGTACGGGGGTGGCGGCGGTGGCCCCCTTAGGAGGAGCCTTGAAATGCCTTGACGATTTGGGTGATGCTCTCGTAGGTGCCGGTGATGCAGCCGAGGAGGCCGATGACGAGGATGAAGAGGTCCTTGGTGAAGGTGAGCTTGCTCAGGCTCGCGTTCTGCCAGCAGACGACGAGCTCGATGATCGGCGGGAAGATCAACGCCAGCGCGGTGCTGCTCACCGCACCCACCAGCGATATGAACAGGCCCAGATGCGGTATCGCTTCAGCCATCACGACTGTAGACAGAAGATTAGCGGTTAGTTATTTAATAAATTTTTTTTTATTATTTTTTTTATTATTTTTTTTAATTTTACAAGGAGAGAAAATATTTACTAAATATTGCAAGAGTCAGTTTGAATGTTCTGTTAGACTGACATTATTATTGGATAAAATTTACAAGAGCTGTAGCGAAATTTGTTAGATTTATTACGTTAAATTTTAGTACACTGTACTTACAGGTAAGGAAGCAAATGACTGTGCGGAACAGGATTTCTCCAGCGACGGGCCAGCGGCACGGTCCAAATTGACGCTCGAATTCGGGCCACATAATCGCGATCGGCACGTAAAACTGAAGAGCATACGTCAGCAGAATACTTAGCGAAATAGCTAATTTTATGCATTGAGGTAGACTGAAAAATTAAAATTATCCAAATTAATCGAGAGCACAGGATTTTCGTTGATAAAAGTATGGCACACTTCAAACATCAAACTACAATAAATATTACCGCTCTTTTGCAGTGTATAATTATTTTCTATTTTTCAAGTGTCTAAGCGCTAAAACGTCTAAACTGTACGCTAAAATATTATTTACTTTCAAATTTATAAATATCTAAAGATCTAAGTATCTAACGAACTATAAAGTTTTTAATAAAAAGTAGTTAGAAAAGAAGGTTATTTTTTTTTTATAAAAAATACAATGTCACTCTGGTCAATTATTACAATTATTTAAAAAAAATTCTGTAATTTCAAGTCTAATTGACTATTTCCTTAATACTACTTTTTTTTTAAATTCTGTTCTGACGAAATGCATTCGAACAAAATAACAGAAAATCATGGAAATTAATCGACCTTCGACAATGTTCCATCATTTTCTGTAATGGCGAATAATCTACTTCCGTGATCTTATTAGATCACCCTTTGGATTAAGAAAAAAAAAATCAAAAATTCTGTTAGTACATGCACTGCACTCGGCGGCAATTCAAACTGGATTAGTAAGTACACAAGCAACTCGCAAGCAAATTTTTTTTTTCATAAAAAAAGCATCACGGCACACATCGTCTTACTGCGAAGAGTATTAACCTGTTGTAGAAATTAAATCCTTCCTGCAGTAACCTTTAAAGTCAAACAAATAAATCGTTTTTATCGGTGACTAATTTAATTTCACGAAAAACCACAACAATCAATGAAATTTTATTTCAAAAGTAGTGAAAAAAGGTTCACTATTTAAAATGATTTATAGTAGAGTAATTTCCATTAATTTTCGCAGTTTTTCACTAAAATTTAACTCAAGGGGTAAATGATTAGAATGAAAATTTAATAATGAGTTGTACGAGCAAAAAGAGAAAAAGTGGAGAGTGAAAGACGCAGTGACAGAGACAAGGATGCGAACTTACGTTTCTGACTTGGGTTCAAGATTTAGAGTGACGGAACCCTCAATGGCGTTGCCGTACTTCAGATACGCCAGGAAACCAAGGATCACGAACATCGTGCCGACGATGACCATACCGACGTTCAGGACGCCCAACGGCTTGTCGAAGTTCTTCGGTTTCTTCATCTCATTTTTCAATGGTAACACCTACAATTTATCATTTCATTTTTATCGTTAATTAATTAGTTATAGATTGTAATAAGAAAACGATTACATAAATTTGATTTGAAAGTTTGAGCATAATTTGCTTACCAGAGTGATGCCTTCAAAAGAGTAGATGACGGTGCCGAAAAATAAGGGCAGCATGTTCCAATCGGCGACGTAGCGCCTCTCGGATATGGGGGGCAGATCGTGACACATGATGTAGATGGTCGCGATGTAGCCCGAAAATATGAGGAGATTCGCCAGCGAGGAGAGCGGCACTAGGAACTTGAGGTTTCGTATCCAAGTGCTGAGCATCATCGGGATCAGCACCACAGCCATGTGTATGTGCAGGTCCATTTTCAGGCCCCAGACGTCGAGTACCTAAGGTCAAGACAAGTATGTATTTCTTCTTTTTTCACAGTTCAAAATACATCTATACGAGAAGTAAACATTTTTCGTATGAAAAATACATTCCTTCGTGCGTTTAGAATGACGGAAAGATATGATATTGTAGAAAAAAGCTCACCTGTTGCATATTCGTAGAAATAAAGACAAAATAGACACAGCAAAATCCGAGTTGCGTAACGCATAGAAACAGATTAACTAATTTTCTGGAAAGATACAAACAAAATTATCGTATTATGGACTGACGATTGCGCTCGCCGATGAAATATATTCTTTTTTTTTATCAGCGACGTTGAATCTTCTTTAATTGCGGTTACAACGAGTGTCGAATGTTCAAAATTATACACATATATTTGATAATTTTAGTAACGCTTCAGAAAAGTTAAGATTGATCGAGACAAAATTTTATGCTTACGTCCGTGGCAAAAAAGTAAGATAAAAACATTTGTTGGTTCGATAAATATAAACAAAAAAGAGAATCGACGCTGCCGAATTGAAAATAAATTAAAAAATCGTTATCGTGTGCACCATCTTATATCTATGAGCAGGATCATTTAAACAGCTGAAAAGATAATAAAAAAATTAATTAGTATTAATAACGTAATCAGTGCTAGCATTATTTTGACAACATTGTACATCTTATCTGCAATCATATTATCATTTAGCATCTTAGGCTGTGCTTGATAAATATTTGCTTACTTCAACATTTTTTGTACTGATTATATTATTAGAGCAAAAAATTATTCAATTAGTTAAATCATATTTTTTTTTATAAACAATACAGAAAAATATTTACAACAGTATAATTTTAAATTAAGTATTAGAATTAATAATTATTTTGATATAAACATTATTAATGATAAGTGTAGTATTAAAATGTATGTTAATAATTAAAAACTGCAAGATTTATATTATACTCAAAGGGGGAGCATTTGAAAAAAAGGACTATAACGATATAAAATTTACTTTGTTCGCGTAAAATACGAGAAATATTTAAATTTCAAAAGAAAGCACATCGAACTTTATATACAATAAAATCAAAATTGTCAACGAAATTGTCAAAAGTAGTACAAAAAATAATGAGCAAAGGAAAAAAATTTTCATACAAAATAGAGCTGCAATAAATTAGCATTGTTTCCTCGGAGTTGAATGGGTCCAGCAGACGGGGAACTATCAAGCTTGTAAGTTACATTAAAAAAAAAATTTTGTTATTAATAAAAAAAAAAAAATAAATATAAATAAAAGAACAAGTCGTGAGGAGGAAGATGATGCTTATAAAAGATAGCTTACCCGAAAAGGTTAAAGAGCGGCTTCGATAAGGGCGGCTCTGTCCTTAAAATCCCGCGTCTATCCTAACATTACGCCGGCAACTATCTGTGCGACAGACATTCCCGCGGACTCTCACGTTTGGGCGAGAGTCCAGGCCTGTAAGCAAAACCCAGAAAAAACCTTCTCTCCAGCTTCGTCTTTAATCCGGGCCGCCGTCGAGCCGAGTTTTCGGAGCATCTGTCGCGAGGGCTACGTCAATTTGGCAGCGTCTTACGTTACGATCGCGCGGTTCTGTTGCGAGTGCACAGTCGGAAAGTACCAGGGAAAACTTTATAACATCCAAATTTAATGTCTCGATTTAATTCAATTTATCCTTAGTATACTTATATTAGCATAATTATTTATGGTTATTCTTTTTTATCCTATTGTTGTTTCGATATTATTTATTTAATATTACACGTACAATTTGTTCTTATTACATAGTGTATGAATATATGTTAAACGAAAGCAGTAGAAATAAAAATTAGTATAAATTTATTACAAACTATATATTAACAAAATAACAAAGAATTAATAGCCTGAAATAGTTCTAAGTATAGTTCTTAACAGTGAAGAATAAAGTAATTCAATGAAGTGTCGTGTAATTTCCGATTGTGCACGTGACGCGATTAATCGCGCACACTTGCGGCAGCCGTCAACGCACATCAACCTCTTTCTTTCTCTCTTTCTCTCTCTCTTTCTCTCTTTTTCTCTCTCCTCTCTCAAAAGAAAATGGTACAGTTTCGCAAGTGAGCGCGACCTTATCAGGTTATATATGTATATATTTCTATATACTGTGGGCAGATCATTACCTCATGAATACTGAATATTTGCGCAGGGCGAGAGGACCCGTGGCGAAGCACAGCTCCACCGTAGTCGCGTAGCCAGGCTGCGTTTCGAGTGAGCTGCCCAACCGTCGCGTCACCTCATCGTTGCAATTGAGCTGCGAAAAAGTATTATCTATGTAATATTTTAAAGATTTAAAATTTCTTCGGTTTAATGGCGGGTTGAGTGATAACTACGCTGTAAAGTACTACGGGAAGGTAGTGGATTCAACTCAATATCGGTTTTTTAGGTCCGTAGGCTTACCTACCGAATTCCTTCCGGGATCAGAAGAGGGCATGTAATCAATGAATATTAGAGTAAGATTTTTTTTGTGCAAAATGGGAAGTTAGTATTTTTTTTTTTAATTGCAATGTAAATTATTTTTAACTACCCTTAACAAACTATAAAATACACGAACAGAATTTTTTTACGAAGTATTCGGAAAAATTTGTTTTTCATTTATCATTTGGGATACCCCGTTATTCTGAAGTCACCATTATTAAAAAAAAAAATTAAATTTTATACAGAATCTGTGCAGAATTCATACAGATTTTTTCATAAATTCTACAGAAAATAAACCTAAAAATTTTCTGGAGATTTCCTGTTGAATTTATGCGTACTGATTCATGAAAAATCGCAATGCTATGTATTTCATCAAATTATGAAAACACGACTGAGGGTAATTATTGAAAACTACATTTTGCAGCACGCTCTAGTTTTTTTTTCAAATAACTATAGAAAAATCAGTGAATACACAATATTTTTCCCCAAGCCATTTTCTCAGAGCGAGCACAAATCGCGCGAGTTAATGCACGAGACCGCGAGGCCTTGATCGAGATCGGTTGAACAGGTGTCGGCGTATGAGCGCAATAAAAGCGATCGACCGGATCGGCGATGCGGTAATTCGCGCGCGCATTGTACAATTCTATTATACGTACGAGAATGTGCTGGGCGTGAATGCAGATGACGCCGAGGAATATCGTGAGCGGCGGGGCGAGCAGGAGCCCGGCGTTTTTGAAGGCGTCGCCGAGCGCGAACATGCCCGAGCCCACGTTACCCTTGAAATGGTGCATGAGCGTCTCGATGTATCTGCAATAAAAAGAAGGATGAGATTTTTGTTGCCTCGCTTCTCGCAAGGTCATCATCGTTGCGACTGCGGAGTGCACGATTTTTTTAATTTCGCGGAAAATGTTACGCGAGGTGCTCCAGTTTTGTTTTAATAAAAGAAGACTTTTTTTCTCGTTCAATTTTTCGATTAGTAAATTAATCATTAATAAAAATAATTATAATTAATTTTGTTTTATTAAAGTGATTTATTATTGTTGTACAAGTTATTACTACGTCAGCTCTTTTTTTTTGACATACTTATTTCAATGCTTCTTTCGCGATAAGACAAGTGCGAGGATTCGATGCGATTGATTAGACGAGAGATCCATGCGTTATCGGCAAAATAGTTGTAATTTTAGTTTTAAATCTGATGATTTTTTCGATAAATAAATAGATGTGTTCTTACGAGGTCGTATGACTAGATCCGGTACCGTGTCCATCGCCGCCACCATCTCTTGCTTCGGCATCCTTCTCGACCCTCAGGATTGGATCTTTTGACTGAAAAGCTCCATAACTGCTGCCATTCCTGTGGTAAATATTAAACGTGAGCTTTCAATGTTATTCGATGTTGTTTACAAAAAGAAAAAAAATATTTAAAAAAAATTCAACTAATAGCTTAACGTTAATAATTCCTATATTCTATTACATGTTTTGGTAAGGACTCCGTTTCTATAATAATAAAATATAAAATAACATAATTAAATAAAAATAAAATTGCTGGAGATAATTCGTGATTAATTAATCGAAGAAACACTTCAGTCCTCGGCGATCGTGAATTTAATTTAATAATTTAATCCGACTGATAAGAAGCCCGATTTTATAATCGAAATTAAGTTAATTAAGAAAATTCTTGTAACAATTACGATAACATATTTTTCGACTTAATTAAGTTCGTTCTTCATTCTTTTGCAATATTTCGGTATGTCACGGAGCAAGTGTTAAAAAAAAACTCACCCATTTGTATTGTCAACTTTCAATGCTATGTCCTTGGTGGTTGATTTTGTCGGCTTGTCCGACGAATCCCGGTAGGTCTTCGTGTGCAGTTCCATCTAAAATGACAGCAAGCCGTAGCTACTTGAAAAATGAATAGTTTACTCGCTTGCGCGTTATACTCGCGGTTACGTTTTGGCTACTGCCTAAGGCTAATGTAAAGAATTATGGAAAACCAAGCCAAAAGAATCACAGTAATTGGTTTTAACAACAATCTTAATTTAAATGAATAAAATCGTTATTATGCATTGACGTTTTCAATTCGTCAATGTGCAGGAAAATTTTGTAGGATGTTGCAGTCACAATCGGTATTATTGTGATATTATTGCTTTCGTATAATACATAATACTCTCACTAAAATATTAATCGCTACGTTTATTTTAGTAAATTAAAATACGCAGACTGTCAAAAAGTGTATTAATAAAATCACATTTAATTTAATTCTGTATAATAAACGAAGCTAATTTTATTACAATTCGGTTTCTAACAATGCATTTGATTTAAAAAAAAATTTAGTCCGCGTGTTCGTATTTTAAATCCTTTAAACACGCGTAAGTAGTAACATTCGACTATAGACAGACACACATTTTCCATTAAATGTACGGTACTGATTCACAATTTAAAAAAGTTAAAAGTAGTTTGATTTAAACTGTCTTTTATCAACAAAAATTTAATAAAAAAAAATTTAGTTTAAAAAATCAGTCCACTTGTACGAGTTTTCAATGCTTTAAAAACGCATAAGTAGTAACACGCGAGTATAGACAGGCATATACATTTGCGATTAAATGTATGGTATTGATTCATAATTAAAAATTTTTGAAAAACAATTTCATTAAAACAAAAATAGTAACTTTTAAACTGTGTAAAAGGGAACTTCACGCATAATATGAATTTAAATTGACATTACACTCATGTACGCTATTATGCAATTATTACACATTTCTCGAGCGCCTCGAGAACTCACATTCGAGATAACGAGCAAAAAATGGACACTCGAAAAAAAAGCAGCGCAATATAATTGAAACACTTTTTCACAGTGTATATCTACGAACTATTTTGTTGGCACAGCACAAAAAATCTTAAAACAGGTTTTCATCTATTCACAAACCCCCTACTAATTAAAAAAAAAAAAAATAATAAAGTACGAAAAAACTGTCATTTTGGTCAGACTACCTCACACTCGTCAACAAGAAAAAGGGGGATGAGGAGAGGGGGTGACGCAAAGAGAAGGCAGTGATCAGAAAATCGCACTCGCTGTTAAAAGAGAAACGCACCGACTCCATCGCGGCTCACTTTGTCCGTGACGATGCGCGGTCCGGCAAGGTCCGTAGCTGACTCTCGGGGCTTTTTCTTGAATCGGAATAAATGTCGGGAGCCCCACTCCTCGCCAACGACATTTGTACCTAAACGTACAATAAACGTACAACCTGCGATCAGAGATCAGACGTATCCCACCCGGCACCTTATTAAACGGCCTTATTATCTCATTGAGATAAAACCCGATCATCATTATTTTGTTTATTTAGAAACGTTTACATGTATCGCGTCTCAAGTGGATTGTTTAGCTGGTATCCTTCATTTTTTTAAATGACTGAATAGAGAATTATCAGCTGTTGTCGCTGATCGTCCTATGCTTGGATATAAAGTAGATAAAGCGAGAAATCGGCATGAGATCGATAATATGATTTTTATTCAATATTTGAAATTTAAGGAGAGATCTTAAAAATTTATCGAATACGAATGAAAAAATGACTTTATCAATGATTAATGATTGATCGATTAAAATTATATCATTTCGCTAATTACAATATGTACGCGCGTAAATTTTCAAGAGCAGCTTCTGAAGAGCATCGTCTTGACAAAAGTTCCATCGGACATTATATTACGTAAATTAATTTAACGCGTGGCGAAAACGAATTAATCCTTATCTGACAATCGCGATGCAGCGACGGCACAAAAGGAGGAAACGATGTATTTGCAACGATAAAACAAAATAGCGATGTTATCGTGGAAATGCATGTTTGCACGAGTTTCATTAGTCAAAAGATGTGACACGTCCACTTGTATTAAATCGCTCGGTCGGTAGTGGATTCCATTATATTAATGTGTCAATATAAGTAAGAACGATAAATAATCAGTCGATAAATATTATGAAGGTATCCGTTGCGAGCGTAAAAATTTAGCTCTTCGTTGACCAGAAGAATTACATGTGGGAATACATAATAAATTACGATAGGGCACGTACAGCTCGACGCGCAATTGTCAGCAAGGAATGCTGTTGTTTAACGTGGCTGAAGAAGAAAAAAAATTGCATCCAGTAATTTCTGCCTTATCTCTCGCTTAGTGACACAAGCGGATGCATTTTACAGTGCGCTTCTGAATCAACTTTTCGTGGATTCGTAAGAATATGACGCGCGCCGCTTTAAACAGAAAAAAGCTTTCTTCCTTTCAAATCTACACTTGATAAAGTGTATATCAATGTAGCTTAAAGTATCTTAGCTTATTTTTTACTCAAATAGAAACTAAGCTTATAATAAATTCTAAAAGATTAAGATGACAAATTTGTAATAAAATCTTGAATATGATAACCGTATAAGAAAAAAAAATAATTTAATCGAAAAATTGTACTTTAATAAAACTGTGATTTTTTAAAATAGCAACTAGTGCACTTTCCAAAAATATTATACCTGCCTCAAATAAAGCTTCGTGAATTTTCCTAATTAATTTTTTAGAACCGCGTTTTTCCATTCCAAATTACACGGAGAAAAATTTTCCATTAAAAATTACTATAGTTTTCCCTAAAGCGAGGACAAACTGGAACTACAAAAAAAAATTGCGATAATGAATAGCAAATATTACTGTAAATAAAGTAAAATTTAATATAACTATAGTAATATTTAGTACAACTATACTAAAATTTGCTGGTTATTATACTAATTTATTTGATAGTTCCAGTTTGTCCGCGCTTTAAGTAAAACTATAGTAATTTTTAATGGAAAAATCTTCTCCGTGTAGTACGTTCCGTCGAGGCGCGTCCTTGTCGCATCCTCAAGCTTCGTCAGGCCACTTTCCTTTCGTCCTACGAAAATTCGCGACGCGTTCGCACTTAAAATCGGGGTAATCACATGCTAATCGGATAATTCGCGGTGCTCGCGCATCACCGGGTTCGTCGCGATTCCCGCCTCGTGCTTATCGGCGGCAGTGCTAAGTGATTCTCCGAGACTGAGATGTTTTATTTATTTTATTTTATTTTTTTGTTAAATAATGCATAAGCAGCGTAATTGTGACACGTACGCTTCGCGGAGAAATGATTAGATAAAAAAATTCGCGTGACTGCAGTTTAAATATTGTGCAGCTGTTCACGATGAAATTTCAAAAGGTCGAGGATATATCGTAAAAAGTCCATTCTAAAATTGAAAATTTTTAGTTATAAACTTGAACTTTTTCTAGAAAGTTTACTGATTAGGTATTTTAACGTGTGACCTTCGTTATGACATAATTTACAAGAATAGAAATTTAACAATGTAACATTAAGGAATAAATAAATAGCTTATTGTAACAGGTGGATTCAATAAATGGACTTTTGTCGGAGTATGAAAATTAGCGTGTCTAAAAATTCTCCTTCGCAAAAATTTTCATTGTTTCGGATTCCGCGCAGAAATCTCGCACGTTTCAGTTTTACCGCGATCATTAGCACGATTAAATTGCCCCTGATGATGGCATCATGCATGCCGCTATTCCTGTGTAAAAATTCGAGTGCGTCAATTTTCGCAAGCACCTATTTCTGCGAATTCGAGTAGCTTTTCTGCCTCGTTTAGAAATAAGTTTTTGGAAAAAATTTACAACGGGCATTTATACTTGCTGTGATCTCTTCTTAAAAAAATTATAAAGTGCCTTTTTTTTATTTATACAAACTAGTAATATATCAAAAACTATGAAAAATAAATAAAAATACTTGGTATTTGTTATACTTGTGATATTATAGATACTAAAATTAATATTTATTTTGAATTGGGTCATGAAAATAATTCCATTATGCAGTTCTGCTCTACACTGTATCCATTTTATAAGTTGTTATCAAAGTGAACCTGAAAATATCACCGGAAGTCGCTTAATCAGTTAAGCAGAACCGATAGTGCAAAGACAAAATAAAATAAGGGAACAACAAAGCCACAAATTTATTTATCCTTATTTAAATATCTAATTAGATATATGATCTACAAGACAGTGCCGGATGTAGTAAATATTCATATAATTTAATATTACGCAATAAAATTGTCGGTTCTAAAAGTTTAAATATTAATTATCAATCGGTTCGAATTCAATCGATACTTCGTTTTCTTTCAAACCTAAAATAATGTTACCATAAATAATTATAAAACTATTATTGTTACCAAAATAATAATTTCGGAAAAAAAATTAAAAAAAATTAATCTAAGAAAATTAATTCCAAAGGCTCCTACAAGCTATTTCAGAAAATACTTTGTGGCAATAATTATTTTTTCAATAGCTAAGCGATGCCAGCACTACATATAGCGCGTTAAACAATTGAAGGGATTTCGCGTAGTGCCTTCTCACCGATTTAGCAACGCAGTGGCGATCGATCGGTGAAATTTCATTGATTCGCTTTTCGAGAGTCTGCCTTAGACTCGCTCGCTGTGCCTCGATGGGAATAAATAACAATTGGCACGCGAAGTATCGGCGGCGATTGCCAATTCGAAAAAAAATAGTGGCGTCGCGGCGCGGCAACTAGAGCCACGCGGCTCCCTCGGGAAAATTTTGCCTCCTGTCCAATAGACGGGGCACGTGCGCGGCCTGTGATCCGATCGGCTTTTTCGGACATCGCCGGACGCCGAATTAATTTTGTTTGGATTGCATATCCCGTGTTCATTTTTTTTTTTGTATTTTAGATGAAACGCGCATGAATTTAGCTGACGATTTTTGCTATCCTCAATCATTCTAGAAATTTTTCGAACTGTTAATTGTTTAATTACATTATTTTTTTGAAAGTGAAAAATATATTGGTAAGAAGTGCATTTCATTAACTATTTATTAGAAATTAAATATATTATATTAGAAAGTTGATTTTTCGTAACGAGATAAAAAAAAATTGTTAACTTCTTTTTTTTTTTTTAATTATAACAATAATCCTTTTTATTTAAAGTATTTTAAATTATTTATATTTTAAATACATATTTACAATAATACAATACACTTATATAATTTATATGCAACTTTAAAAAAAAATTGATTAACTGCAAATCATCCAAAAAAATTAACGTATACTTCTCAAACACTCAAAACTTCTCTTATTTACATATCTCTCTCTTTCTTTAACAATCAGGCTAAAATTTCTATAAAAAAAAAACACGCCAGATGATGATCGATGAATGCAGCGCTCGCTGATTTGGCTGATTGTCGAAATTGAACATCGAATTGGAAATGAAGGCGTTGATTGAAGTTAAAAGCAGCGCCGAATCTCGTTGATGTGCAGCTCGAATTGAATCATTAAGCAATTATCGCGTGCGATCGTGAGAGCAGAACGGGCATTGAAACGCGTCACCGATATATCCCCTGCGAACCGAAAGGATCGCACGGCGTCGGCGGTGAAAATTGCTGGTGCACTCGCTGATAATACAAATGGCTTAATGACACGCCGGCCGCGCTGCAGATTCTTCGAAAGAAATTATTTATCATTACACGTACGTCGGATATTCTATCGGCTATTTGATCCAGGCGTCGTGACACGTTCAACTGACTTTTCGTACAAAAAATTTTTTTATTCGCGTTGCAGGCAATAGTAAACTACTTCGGATGCAATGAAAAAAAAATAAGTTTCAAAAAATCTTTCGGTTTAAATATAGCCTAATCTTAAGTGATTTTCTTTATTTTAATCAGAACAGATTATTTTGATGAAAGTTTTATTAGATTTTATATTTTTGTGAATTGTGTATTTGAAGGGTAGCGGTAGATAAAATAAAGTGGAATAACATTACATTGAATATATGGTTTGCATTAAAAAATTTTATCTCAAGAAAATAATTCTGTTTTAGTACACTTTATTATACAAATTTTTAGCATTTTTTGTCGAGGATGTTTACGTTGGATGGATGCGATAGAAATTAAATTTTTCTTCTATTTTTAAAAAGCCATTTGGTTTTATTATTTAAAAGACGTTTGCTTGTACATCGGCACGGTTTAACCTAGTTTAGTATATTTTTACCGTAGGATTACATATGCACGTTAGCGAGAGAAATTACTTTTGAAAATAAACAGTTTTTCATCTTTCGCAGAAAATCGAAGTAAATATACTCGCGTATTAACTAATAATATTTATTTTGAATAAATATTTTCATATGCTCTCGTGTACACATTCGAACCGCAAAAAAGATTTATCGTCTCCGCAATTTTAAATCTTCGCGAATTTTTCTTGATTTCCCGAGGTTAAAAGAGTGACGGAATTTTTTTTTTCATAATATAAAGGAACTCTGCTATAATACACTGTAATAGAATAAAATGTTGTATACATTAAATATCATCAGTATTAACATCAATATTATTATATAATACTATTAAACTACATAACAAAAATGCAATAAAAAAAAAACGTAAAAACTAAATTTATACTTCAGTGAGCGAGGCAAAATTAAATTTACACTTTAGCGAGCGAGCAAAAGTGTTATTTTTAAAAATATTCGCATTCATTCATGAAAAACAATATCGCTTTTGTTCGATATCTCGTAAAACTTCTTCACTCGAGTAAAAAAAAAAAAAAAATACAAAGGTAGCTCTATTCATTACCCCAGTTCCATAGCTAACTCCGCATTCCAGCGGGGGTAAAAAGAACCGAGCGAATACAAGACTCACCCCGTCATTACGAGTGTTTACGCCGTTCGCGTTTGCCGCCTGACCCGGTAACGCAGGCCGGCGCAGCGGCCGGTGCCGGCTATCTTTAGCGGCGCCCCGCGAGCCGCTGCCAAGCCCTTTTTTTAACGTTTTTGAGTTCGACGAACCGGAATGTCCAACGAATCTTCCCGCGCGGTGCACGCGCGAATCGTCGATTTGTCGAGATCGGAAAATTTTGAGGGGGTGTGTGATTGGTGAAGGGGCAAAGGGGGGAGAAGTGAATTTGGGGGGGAATCGGCAGGTCTCCAAGTGAGGCGTGCGAGTGACGAAACTCACGGGTGAGCGTCACCCCGAGAGAGAGCCATGTACACGTTGCTAAATTGAAGCTAGGATGTTTCGGCGCTGTAGCTCGAGATTTATAGGCGACGCGCTCGTGTGCCGTTATTATTTATAGTGAGGCCATTTTTTAGGCTGCTCCGGCGAAAAATGCCTTTTAGGATGATTTTTTTAACGTTTTTTCTTGGAGGGCTGCTTGTATGGATTTTAGTGTCCAGTTGAGAATTAACGGTTTCAATTATTTCTGTAGTACAGTTGGTGTTCTTATACTGTTTTGCACAATGAATATAAGGAAACAGTTGATCATTTTTTTCTTTTTTTTTTCAATTTTAGATATTTGCGTGCTCCGATTTACCAAGATATTTTAGTAAGTTTAAAAGTAGCTTTCAGAGAAATGAATGTATTACACGTAATAGATCTTTTTGCGAATAAAAAGATATTGTTTCGTACTATTTGGCAATGAGCAATTTTCAATAAATTAACAATTTATTTTATTGTGTTTATTTAAAATCTTAAGAAACAATGTTTTTTCTTAGACGAGAAATTTTGTCTACTTTCCGGTCGATTCAATTGCCTATACATTGTAATTATTTACGAACAATAAATACGAAGTTTTGTAATTAGAATGTACTCTTTAATTAGATCAACAGCTAGTATAAAAAAAGATGTATTACTATTGCTATAATTGCATATCTCATTTGCATCTGTATATAGTTAATAACGTGCGTCTCTTAAAACTGCTTTTCATTCAGTTCATTGTGCATCATAGATGGATACGTGGCATGAACAAAAAAACCTTTTAACTCGTTAGATAAGATATCGAAAAGTAATTTTTTATTAATACAGATACGGCGACTTAAAAATTCGTATGTCGTCACGTCATCGTCACGATTCAAATTGTTAATAAATATGTGAAAGTAAAAAGAAACGAGAATTATTTATTACATTACGATAATCTTAAACGCGAAATATATATTTTTTAAATATCCAAATTATTTAAATATTTTTTAAATATCCAGGAGATTCAATTTTGTTTTTTTTTTTTTATTTTTATTTGCTTCTTAACAATCCCGAGCTTGTATATTGTAAAGATATAATAAAGACAAAGAAGAAGAAAAAATTGAATCTCCTCTTTGACTTGGAAGCGAAAGTCGCGAGCAGCGCGCGCGTGTTGCGGCATCGACAGCCCTGACTTCCGCGCGTGTCAAAAACGCACCCCGCACTTCGTCGCCACTTTGGCAGTGACTTTCGCTTACAAGGCGAAAATAGACCAGGTCCCGCGGCGGCTTTATCGACGCCGCGCCAGACGCTCCCGGCCGCCGATTGATACCGACCAGCGTCGGACTTCTGCCGATCGGCTTCGATCGCGAGGGTGGCTTTTCCCGATTTTCGCGTCACTAAAGTTGCGATTTTTCCAGTAGTTATTATTTTGTCAGAAATGTGTCCCGTTTGAACAAAACATTTTTTTTGTATGTCGTAGCATACAAATTTTTCGTTACAATAGGTTTATTTACATGAAATTAAAACTTATATTTAAGAGACAATTAATTAAATGAAATTTTGTTCAATATATTACGCGTCGTTTGATACGATAAAATAAAAAAATTGAATAAATGAATAAATATATCTGTGTAAAATAAATAAGTGTCTATGGGAAGGTCTTTAGGTAAAATAGCAGCGTTATTATGTACTCAAATCAAGCAGAAACAACAAAGCTTAAGGTGTATGATCTCGTGATTTTCCCACTGACTTCCCTCTTAGGGATGATTGCATAGGCGCCGTATAGTCACGGGAACAATCATAGCCGCTCTGCACGCGATTTCGTTTAGAAACATCGCGAGGCTCGTTTAATTTGCCGACGAGACTTCGGCACCGATCGTCCGCGAATATCGCGTGTCAGAATTCATCGGGGCATGTCGATGTCGAAGATCGCGGCCGGCGCCTACTGGGAAACCGGAGAATTGGGTTGAGGCTGTAATTGACGGTGTCGTTTTTGTGAGCATTAAAAATTGTTTAGTTTCATTGCTCGGCCGTTCGTTCTATTTATAAAATGATTCGTTTCGCGATCTTCCGAGATGTAATTTTTTCCCTAAAATATAGTCCTTTCAAGAAAAAGAATGGTTTAGCTACGTATAATAAAAATTGTGAGGAAAAGTAATGAAAAACTAGATGGGAAGAACTCTACTATTTAATGATTAATGGAGCAATTTTCACTAATTTTAGTAGATCTTCATCCATTGAAATTTAGAGGGTAACTTATTTCAAGCATCTATAATTGAAAATTAGAAAACTTCCAAACTAATTAGTTATTTTCCTATAGATCACGTAAAAAGAACTACTTTTCCGGAAAAGCGAGTTTTCTCTTCGACAACAGAAAACCACTTTTTTTGTTATTTACTTTTTATTTTATCCCCCTAGTAAAAAATAACTCAATTTGATTCACAAAGCCTTCAAATTTTTCATTCTTCCAAACTCGACCCCGAGGTATGCGCATTCCGCTTTTTATGTTTCTTATCATAACCGCCGCAATTATAAAAGGCGCAACAAGTGCAAAGCGAACGATTAGCGACAGCGATAGTCCCGCGGCCAATCACCGATAAAAAAGAAAATTCGCGCTCCCGCGGCACCGACGAAATGCACCGGCCGCTAATTAATTGCCGTATTATCAACGAGGCGCGGCTCGGCGCTTATCGCGCGGCTTCTTCGTCGCTCGGAGCCGTCTGCCGATTTATCGCGCCGTCGGGGCACCTTTTTTCCGCTCTTATCGCCGAGAAAGACGCGCCGTCTACCGTCGTTCCTCTCTCGAGCCGCGCGGCCTCGTTCGCCTTCCTCGGCCGCATCTACTTTGCGTAAACATCGAGCTCCGATGGCTTCCTTTTGCAACGTAAAAGAATTCGTTGCGACAGTTTCGACATGCAGTCGTCCGGGCGATTCCCATGAAAGGAGCAGTGATGACCTTTTTATTTTCATGGAATTTCGAAATTTTCTTTTGCACGCGACGACTTGCAGATTGTAAGGTATGGTGTGTGTTAGATAACGCTAACTAACTTAATTGTACTTTTAAAAAGTATGCAAGGTGTCTCCCACTGAGAATTGTCTAGTTTTTTGCTTTTCATCGAGGAAAAAATTATTTCTGCTATTAAGGCAGGAAAGACTGTTTTAATTTCTTAATTTCTTATATGTGTATATTATATATTATTATAATTTGTAATTTTAAACTTCTGATGAAGACCTATAAATAAATATAAAATCTTAAATTCAGAGTTCTGACGTTTGGGAGAATCAACAAGTAGGAATTAATGTTTGTACAATCAGTATTACTCTTTTTGCAGTATTGAAGTGTATTTATGTTGGATGGATGACCTCCCACGATTCTCACGTAAACTGAAAATAATGATGTATTTCAATAAACATGTGAAATTGTGCATTTACATTCAGTTGAAATAAATTTTTTCAGGACATCTGCGCAGATTGCTACTTGAGTACATGTGTACTGCGTCATGTAAACAATTAAAAACACTGATAATTTCATGAAACATATAAAGTACATACGTATATGCAAAAAAAAAAAAAAAAAAAAAACCTTCAACGAAAATGTATCTCAGACTATTTATTGCAATAAATTATAGATCTGACAAAGTTGACAAATCCTGTCAGCGAAACGTTGTCGACCCCAAGTTCCTTAACTCGTAATTCAATCGATCAACTAAGTTTTGACATTTACCATGCATTAACGCGAGTGACCATCACATACGAACTCATAAAAAAAAGTAAATTCAATTTCATCTACGAAATTTTCGAATTCCCTTATAACATATAATGATCGATTATCGAAAAAATATGAGTGTCATCAAAGTTTTTATACATTTATTTTAATAGTTTACTTTTCATCGATATGATAAATTATCCATTTAAAAATTAAAGGAATTGCAGAAGCACGTGTCTTCAAAGAGGTAAATTCAAAGCAGCGTTTGAAATTCGTCTGGCTTTTTTTTTAAACTACTTCGAGTCTGCTTTAAATGCACATCTACTTTGCAAACGAAATGAATGACCAGGAAATAGTCTGCCAAAGAGCGGCCGCGCACGCATTTAAAATTAGTGCGATAGTTTAAAATTAAAGCTGCAAATTTAAATCTCCCAACTTCGTCTTCCATCCCGAGTCACTTTGATTCGCTTAAAGCCTTTCGAAACGCCGCCCGTCGAGACAACAAAGTCTTTCTGTCGCTCATAAGCCGAACGCGCGAGACACTTTTAATTGTCACCGTCCGGCGATGTTATAGCGAGCGAGTTACATTTTTTTTCGCGGCGATAATTCAAAAATACTATAGACAAAGCAAAAAAATATCTACTCGTCCTTTATAAATATTAAATGAAAATTAACATTCTTTATTAATCCAGGTTACTGCGTGCTAAGTGTGTCTGAATTTAATTAAATTATACATTAATTTACATGAAATGTATGTATGAACAAATATTAACTTTTTTAAGTCAATGTATTATTACTACTTGTATACTACGAGCTAATTGGAACAAAAAATTGATTAGCGCTACTTTACTCAAATCTTTTTGATTACGTAACTTTCGTTTTTCAATTTTCAGGCCACCGGAGGTCGATCCGAGCGACGACTCGCCATTTTTCATCGAAAGATGGCACGTGCGCGATAAAAAAAAAAGGTAGCACTGATTACGATATGTAAAGTGGACGGATGAAAAAACCGGCGAACCGGCGAGCGGAGCTATTGTGCCTTATCGGCTGGAGCGACATTTTTTTTTGCGACAGTGCAGCTCGCGTTTGCCAAAAAGCGCGAGCACCGCCCTTGAAACGCGCCGGCGAGTGCGCTCGAAGGGCGCGGGATTCGCTTCGAAAATAAACCGCCGCCGCCGGGTCTCGCTGATTTCGCGCGGGAAAAATAAAGCCTCGCTTAATAATTCAGGGTATTAATAGGCGAAAAGAGTTTATAAAGGTCGAATTTGCGGTTTACGGCGCTTACAGTGTGCCTGCTTCCGGTCTTTATGCGCGGTAATGGTATTTATGGTGTCTGGTGGGAAATTAAGTAGAAATTGATCGGAATATAATATTATTCTGGAAAATTATAATTACTTAATTAATTAACATGATGTATCATTTTGTATAATTTGGAAAAAGTGAAGTGAATGCAGAATAAATGTTCCTGTATAATTAATTGAAAAATATTTATGTATTTTTAAAAAATCATTGTTTTCTTCTGGAGACCAAATTTTAGTGTTCTTTCGGCTAATTGTTCTTTTTCATTTTGTAAACAAGACTTAAAACAGATTGTTTAGTTTATAAATCAAATCGCAAATAACATTGTTATTTTTATGTATGAATAAATAGGATTTGGACGAGATACTGAATATCATTCCCTAATTACTTCTGTCACAGGTAGTATTTTAATTGACTTTTGAAAAATTTATTGCCTTATTACATAAAAACCGTGGATAGTAGAGGTAAGTAATAGTTTTAAGCTTAATAATATTTTACAGGCATTTTAAAAGTAATTTGTTTGTAATATTTTTTTAAAAGTAATATTTTTGTCATATGATGAAGGATGTATGCGACTTCCGAACGCTGTAAAAAAATTAAGTTAAATTTTAGACTGCAAAGGTTTAAAATTAATCTTTTATTTTTGGAGATTTGCAATGGTCATCTTATTATTTTTTTGTGTATTTTTCTCGAGCTGAGTTTATACATGCAAGATAAATTTATAAAAAGTTATAAAATTGGAATAAGCTTTTTAAAATATCACTTTACCTATTTACAAGTTATTTTTAAAACACTCATTATATCATTTTATAAATGGTTCATTGAACAATTTAATCTCAGTTACAAATATTTCACTACAGTCAGTCAATAATTTTTAATATCAATATTTTAGTATAACACTGTCATTAAACCAACCTAATAAAAAAAAAACTTAATATTTTTTTTAATAAAAAAAAAATCAATACAACACTTAAGCAAGCACCTGTAAAGAAATCTGCGCAATCACATCAACATTATCTCCACTAGGCCTTGCGGCGTTATCAACAAACTCAATCAATCATTGAACCTTCAGTAAAGAAAAAAAGGTAAACTATTCTCAACGCATAAAACGCAAAGTTGCCGTGTAATATCTCTAAGGACGGAAAAAACCCGTTAATTTAAAATAAACCACCGGCGACTACCCCGAGCCGGCGAGTCGGGCTTTATTGGACGCGCTCGGGTTCCCGGACTCCACTCGATCCGTGACGATAATTGCACCCTTCGTCGGTTACGTCACATTGGGTTCTCTCTACTCTTTGCCGGGCGACGATTTTGGCAGTGTGCGATCACAGCCTCGATCGATACGCGACGTCAATTAAACCGCGATAGGCGTCATTAGGCGCGCTAACCGCCTTCCCGAGACGAACTGTCGTAAATAGAAATTGTACAAATTATTGTTCAAGACAGACGACAGTCGCAGGGTCCAGGCATCCGCTTGTACTCGTTATAATTTGTCTTTTTTTTTTTGCTGTATTTAGCATAGTTTCTAATTTTTATAATTAATATATCAATAATTCACATATAGCCTATAGTATTTTGATATTGAATTTATTTCACGTTATTAGTAATATTATATTAATTCTGATATTACTATGATTCATTTTTGTGCATTGGTATGTGATAAATAAATAGTGTTTCATTTGCTAAGAAAAGTATTTTCTACTAAGAAATAATCTAATGAAAATTGCGAAAAGCTCCATTTTTAACGTTCTCGCAGACTAATATTATCGACTATTACAATTTTTAGTATAGAATTTAACTCCGTGTAGAAAATCTCAAATTACATCACCTTATACATGAAAGATTCTATAAAGCCTCAAACGTCCGGCGATATTGACTTCAATCTAAAATAAATTACTTCCGGCAGATTCCGTAAAACATTAAATCCCATCGACATCGGCACGTAGCAGCCGCAAACGCGCTACATTAATTCTCTAATGCTATTGACCCGCGCCAATCAGTTAGCATCCTCGAACAAGACGCGCGAATGAAATATTCGCCAAAATTCGAACAGCCCAGTAATCAACCTCGTTCGAGTAAGCGGCTCTGATCGAGTTCGTCGATTATAGTCGGGAGCGTCGTGTCGCAGAGGGAAGCAATCAGTAGGCTCAAAATTCAAGCCGGCCATCTCGGCTCCGCCTTTTTTTATCACGGCCGTCATTTCGGAGAGGAAAAAAAGTGCTCCGACCAGCTGTCCCCGAGCCCGCGGGAGCGCACACGTGTGCACCGCCGGCCGGGAGGAGCACGCGGGCAGCACGTGACAGCTCGAGGATCGCTGCACTCTCGGACCCCGTATAAAGCGGGAGAGTCTGTATGCGAGCGCGGAGTTGAAATTCCCCAGGTGTGAATACGCCGAGCAGGCGCTTCGTTTGAATCTCACTGTCATTTCAGCGCGAGACTGATCGAGAGGAGCTTTTTATTGTATAAGATTGCCGAAATGATTTTTTTTTTTCATGTTTCTAGAAGAATATCTGTGATGTAGTGATTTATTTATTTATGAAAGATTGTACGGGCTCAAGAGCCCTTCTAAAATAAATGTATAATACACGAACAAAAAATGAAATAATTCCACTAACTTAAAACTCTTGCACAATTATTGCAGTAAATTAGTGTTATTTCAGCAATTTAGAGTGAAAATTGACTAATTCACAGTGATAAGTATGCAATTACTTTAAAAATAGTGAAATTTTCAGTGGATCAAATTTAAATATATATATTGTCAAGGACAGACATATCTCCGTGGATGTATGGTCAAATCTTACGATGCAATATATTTTTTTCATAAATTTGATTGAGATACATTGAATTGAATTTAATTTTCATTAAAGTATACATGTAATTAAAATTAAATGCTTTGAGAATTTATTTATGCTTACAGTAGCAATGTGATATATTAATTTGAAGGATTGCATGCAAAAATTACAATTTCCAAAGGTTTTAAATACTCGGTTCGTCACCTAATCCAGTCTTTTATTATCTATTGGACTAAATGGAATTAATCAATAAATTCCTGTATAAAATGTTACTTGCAAAACTCCAATTGATTACAAAATAAAAATTAAATAGTATTCTTTCGAATTAATCGATATTTGAAATTATGCAGCGTCTTTTCGCCCGATAAGATTTTATTTTGATTTACACTGACGTTCCAATTATTTACTGTTCGATTATGATAAACACGCGTTACATGCCGCCAAGACACCAGTAATTATGAACTAAATTTGGCGAAAATTATTTTTATCCGATGAGATTTTAAAATCCGCCGCGTGTCATTCGCGCACGAAAATTGTCGCAATTAGTCACTTGGCGTTAGGTGTAAAATCACTCAACGACCTGTTAGTATTATTTAAACTTTTTTCTCTATATTTCCACTCTTTAACGAGCTGTCGAGGTGTCGCAACGCGCCAATAACCTTTCATTATTACGCGCGCCTAATATTCAGAGAAAAAAAAGTTCCACTTGCTTATTGTCGGCGACGGCAATGTTACTGCGAAAAGTAGCGCGTAATTATATATTTTAACGTTAATTTGTTTTAAAAAAATGACGGATTTAAAATACATAAACCGTTGGTTGTAAATTTCGATTGCACATTGTGAGCTCCGGTTACCGAATAAAGTGTAACGCGACACAGTGTCGATGGCTTATCTCCAACAAATCATTGTTCGCGTTGAATCATCTTCCAACTATCGGTACGGTGGTAATGATTATTGCGCTCCTGAATATCGACGATGATGTCAATGAAAATAGCATGAAGATGTTCAAACGGCACTCGTACTTTCACACCGGCATTATTGGCACGAATCGGTAGTATGGTGAAAATTTGACAGTTACCGATATATTGTCATTTTTTTTTACATTACTTCGACCATTCTTAAAAGTTAAAAAAATGACGAAAGTAGAGAATAAAAGCGAGTTAATAGAATTTATCGTTCGCTAAAAATTACAATATTAAAACAGAGACGATCGGGATGTCCAATGACATCGAGATTCAGCTCGCCCTTACAACATCTTGAAAAAAAAAATAGAAACTAACAGCTAGCGATTTCGAAAATGTTTCCTCGACCACTCTCTACCATTAAAAATAAAAAAAAAGTACTTAAAAATGCGAAACTATTGTAAAACCTTGTCAGTCGTAGATAACGCGAATTCACCGATCGCCAGTCGTTCGGCAGCACGAAAAGGAAAAAAAGCAGCGATAAAGTACTTAACAAAGATAAGAATTGAAATTAAAAAAAAAAAAAAAAAAAAATGAGTAACCGCGTGAAAAGTAAAAGGGGGTGGCTGACCTCGGTGAGCCCAATGGAATCCTCCGCACTGTTGACGAGCTGATCGGCTTGGCTCCGTGGTCACCTGCCCATTGATGCTTGGCCCGGCTCTGACTCGCGCACCAACGCACTCGTTGCCGTCGTCGTTGACGCGTGTGTCTGCGTACACTTGCGGCTTGCGCGACGGCTGCGCCGAGACTGAGCGCCGAGGCGCGCGCGCCGCGCCGTCCGGAGGTCCCCATTGCGAGCGCGTCGCCGGCGGGGGGAGCAGGTAAGAGAGCGCCCAAGGCGCCGATCTCTCCTCCGCGCCTTCGGGACGGAGTGCACCGCGCTGCTTTTATTTCGACGGGGGAGATCTGCTACGAGCTGATCAGTGGGAATTGACACCTGCGATGATAAGCCACTGGATGGGAATTCATAGGCACCATCTTTAAGTAACAAATGAAAAAAAAATATTTAAAATGTATGAAATTATTGGTTGGATTAAACAATATTTTTTGTTATAGTGTTAATAGACGAATTTACCTATTTATAGCATTACCGGAAGAGTGTCACACCTTAGTTAATTATATTTTTTAGTCGTTTTTGTTGAATAAAAGATCGTGGGAAAAAATAGGAGTGGTTTGTTTAATTATTAGCTACTAGAAAACAATTTTCAAAATTTTATCTAAAGATGTGCTTTTATTTGGGTGAAATTTGCTTACGAATTACATATCTGATTGCAGTATATAGGAAATTGACAGCTGCTGCCAAGGGGATGACTTGCAAGGCTGAGGTTTCTAGATTTCGACAGGGTTTAAATAATACAGTTTTTTACGTTATATTTTTATATTTTTGATATAATTGGTAAAAACGGCAAGTTGATTTAGAGTAGAGAAACGCACAAGCGTATAAGAATATTATCCAGAAGCTAAATCAGTCAATAATACGATTATTTTAAAATGAATAAACAAATTATATTAGTGATTTCCATGGATAACGTCAAGATATTTTTTTAATTTTTTTTTCTATTTAAATAAATAATTACCAGGCACGACGGAATACTTGCGAGTATAACTCAAGTTTACTAAAAGCAAATAAGGGAAAATGTTTTGAATTGACAAGAGGGTAATGATCGCTAAATGAAATATTTGTCGGGACGAATCGATTGAGTCATCGTTAATCACTGCAGTGTGGAACAATAATATTACATTTTAGTTCCGAACAAACTGATAAATAGACTGTCCGGTTATTTCAAAGTTCTCTGAAAAAATTAATGTTTACTTAATTGATTTTATATATAATCAATAATTTTATCGTTCATTCAGTGAATCTTAATAACAATTTTCATGTTTTGACCATAATTTATTCACTTGGCTAGTTTATAATGAATCATCTTATTTGAAAGCGTAATGAAATATTTTATTGATGCAACCTCGGTTCATTTAGCCGATTATAAGTGATTTCGTAATAAGAGTTCATAAAATTGTATTTTCGAACGAATATTATCCAAGTTACAATAAAATTTGACTAAACAATAAAAATACAAAATTGATGGAAAAATTTTTCTCAGAAAAAGAAAAAAATAAATCATAAATTTTATAGTAAAATTTTTCATTCTTTTTTTATTTGCACTTACGCTATTAAAATAGTTACGGTCTGTAAATGATTTTACGATAAGATAATAAAATTTTATGATAAGATATCTTGAACATAGAATTCTTTCTCTATAACAACAATAAACTACCTATGCTACTTAAATTTGCTTGAGCTTCTTCGATTTTATGAATTTTCGCAGTACAAATTCTTGCCTCAATTCCTTCGATCTTGCAAAGAAAATTCAGCGAAAATTTCCATCGGAGCAACGATGGAAAAACGTTTCCGTGCACTCGTCCATTAGTCCTCGTTTGCTCCCGACACGAAAGGCAAAACATAAAAAAAAAATTGAAAAGAACGGCCCCCACCGCGCAAACTTACAGCGCACGTGCGGCCCGCGAACGGACAGTGCGCCGAGAGCATGTGCTCCTCGACTCTGTCCTTTTTTTCTCTCTCCTCTGCCGACGCGACACATGTTTGAGAAAAATTCGCGCCAAGAGCCGGATCTACTCCTTTCGAGCCGCGATTGTATGGGAAATTTCTTACTTTTTGGCGACATGTGCTTCTCACTTTTTTTCCTCTTGTTGTTGACGTCGACGATGACGACAGGAAGTGGAGTTTTTTTTTAATCGCTCTGTGTGGGAAGAGGGGCTTTTACGAACCACTTGGGTCAGATGTTGCGTGCTTTCTTGGGTTAATTGAAACGCATTGAGCTCGTTTTTTTAATCTTATTTTGAATTGTTCTTGAGCTTATTTTTCATTATTCGGAGCTTATTCGGGGATGAATAGATTTATGCCGAATTTGAAATTTTTTTTAAAAACATCAAGAGTATTTTGTTTAAATAAATAGTGAATATTGGAAAGAAAATTTATTGCAAAAAAGCAGAATTTCGGTAAAATTGAATAAATAAAGTGTATATCTATAATCAACCTTTTAGGAAATTAATGGAGTATTTATCGCCTTAAAAATGTCGTAAAAACGATTTTATTGCAAATGATAACAAATAATAAAAAAAAGTCATTAAACTGTATATTACACTCGTGATCAAATGTTCACTTGGAGAAATCACAAAGATACAAAGAACATTCAAACTTCATCATCCTGTGAGACGTTAAGCAATTCTGGCAGAATATATTTATGACCCGTAATTGTCAGAAAAGTTACACCATTAATTTTTAAACGCGTTGAGACCTGTGCGCCTCCAAAATCTAATTTAAAATTACGACTCGTCCCTTTATGAGTGGAATCCTCAGGTTCGGTAAAATTGCGGAAGCCAGTAGCGACTCGCATGATCAGGCCCACTAGTTGGGGAGATGGCCTCTCATAAGTCATAATGTGCCATTCGACTGGAGTTTTTCCTACCACTTAGGTATTTTTCCGTGTCGCGTTATCGAGGCATATTTGTTTGCGTTAATAGATTTTTAAGACAGTCCGCCTAGTGGAGTTGTAAGAGGTGCTCGCCGGTATAAACAGCACTGTTGTTGGTCATTCCGTTTATTGATAATTTTTCTACAACTATATTAGAATATAGTTTTCCATTTATTTGGACCGTGAGTATTAAATAAATTTTGTGTAATACATTATGAAGTGATTAGTAATTTGCAGTCAATGCTGACACATAAATTTCTACTATTTAAACAGCTCGAAAATAATATTGATATAAAATAATCGTCCTCCACATATGTATAAAAATTAATGAGCTACAAGACCACGTGTCATTTCCATCATTTTATCAATTCAATTCACGTAATAGTACACTATAAACAATGACAAAAAATTAGAAGACATAATACATGCGTTAATATCACTATCAGTAATCATTAAATGTACTTCGAACATCGCGAAAAAGATAAGACTTATCAAAAGTTCACACGAACGCTTTTTTTCCGCTGCTTCTTGTTGACAACTTTCGTTCACAAACGCCCAGTTTTATCAATGCAAATGCGTGTCTCCAGTATTTCAGACCGTCTGAATTGTACGCAGACAAAATATTCTACTAAAAATAGCAGAAATCTATTTTCATATCCTTGCAGACTAACAGATTTTTTAAATAATCGGCTATTGCAATTCTTTTCTCGAGGCTATTTGCTCAATCGCCAGCGGCTAAAACTACCGGCGATATCATGAGACATCGTAAACAACGAAGTCTTCGTCTGCAAATGAAAAAAAAAAGTGGAAAGTTTCGTGCCCGATTGATAAGTCCAGCCTCCCAAATCATCCAATTTTAATGGTCGATTGTCTCATTCTATTTGCGTGAGCCCGGGTTGATCAGCGCCGCACGTGACTGCGAAAAAGCGAATCGCGTGCGCAAACGTGCTCCCCGCGTATTTTTCCGAGTTCAGCCGCTTCGTCGGCTTCGACGACGCGTCAACAGGCCTATTAGCCTTTTGACTTATCTCCTTAAGGCGGTGAAATGAGTGGCGCAATAAGGAAATGCGCGACGACACGCAGTACCTTTGCGATATTTTTTTTATTGTTTATTCGCATTAGTGTATCGACGGGGCATGTTTTTATTAAGATACGCGGAATTTCGCACTTCTTGGGGGGATAACGGAAAGATCAATTTTCCAATGTATTAGCTTCGATGATTGCTCGGCAATTAGCAGTTGGTGAATCGCGAAATGTTTATTAACCAGTGGGTCAAATGTGCTCATGTGTGAAGGTTGATACTTTTGGCGACGTTTGTTGATGATGTCAATTATTTTAAAGTTTTTTTATCGGATTCTTAAAAATTTCTTATTTGCTTGCCGAATTCCCAGCCAATTCATGTCCACATTAATTGGATATTGATTTTCAGATAATTTGGTGATAAAATGGCAGTTGCAGCTGTGTAAAACCAACTAAAAATAATCGCCTTTTATAAGAACAATGTCGACATTTGTAATTTGAAGTTTATCTTGGATAATTTATCAGACAAATTTTCCTGCAATTACATTTTTTAATAGAATGAGTTTGCATCAATTGTTTTTATTTAAACATCAATTATAACATTCTTTTTTATCTTGATTTTCCACCTAGACAACATATTTTTTTAAAAATCTTTACGTAGAATCAAAATTTAACTTTAATGGATTTTCATAAGCATTTTCATAAATAAAATATAAAATTTATGGTTTAGATTTTATTTAAAATTCACAAATCAAATAATTATTTGCATTCGTAATAAACTAAAATTAAATCGCCGCGTCAAGTAGAATCCCCGCGCTTTTCTCGCGACATCGCGATCATCTTACACTTTTCCCATTCCTCACCGCATTGACGATTTGCAACTCGTCCCAGCCTTTCTTTCCCTTTTGACAAGAAAATAATGTCTAATTTTGCTAATTTTTACAAAAGCTCCACAATTTTTACACATAAGCCTGTACCTTTAAAAAGCTCCGTAATTTTTTACTTAAAGCTTCGTCGTAATATGTACTAGTAAATTCTCTCGATGTATTCTAGCTTGAAAAGTGAATAAAGCGTCTAACTGCCTATCTATTTATTTATTCCCCGGGGCGATTGAAATTCGTGTGCGGCTTGCGCAACGCGATCGACGCACCGGACGAAAGTCGCCAAGGCCGCGCGCGCCTCGTTTCCTCCACGCCGAGCTTTTCCGGCCGTCGCGTCATCTCTCGAAAAAGATAAAGGCGTGCGATCGATTTTTGGCCGAGTCAGGCGCTAATTCGACGCGGCGCTGACAAGCGCCGTTTCGTCAGAGGTGCGCGCACCGAGCCAATTGAAGAGAGGCGCGGGTTCGGCTTCGAGTAGCGCGCCGTGTCGTATTTTAGGCGGGACGAGCTTGCGGGAGTGAGCAGAGCTTTTGAGCTACGAGAAACTCGTGGGTCGAGATATTTTTAAATGATTCTTTTTTTCTTGATGCGTCGAGTTTTTTTTTTTTTTTTTTTTTTTTTTTTAAATGTGGGAATCAATATATTACGTTGGGTGATCTCCTTGGGTCGTAAGTGATGGGCGCATTGTTATTTACAGGAAAATTTGAGGATAATGTTTACGTTGATTGACGACTTGTAATGGTTCAGAGATGGAACTATGAAATTGGAAATAAAACATTTTACTGCGGTCGTTTTGCGCGCGAGCGGGAAGTCAAGGTGAACAGCAGTAACTAATTATGACAATCATTTTATTGCTATTTTATGAAATAGCAATTGTATTGTATTAATAGGATATGCAGTAAAGCGTTTTTACAACTTCCGTAAGCAGTGGGAACGTAAATATATTTGTGAAACACTGTATACAGCTTTTTGGGAGAGAATTTGAATTTTTGTTATAATTAAAATTATAACTGTTTATTTTTTTGTACAAATTATTATCATATAAAGTGACAAGCATAAATGTGCGGAAAATGGAAATAAATCGGTACAGAGCAGTGACTTCTTCGAGTTTTAGCTAATGCAACACCTTTGTGCCCTACATTCACGCTCATTCTCCAATAATAGAGGCCAGTGCTTGATATAGCTCCGGTATATATATCCGAAGATTGTCTCTGTCCGACGTAAACATATGAGTAGTTGCTGACATTACGGAGAACCGCACTACAATTTTGGGAAGTTTAAGGATTACTGCTCATTACATTTAATGTATAATCAGAATTATTCTGTTATTTTAGTTAGTCTTAGTAGGTCTTTAATAATCATTGTAGATGATCATTTATTTTAATGTTAAAAAAAATGAATTGACATTAAAGTGAAATAATCTTCGTTAAGTGTGAGACGAGGTGCATATAGTAAGAAGCTGTTCGCGTTTCAAATATTTCTTCGATAAATTCATGGTAGAAATTTCGGAATTCATTTTCAGCTAAACCTACGTTTTCCAGATAAGACCCAAAATTTTATGTAATAATGAATGTGCAAGAGAAGTTAAGGATCCGATATTCACATTTGAAAAAATTAAAAAATTTATGTTTCGTCGTCGTTTTTGTCTTTGTTCTCTTCATCGCACGCTTCAGGAAAATTAAGTAACAAGAGTTACGAGCAGTTAAAGTTGACAACGTTGAGAGGATAAATTTGTTTGAAATCTGGCTTTCGAGAATTGTACTTTTGCTCTCAGCTTATTTATTGATTTAATTATTACACAGACAGAAATGCCTTTTACAGTAGAAGAATGTACACATGTAAAAAAATATTATAAACTACAAAAAAAAAATCTATTATAGTTTGAAAAATTTTCTTGCTGTGCAGAAGATTCGTGTAAAATCCGTTTTCTAAAAATCCATAAAGTTTCCTTAATCACATAAAGATATGAAATAACATGAAAAAATCTCGCAACAATTATCCGCAATCAATTTTTTAACTCGAAAAATAATGGCAAGTAAAATTTTTTTTTCAGATCCACAATCCTGCACAAAAAAGGGTCACTCGTGACAAATGACTCTTGCTGTATACTATCTCCTTCAGGCATTGACTTCTGCAAAATTGCAACACGACGGACAGTTACTCATTACTTAATCTCAATCGGTACACTTGGGCTTATCGAGCGGCTCGATTGATTGCACAATAAATATCCCGCAATTTTTTCCCCGTGGAATGTTTTAATGCTGCGCGAAATAAAAAGCCGGTAATTTCCTCGGCGCGAGGATTGCGTCAGGATGCCGGCGCAGATTACGAGCGACGACAACGTTCAGTTACATAAATCAGGGGTCCACGATTTCATTGTCGCACCACGCTTTGATTTTCGAAAAACAAAATTATTTATTTAACTGTTCTAATTAAATTTAATTATTCCATACTATATACTCTTTAAATTAAGTCATCCGTATGGTAACAAAATTTAATTAAACTTAATATGAAAGAAGGAATAATTCAGAGACAAAGGAACAGAGTAGGTACTCAGGGCGAATGTGTCGAGTCCAATTGAGCAGATGACAGTTTAAATAAGAAATTAAAAAAAATTTATGAACCAATTTCTCTCTTCAATTCGCCTATCAGTGACATTTCTACTGGAGAAATTGTCGCAATCATGTCTGATGGAACACAAATTATTAACCCAGTAATCGAAAGATCAATACATCAGATGTATTAATTTTATGATTTAGAAGGATTGTGAAAATCCTTCTAAAGTAGAAAAAATTATTAGTTGAGGAAGGTTCAAACTGTAGATACACTTGAACTGTTTCTTTTATCTACTCGTGATATCCATATTCTTTTTATATCTGCGTAATATTATTCCTTTCTCAGTGTAATGACCTTATCAGCGACGGTTCACATTCCAGCATCAGAATCTGCACACAAATAGACGCCTATTCCAAGTCAGCATGAAGTAGCTTTATTTCAAATTTTTAATAAAACCATATTTTATAATACTTTTCCGGATAGAAACGTTGAAGACAAATTGGCTGATTGTTGGTTAATTTTGAAAGTTAAAACGAATATTTGATCATAATTATAAACATTATTAATAATATTTAAGATTTTTTAGTCTCTTTTTTTTTCTCGATAAATCTAGAAATTAAAGTTTTAGTTTGTAAGTTCTTTTGAGCTCTTGAGCTCTTACAAACCCTAAAACTTCTAAGGATTTTTAGTCCCTTTTTAATAATAAAATAAAATTTAAAAAAAATGAGCTGTTTTATTATTTATTTTAACCGAAAATGCTTCTATATAATTAGCACATTAATCACTAAAAATGGTTAAATTTTGTACCAGGGTTGTCGTGTCAGAAATAACGTCCACATCTCTAATTTGCAAAAAAAGTTCGTATATACGAGCGATTGTCGCATCAATGCGGTGTACCACCTTAAATCTTTACTCGTTTAGAAATCAGTGTTATCATTCAGAAGTAAATAAGGTCGCGGAAGTTATTGAGCTAATGGCCCCATTGTGCCGTGTCCAACTCCTTTGTACGGGGCATCATAACATCTTAACCGCTCATCTAAAGAGCGTCTTGTCGCCCGATCTAAATATCCCGCTTCAAAACTGGGTTATATCGTAGATCGCGGCGACCAGGACAATAAAAAGTGAAAATTTTTATCATCTTATTACTTGCTTTTCTCAACTGCGATTAACGTTACTGATAAAAATCAAATATGGTAAAAGAAATGATATTGCAATTGCAGCACTTTTTTTATACTTTTCGTTGCGTTAATATATACGTTGAATTTTCAGCCAGATCTTTTGTGACGGCCTTGAATTTTAATTAAATATCATTATAAATTCTATTTCAGGTTATTTAAACGTCTGATAATAAATTTAAGGTAATTGTTGAATATTTAGAAAAGATTTTTGGTTTTACATTGTACTAATAAAAACTACGGCTTGATATGTCTCATCTTTTGATCTTTATTTGATCAAAATTTTGTTTTATTAGTACGTACAGAAAAATAAAACGATTGGCTTGTCAGCAACTTATTGCTGCTTTAAATTAGAAAATGATACTTCTTTTGTATAATTTTGAAGTTGCGGGAAAAGTTACGCATTCCCACGATAATTTACAAGGCACGTGATGTGCCGATCCGTCTATTCAGGATTCATTACAAAAGGATGCGTTTCACGCGCTGAGGTCGTGATTTACTTGGGTATATTTATAGTTTTATTGTGATTCGCATTAGCGTGTCTGCCGGGAGAAAGAAATAAAAAATAACCACTCTGCAATAAAGAGATTAATTTTTATTGCCACGTTGTAGCTTTGTACGATTCAAAGATGTGCTTCCTGTGAACAATTTTTTTTTATTCGGCAAATACGATTTATTAATACGGCGAGTCCCTATATATGTATAATTATATGTAATCAAGTGTGTCAGTCAACATCTTAAGCTGTCTTAAAATTAATGAAATTATGTGCAAATTTTTTTGTCAATTTTAACATATATTTAATTTTTTTAGACAGTATAAGATAATTTATTTACAGAAAGTCATATTTATCGTTTTTGCTAGGCACAGTATACATAAAAATGTTATTAAATAAATAAATATTTAAGAGATATCCCAAGAAAAATTATTGAAAATATAGTAAAAATTATATATTCTTTCCAGTTTGTAACCAAATACCACTATACTAAATTTACTAAACATTCAAACTTAATTTATAAACTTCTCAGCGTTAAAGAGTAATACCTATTCTGCGAGGTTTTATTTCCCTTCACTCTAACTAAATTTTAAACAAAAAACTAAATGATTTTTAAAGAAATGCAATAGTTTTTCTTAAAGGTCTGCGGCAGCGTCGAGCTCGCGCGAGCACGTGCAAATAAGCGAAATTGAAGGCGCTCTCATTCTGCCGGCACGTGAAGTGCATATCTTGCGGCGCGCCTTCGTTCGTGCGACCGACCGAGAATAGATTAAATCCTGTATATGCAGATAAAAATGCTGATAGGCGCAGTCAAAGGCGCCGCATCCTTACTTATTCTGCCGCGCGACGCTGCATCTTGCGGAGGAGTTTCGGGCGAGACTTTATTGCTATATTTCAATGTTTTAACCACTTTGGTGTAATATGAATTTTTTTTACAGTGGAAAAACCCGACCTTACTGTGAATTCTCAATGGCGGGAAACTGATTTTAAGTTTTTATAGATTAGAAAAAAAAATTAAATTTTTAAGAATCATTCATTTTAGGTAAGAATAATCAAATTTTTTCAAGCAACAAGATCAGCTTTCAATAGTATAATTGCTTCTTTGGAATTAAAATTTAGAAACGAATTTATGTACAAATATTGTGCGCCATTGCAAACATTTTTAATTTAAAGAAAAAAACCTGATGACAACTTTTAAAATAAATTCTCCGTCGTAGTTTTTCCTTTTATTTGGGATTATGTCTTAAAAAAAACAGTTCATTTAATTTATCACCCTGTAAAGCCACGGGAAAATAAAAAATTGTGCAAACACAGACAAATATTGAGAATTATAATGAACAAATACAATTTTAAAGAGAAAAAAATTAAGGGAGAACTTTGAGAAAGTCAACGTCAATGACATTTAGTCTTGGAAAACGCACGATGCGTATCAAGTGTGTCAAGCGCGAATTTTTTATGCAGTTTTAGAAAGGGAAGTTTTATCGAAGGTCGACTGATCGGTAAAGCAAAATAAACAAACGTTTTTATTTCTTTTCGATTGTTTACTGGATAAACCACGAGATCTTTATTCTTTTTTTGCCTTTTTAATTCTAGATTATTATATTTTCTAAATTTTTTTATTTCTTTTTATTTTTTCTGTATTTTTATAAATTTATACAAACATTTTATTTTTTACTTTATCGCCGTTTAATGGTACATAAATAATATAAAAAATTCGATAAAATAAAATTTTCCTTTAATGCACCTGCAAAAACTCATGTTAAATTGTGAACGCGAAATTGAGCGTAAATAATGCGGCGCAGCAACTGTGTACAAACCTTATTAAAGTGATATTATTGCAACATGGCGTTGAAAAAAAAATTAATTTGAATAAACATTTGTACTAAGCTATTTACTCTCGTTGATTATAACTCATGCATTAAATTCTCGTAGATTTCATAATAGACACCAAAGTTCCGTTTCTATACTGAAATTTGCATTGTAGTCTGGTATGCAAATTGCTCGGGAAGTAATATACAAATCTTAAGTGCTGGAGGAATGTTACGTTATTTCAATGCTGTTTGTAAATAAATGAATTAGTACATCAGAAAAGAATATTAAAACAAAGATAAATACATAAATTTCAGATTAATATAAATATGTGCAAATTAAAAAAAAAATAAATAAAAAAATTGGAGTTTGAGTGATCCATGAGAATATATGTTCTCGAAATAAAAGAGATTAATAAAAACTGATTTTAAATTTTAATAATACGACTTTTCGACATTCGGTATTTTCTCCCAATGCACACAATTTCGACTGCGCATCGTGAAACGAAGGCCGAAACTCCATTAAAAATTCCGATCGCCCATTAATTTTGCAATCGTCGCAATAAGGTTGCCCATCGATGTGACGAAAAAAAAAATAAATAAATAAATATAAAGAGCAACGCGATGACGCCACAGCCAGTAACCTTTACGTAAGAAATCTTAAGCCGAACAATTTAAGCTCGACTTGCTTCGAGTGAGAAAAAAAGTAAGCGGATACGCGTTATATCGAAGTCTTTCGCGGCGACCTCGAGCTCCGCACCGCATATTGGATAATCACCAATTAAACCGATGCCGATCCGTTCACATGCTGCACTCACATCGCGAGCAACGCTGAAAAAGTCATCAATCCCGCCCCGCTGAAACCACATTTAATTTCCAATCTTAGCTCTGTGCTCCCATCCGCGCGTTGCGCTCGCTTATTTGCACATTCCGGAAAAAGGGACACCCCCAAGCCCGGGCGTACGAACTTTTAATTTTGTGAAAAATATTTGTGGGTTTGGATGAATTGTATCAATTTGAAAATCACCGCGACATGTTAAATTAAAGTAGCACACATCGTTCACGCTAATAAATACATTAATTCCTATATAAGCAATAAATAAATTAAATTGTAAATAAATTGTTCTCGTTTTGTAAATTACAAAATATAATAAAAGGGAGTAGTTGGATGATTTTTTATTGCATAAATCGAGTTTATTATGAAAAAAATTATAGTTAAATTAAATCACTAATTAAATTAAAAAAAAATATATATATATATATTGCACAATAATAAACATAAATTAACATTCGTAGCAATGGTGCAAGGACTTGATACTCCGAATGAGTAAATCAGACGCAATAATAGTATAATAAAAAAGAATAAGAATAAGAAGACGTATTGGAGGCGAACGGCCGACGAGAAGTAGCCTCGCATCGCCGTCGTCCGGATTAGCGGTTAGCGCGCGTCCTTCGGGCTCGCATGGCGGGAGGAAGGACCGCGAGCGGCCAAGGCCCCGAGCGTGCCCTTTTCGGCCGACGCGTTGAGGTCGAACTCGACGTCTTTTGTGGATTAACGAGGCATAAAATCAATTGCCGCTACTGTGTGCAGGCCGATTGCGAGCGTGACGTCGCCCGAGTCGGGGATTAATCTCGCTCGTTATTGCTGATAAACAAGGATTGGAGTTGATCGGTTCATTTCGCTCGTTCTAAAGGAGCCGCGAGAGCAAATTCGCGTCGCCGTTCCTTTGACTCGGATAGTCAATTGTTATATACGCATCTACGGACACTGAAAACAATTATAATGTATTCAACAGTTGTTAACAAAGAAGTTTTGTTTTTAATTTACAAATAAACTGCCTAAAGCGTCAACGAAACTCAATTCCAGAAAATATCAGGCATTATACCATGCTATAAAGCAATTAATTAGTGCCTTGAGAATAGTAATATATACAATTTATTTTAAATTTAAGAATCACACGTATTTAGAATTTAATATTGTAAAATTATTTGTATATTAAAGACCTTGGCCCGTTAATTTTTCAATAAACAATAAACGATAAACAAGTTCTGAATCCTGCATTCCACTAGTTATTCTATTATATTGCTCATCTCGACTGAGATGTCAAAATTGACCTCGAGGAAGTGCAAGTCCTTGGAGCAAGGCTGATATAACGTGCGCAATTAAACTGCTCCATGCTTTTCAAAGCATTGATGAATGGAGCTCCGATAATTGTGCGGCCGATAAGGATTCGGGGGCACGTGTACGCCAATTATATCGGCGCGCGCCTTTTCAAATTGGCCGATACAAGTAGCACCGCCATGAAAAGAAATAAATTACGTAATAAAAATCATCGTCAGTTGACATTCAATTTTAGTTTATAATTACGTGAATGGAGTAAAATGGTATCTTTTTACACCGGGAGACATTTCCTAGACGTTTTTCGTAGAACACAAATAGTCGTTTAAACACCAGGTTCGAATAATGCTTTTTATCTCCAGAGTCGTAAAATCGCGGAGGTTAACCAAGCATCAATTCAAGCATCATTTCAATAAAGATTGTCTGCTTTGCCGCAACAATTAAACGTTTTGAAGAGATGTATTTTGATTTGGATGATGGTTCTTAAATCTTTTCGTTTTAGTACTCTGAGGATTTCGACTAAAAATTTCTTCATGAGATTTCGCATCACCATTTACATGGATTATCATACTTTTATCAGTTTTGACGTCTGCACTACTTTAGAATGTACTAGTAGTTTAGATGTATCCGCAAGTATGAAAATAACGCAAGGTCTAGTTGACCGTTAAGTTAAATTGTTTTGTAAAAGATTTTCTTCGCTCGGCAATTCCTATTTCGCAACAAGTCGTGAGTTACGCCGTAATTAAATTAAATCTGTTCATTGAAACAACGCCGGAAGAGTAAAACGTACGAACTGTTGATTTTGAATAATTTATGACTTTCTTCACCTTAACACAATGGAAATCCCATGCAAAACGAATTGAGTCGCTCGCGTACAACATTACGACGCTTGAATGACCTACTGGTACAGCCTTTGTCACGGTGCGGTAATTCTTATATTAATTAACTCTTGGATAACATTTTTATCGGTTGGGAAGATTTAATTAACATTCGGCGAGATCATTTGTTCGGCTAAATTGTTCTGTCATCATCGTATGATCATCGTAATGATACAGATTCTCGTAGATTCTTTGTGCCATTACAATTATTATTTATACGTAATTGAAAATACAACATAAGGGGTACATGTATCGACAGGCCATACTTAATAAACAGAATTGCTTAACATAACATGTACTTTCTTATGATAAAGATAACTTTCCGTTTGAATGGCACCAAAATACAAAACGTACTGATGTGTATCTTAATATTTAATTTTGAATAATCAAAGAATATTATATTTGTTTAATTTCATTAACAGATTATTCAAATAATCATTACATTTGAACATTCTTTTAATCGTTTGGAAATTGATTATTAGCCTATAAGAGAATTTGTAATACGAAAAACATAAAAAATGTTAAAATTTGTTTGAAGAAAACTGCATTGCAATGTTTCACTTTTATTGTACAAGAAACCTCGCAATATCCTTGAACCTCATCGGCTCACGTTCAAGCTAATATTTAATGCATGACCGGTTGCGTGGCTCCGCTCTTCAGTCCATGGGGAACATCCGCGCTTCCTTTTTCGGCGGTTGGGTCCAAGGACCCGAGGAGGCACGGCCAAAGGGCCCGCCACGTCTTGCTCGACCGACGTGTTCGCTGTTTATCAACGATATTTTTTGCAGCGCGCGCACTATATTCGCATTTTGTCTTGTCCTTTTTTGTTATCGACCGACAACGATCAGTGCATGGAAATTAATTGAAACTTGATTTTTTTCTTTATTTCTTTTTTCTTCTCTTTTTTCGTTTATTTTTATTTTTATTTTTTGCGACGCTCACACTCGGTCAAAGAGGTCCCCTTTTCGTCCTTGGCAACACGACATAAATTATTTTCTCGAAAAATTTTTGAAGTGACAAGAATTTGAAGGTTCCACGTACAGTGCTATGAAATTTTACTTTCTTCCTTCGCCATGACTAACGTGCAGTCGCTATCTTAATGTAAAACTTTTAAGTTCTAAAAAAAAACATTTATTTAAAACGTCGCGTTTGTTAAAATAAAAGCTTGAACGATGTTTTGCTTCTTTTTTTGCGAGCCGCAGTTGGAAAAAATTTTTTAACTAAAAATATTGTGCGAATTATTAATATAATATTTTCACTCTTTGAAGGACATATTCGCTTTCGCGGACTGTCTGAGAAAAAAATAAAATGATTGCTAGTCTCTAACGGTCACATGATCCCGAACAATACTTGTAGTGGTTGTAAAAAGTCAATCTATTATATCAAGCCATTGCCTTTATGAATAGTAGGGTTTAAATATACATTTTTGTAATTACAATAAGGAACAGTGTTATCAAAAATTGAGGAAAATCCTGTAGATAAATGTTTCGAAGTGAATGTATAGAAATTCAAATGAATAAAGAAAATGTTCATGAAATGTTAAATGAATTAGTATAAATGAAAATAAGCTGAAACCCAATCAGAGATGTATTTTTACGAATTTTTTCCCACAAATTTAGAATATTGGACGATTGCTTTGATCTCCGAAGATTTCGTAAGGAAATCACCTCAGCGAAAATAGCATTTGCAATTCCGTAACAGCCGACCGCGGACAAATTATCGGAAACGCGATCCGACAAGCTCCTTAGGCACTTTGCGACACATTCAATTCCACAAGAAGCTTCCGCGACTCTCCTTTAGCGGGCAAAGGAGGGGCCTTCCAGTGGAAGGAAGTCGCCAGTTGTTGACCCCGGCAGTGCGTCAACCGCGACTCAAGGCGATAAGCTATTCGAGTCAAGGAGCGGACTCCGCGCTTTGTGCGCTGCGACAAAGTCCTGCTGCGAGCTAATGGACCCCGCTGCCAGATAAAAAAGGTCGAGAGGTGACGACCGTAAACGCCGGCGTGAAACCGTGATGCAGACCGTGAATCGCATGGGTACGCATCTATTTTTGGATGCTGCTGCTGCTACAGTTTTTACGCGCGGGCGAGATAGTTTTTTTTTTCCTTCGCGCCGATGCTTCTTGACCTTGGACTAAATAGTTCTGTGTAGGTAATTTAGTTAGTTTGGGTATCTACCGTTTAGAAATTAAAGTGAATAAAATACAATATTTTTTTTTTTAGAAAGTCTATTAGTTCCATAAGTTTATTTGTTATTAAATTTTTATTTTTATTTTTAGTAATTAAAATATTTCCTTGTGTCTAATAAAATTTTAGTCGAACTGTATCAGATTTTAAGTTTTCATTGTTGACTATCGCTACATCAGATTAAAAACTTTTATAATACAACAAATTTTCATTTTTTAAACATGTAATACCATGCAGAATATATACTAATCAGTAGTAATTAATAAAATAATAAATTAATAGAATAACTAAAATAAATAATCTTTGGTAAGCAATGAATTAGTATCCTAAAGTATCATATACTTTATTTACCAACAGCACTAATTAATATAAATAAAAGAAAATATCTTCCTCACTAAATTGCGACGAAAAATCAGGCAACAATTTGCCTCGCAGGTGTCAAGAAGAATCTCACCCTGACCGACCGAAACTCTCGCCGAGTACCGCGAATCGACCGGCAGATAGAGCCACTCCGCAGCGGCGAGGTGAGAGCTTGCGAGGGACGTGAAAGCTCAGCGGGGTCCGGGGACAGAGTCGGGGCGCGCGAATTCCGCGCCCGACCTCGTCGATATCACGACGCATTAATTGAATTTCGATGTGTATTTGGTATCCGAAATATGTAATCTGATTCACGCGATTTCGCCACGCAAAACTGATACTCCTCGAAATAGTTTCAGTTTTAATCACGACTTGGCCAATAAATCGCGTGCATAATATCAATGAAAGAAAGAAAAAAATGGTTTGCTGCAAGTCTTGTAGAACTTGCGGTTTGCTCTACCTCAATTGTAAATTTAAATAATAATTGTAAGTTCGTGGAGTTTATTTGAAAATGGGTTTAAAAAATGAATCGATGAAAAAAAGCATTTAAGAAAGTTTGTCATCGAAAGCTATAATTCGTTAAAAGCTCCCGACGGAGACTAGCAAATTACACGTGGATACATGGATTCTCTGAAGAAAAAGCACCCTTTACAAATCTGCGGCAAAACGAAATGCATTTTGACCAAGATTCCCGCGAAAAGAAACGCGTTTCGTGAGATTCCCGGAAAGAAAAACGTGTTCGCGTGAGATTTAAGAGTTTTGCCACGGAGAAAAGCTCGTTTTAAAAGTCTTATCGAGTGACTCTCGCGAAAGTGTTCTTCGTGGTATAATTTTTAAGTGTTCATCTCAAATGCGATTTTTATTGTGGTATACTAGAACCGTTCTATATTTATAATAAATGGAATATTCTTAAAGAAAAATTAAATTAATTAAAGAATAAAATAGAAAAATTTTATGTCTCAGTTAAATCGTTACATTCAAATGCATAATCATCTCGATTACACGTAAACATTCAAGATTTTCTCTTCTTCTGAATTATTTTTCAACAGTCTTTTTGTTTCATTATTATCATAATGAGATTATGATTCAAAAGTTTTTCAACGCTAACGAATGGATTTTTGCGGTTGCCAGGGAGTAACGAGCGGAATTCGCACGGGAACAGCTGAAAATAGCTATTATCATTTTAAGAACGAAAATGATGCTGCTAATTGCATTTTTCAATGCCCCTGGAATTGAATGCCTGGCGTGCAAGAATTTCCCGGTGAGATAGTCGCGTCAGCATTCTTAAAATACTTAAATGACGACAATGGAGCTGGGTAGATACTGCGAAAGGTGCGTTCAATGGACTATGAAATACCCGAGCTTTGATACAAGAAAATTAAGATGATCGACCAGGGTTTATCGTTTAGCTGTGATTACAATTAACAATTAATGGTTTTCTCGGAATTTAAATTAGGGTATTTTCCAAACGTTTTTCTATAGGGGATTGCATTGAGGGTGTTATTTTATATTTATAGATTGAAATCATTATAAACTTATAATAATTAATTTAAGTTTTTTATATAGATAGTCAGAAATAACTTTTTTTTTTAACTCATTAAAATATTTTATCGTGTCTTTTTAACAGCCATTCAAACCAGTTATATACTTATATCATATGATAATGTATGCTTGTGTAAAAAGTAAGTGTGAAATAAAAGTATTTTTTATAATTAATTCATGGGTGAAAATTATTAACTTGTCGGAGATTTATTGCTTTACTGTGCTGGCATAATAAAATTTACACATGCTTTTTATCGAATAAATTTTATTACTTGTCGAGTGGTTTTATAAAGTGGTCAGTGCTGGGTTGAAAGTTAATTATTAATTTAAATTTTTTTCCAAAATAAGAGAAAATCATCCAACATTTTTTATAAAGTAATTTTAATTCATATTGGTGCGTATTAAACATCTACCATTTATTTAAAGCTCACACTACTTCTTTTAAAGTTTGTTCTTTTCTGAAAAATAAACAAAATTACCACAATCATTGTAGTCCATTAAAAAAATCACGAATTTTTTGCCATTTACAAATGCCATTACATAAATCATCGTTGTCTAATTAACTGCGACTAATTAATTATTTTACTCCATCCACGAATATCGTTGAAATTATTAAATAATATTCAGATTCATCAGGCTGGAAAAAGCTCACATCAAAATCAAAGCATATCGCCTATTAATTAACTATAACGAAAAAAAAAACTGGACTTTCCTTATCCCAAAAATAAATCTTTTAAAAATGCCTCCAAAAAAACTCCGCCGTTTCCTAATCCTTTGACTCCGGCAGCCTCCCACTTGACGCATCGCCGTCGAATATCGCTAATTGCAGCATCGAAACATCCCGCGCCCGTAAGCTCGCAACGACAAGTCAGGCATCCCCGGCGGAAGAAAAAGAGAGCAAACCTCTGGCGCTAATCAGCGCTAAACGGGGCTGCTCCGGCTCGTTAACGCGTCGACCCCGTCCCCACCCTCGCGCGGCTAATGAGGGGGCGCCGCCGGCGGGGTGGCGAAGGGTGGGGGGGGGGTGACCGGAGTGGTGGGGCGACCAATAAATCGCCGCCGGTACGGCTGTCTGCGACACTGGCAGTCGGTACGAGCGCGCGAGGAAAGCTATTACCCGAGCGAGCGACACCCTCCCGAACCCCGCGCGCGCGTCTCTCGGGCCCCGAGCCGCTTCCTGCGTTTGTTGTATTTGCGATGCCCCCTCCCCTTCCCACTTGCGCACTCGCTATTTACGAAATTCCGACGGACTCGTCCTCGAATATTCATGTCGCGCCCGGTTTCTACTGCGTTTCAACGTGATATATTCCGCCGGGGGTACGGACGCTGTTTAAATAGATACCCAATTTGCTTTAGTCTACCTTCCGCCCTCACTGTTTCTTTTAAGTCCCTTTTTAAAAATCTGATCGAGACTTACGGCTATTTCAACCACGCATTTACTTTGATTTTCAATTGATTGCAATTAAGATGTAGCTTGTACTATATGTACAAATTAAGACTTTCGTGAAACTTTCGGTAAAGTTAGTTTATTGAACAATAAATCTATATATGTGCAAGCTGGCCAGTAAGAGTGTCGTACCTTCTTACAGCTGATCTGGATGAAACTTTATAAATTGTTTTCTACTACCGAATTATGAATAGTTTGTTTTTCTATTCACTATTAGAAAATATTTTTTTTTTATTTTATCCAAATTGATTATCCGGTGGTGACACTCTCCTGGTGAGACTGAATAATTTTTGAAACAATTTTTTCTTAAATTAAACGTTTGAAATCAATGAGCACAGTAGAAGGAATAGCGTGAATATGCGGTAGAATTGACCCTTCGTAGATGTGGAGGGGTTGCAGACTGAGGGGTAAAGTTCGGAAGAGTCGGTTAAACTTTGAGATCTAATATGAACAGTAAACGGAAGTGGATGTACACCGAGTTCGCCGAGACTTGTCGCGCTATGCACGACATGTATCTATTAGAGTGTAGATACAGATATACCACTGAGTCGACTCGTGAGATTTGATCAGGCGTTTCTCACTTTACTCGATAGCGAGGGAAGAGAGATTTTTACATGGCACGCCTTTAACTTGACTGCAATCGAGTTTATGCTTCCTGATTTTCTTGAAAGTACATCAATTAGGTTTTATTGACATTGCCAAAAAAATTTTTAATTTTCGCATTACTTCATATTATAAAAGACAAGATTTATTTATTAATAATAGCAAAATAGTACATGATTATATAAACAAATAAAATTGTTCTTAAAGTTTTATTCAAATAACTTATATTAATTTTTCAATGAAAAGAAAAAATAAGTATACGTATATTTGCTAAAAATTAATAGAAAGTGATTATATGTCTCGTGACTGGATATAATGTTTGTAGAGAGCTCACGTTACAAAGATTAATATTTCACTGATTTGAACAATTTTAAAAGCGATAAAGTATCATTATTATTCCGGAAGTCACTGTAAGTAACGGTACTATTATCTATCACATCAATAACACCTAAAGTCATAAATTCCAACAGTTATACGATACCGTACAAAAATTGGCAAACATTTTTTGGAAAAAGGTCATTGTTTAATCTGAAATTTTATTTGACATTGATCGCAGAAAAGAAATAAAAAAGAAAATTGAAATAGAAATGAAATATTAAGATTTTACATTTTTTAAACAAATATATTTAAATTGTTATCTACACTTATTAGTCTCTTTAAATAATTAACTATTTTCCAAATTACTTGATCTTTGAAAAAAGGATGAAAGATTGTGACGAAATTAAAAACTCTTGGTAAAATCAGGCGACTTTTTCCCTAGCGGATCCTATTTAAAAAAAAGTACTAAATATCCGACTTATCAATATCGACAATCATTACCCTGGAAAAATGATGACGCTGACGCACGGGTTCGTCGAGAATCACGATCGATCAAACGATCCATAAAACGCGCGGTACGAGAATCCTGGACCGTCTATATAAAAAAAAAATAACTAGATCGAGAAAAAAAATCATCGCTCCCTCTCCAAGTAGATATATGCCGGGTACGTTTAGACGATCGTCGCCTCACCGGCATCTCGCTAATTAAGCGTCAGTGGACCGCCGCCGCCGCCGCACCGGCAAGCCGCCGTCCGACGCAGCATAGTATATTCCGCTCAAGATTCCGGTCCTCCGCTTGCTCGGCGCGAAAGAGTCCACCGCCGCTCGGACGGACGGACGGACGGTCGGTCTCTCACGCGCGCCAATTAATAAACCATTCCATCCTCGATCCGTTTAAAAATAAAGAGAGCGAGGCGCGCGCGCGCGGCGCCTGCGTACAAAGCCCCCCCCTGTCCCCCCACTCCCGCGTATAACCCCGCCGAAATCGTCTCTCTCCCTCCCTGCGCTCTCCCGGCTGCGCGCGCTCCGGCTTTCTCTCCACCCCCGCTATCCTCAAGAAGCAGAGGCATCAGCTTCCCCACTCGCCACGATGCTCTCTCTCTCGCTCGCTCGGCCGCGCATGGCTAGCCTAAATCTCGCGCGACAATCAGTCAGCGAACGGGCGTCAACGGACTCGCGCGCTCTCGCCTCGTTCGCCTCTCTGTACAGGCATCCCCGTATCTCCGTCTCCATCGCCCTCTCCTTCTGTCCCCGGCGTGCGTTTTTCCTTTTGGCGCGACGTCGCGTAATGGGACACGTACGCGTGGCGTAACGAGCAGCGGAAGAGGCAGCTTTTCGCCGGCGGCGGCGGCGGCGCGGAAGCTCGACGCGCAAATAGGTGACACGCGGAAACACGTGCCTCCTGCCTCTCCCCCCCCCCTCTCCTCTTAACCTCCCACCCGACACGACTGCCGCCTTTCTTTCGCGAGTGACTGAGTGGGTGGGTGTACACCGCCGCGCCGGCTACTGCTTACACGTAAGTAACGCACGTGGTTCCACCGGCGGCGGCGCAAGCTCCGACACTCGACGGACGCGCCGGACAAATTATCGCCGAAGTGATGGGCTAATGGTGCCGGGGGATACTGCCGGACACCGGGGCAGTGTTCCGCGAGGCGCGAGTGTGATAGTATTTTATACACTCTCTCGGCAACGGAGCGTGGCCGAGGAGAGGAAGAAAGGCGCGACGCCGGGCGATTTAGCGTCGCTTTCCGCGGCTGGGTATTTATAGGGGCAAACAAGCTCATCCGCGCTCTCTCTTCCTCTCTTTCGACGTCATAATCATTAGCCAGCGCGGCGCGTCTCGCTCGCTCGGCGAGCCAATCATCCGGCGTATATACCAGTGTCTCGCGCACGAGAGACACACAGCAGCGCCCACACGTATAATATACAACAAACAGTCGGAGCGAGGAGGACGCACAGACGGGGAGAGAGCCTCGTCGCAGATTATTATATTACCCGGAGCGAGCGAGCGAGAGAGGGTCCGAAGGGGCTTGCGCAGCAAGCTCCAGAGGGGAGGGGAGGCCGCCGCTGCCGCGGCGCGGGCAATAAGCCGTGCGCACGCCTCGATTGAGAGAGAGACGAGTTAGCTGCCGCTGCACGGCGGCGCTTTATCGGCGACAAAGGGACCTCGCGCTCTCTCCTTGCGCGAGTGTGTGTGTGTGCGACTGTGCGTGTGTACATATCTGTGCGCGCCCGCGCGCTTATATCGGTGTTGGGCCCCGCGGCGACGATGGAGCCCGGGTGCGCGCGGCCCCGGAGGCCGGCCTGCGTCGGGAGCTGCTGCTGCTGCTGCCGCCGCCGCCGGCCCGTAGGATAATGGGAGGCGACGGCGCGCCGGCCCCGGTGACACCTGTTGGCGGCGTTGCGGCCCGTGATATGCCGAGGGGCCGAGGAGGCAGCAGTGGCGCGCCGCCCGCGCGCGCCAGCCCCTCAGCAGCCACGAGGACGGCCCGCTGAATTGGCCAGCGCGCGCGTGCCCCCGGCTTCCGGCGCAGCACGCGCGCAGGCACCGAGGTAGGGAGGCAGCATCAGCCGATTGTCGCTGGATCATGACGCCGGGGAGGAAGCGGCGAGGGGCCCCCTGACCGTCCGTCCGATCGCCAACCCAGCCCGCAGCGTCGTGCAGTCGCCCGGACGCGAGTCGACGAGTCAGCGAACCAGAGAGAGAGACAGAGGAGGCAGTCCGGAGAGCCAAGGAGATAAGGTAAGCCGATGCGACGAGATATCGGGGAGTTATATGTGACAGCGATGCGAGAAAGGACTGACAGCGCATTCCGGAACGATGTGCTTCCATGTAGACCGTAAAGTCTTTTTTTCCTTACAGTAACGGAACCCTAAATTCAGTTTGATACTTTTTATGGGCCAAGCGGGTGGAAAGGATTCGGGAATATGGTATCGCCATAGGAAGAGATAAAGAAAACCTCAAAACCTCATCGAAACAGTTTGCGGGTCTAATAACGTACAGAGATTTTATTTCAAAGAAAATGATGAACCTCAATTGTCTAAAGAAATATAAGCTCTTTATTAAGTCCTCGCTAGGTGCAGGATAGAATCGCTTATAGCAGTTATAAACTTTTTGCTTTTATATTTTGTTAGAATAGTCGTTACAGACCATAGTTATTGGTTTCCAACACTGATTCTCATTTGTTTTTTAAAGAACGAGCCACCTACTGCTAACACCTATTTCTATTACGGTTGTAGGTAATTAGTCTTAATTGCTATGGGTATACTTTTTTAATCTAGTATATCGTATATTTACTTTTTTTAATGGCTTTTATTGTTGTCGTTTTTTTTTACTAATTTCATTTATTAAGCGAGAGACGAAAAGCTTTTACTCCCAGATGAACCCTTTCACTTTCTCTTAAGCGTCTTACCGATAAGGGCATTCTCTACTTTGATCAAATTTGCATACCTTCCAACTCTCGAGAATCAAGTGCAACAATTTGCTAACCTTTCTGTAGAATATCGTTACTGTGTATCTTTCTGATCTTCATAAAATTCATTGCGGAAAGAGGGTTTTAAGAACGAATAAAGACTTTTAAATGTCAAAGGACACTCTTCTACATCTAAAAGTTAGAATCTCTAATATTCTCTAAAGAATAACTCATTGACTACTGGCCTATTGTTACTTCCTACCGACGGATTTTCCCCCAAGTCAACCGCTAACATATCAACTGTTAACAGATGACATAAAATTGATTCGATTGTAGCAAGTTCACTGCAACGCGCATATTTTATTGTGTTTACAGCCAAAGAAGGCAGAGTATTCGTACTCGAGAAATAAAAGGAAAAAGAAAGAGAGGTGATCGGCAACAATGCTGGAATAGCCCTTGAGGCAGCTTCTGGCCGACGCAACGTCCTCATCAGGACCAGCGTCATCCTCACTGTTGCCTAGCCAACCGAGAGTCCGCGTTTATGGCCCAAGTGCTGCTACAGTCGGGTGCCTGCGCGGGGAGCAGCTTCCGTAAGATGCCGTCGGACGCGGAGTCGTCCTCGTCGGACTGCCCGGAGCCGCTCGTCCGCGGCAAGTCCGAGGTCGCAGACGGCGCCGACAAGAAGCAGCCGGCCAGCGTCGTCGAGACGGTGGCGCAGGACTCCTCGAGGCCGCCGAGCTCAAGGTCGAGCCAGGGCTCAAGGGGCACTAGTCTAGCCTCCTGGCACGAGCACGTGTACGCCACGCCGCCGAGGACGCCGACGCCCCACCGCATCAGCGACATCCTCGGCTGGAGCAGCGGTAACAACAACGCGAGCAGCAGGATGCAGGGCAAGCTACTTGCACCAACACCCAGAAGGTTCAGCGCAGGCAGCCCGCTTGTCAGGGCCCCATTGCCCATCTACTCGCCGTTGCCTGCGCACTCGCCAGCTTCGATACATACGGTAAGTTACTTTCTCTTTTCTAAACGGCTACATGGATTACTTACACTTATGCCTCGACGAATGGAAACTATTGGATAACAATTACTGCGAGCTTCAAATTGACGTCTCATAAAACGTAGTGCTATTTTGGAATTCGATTCAAAAACGTGCTCTCAAACAAAGACGTTTCTTTTTTCTTCTTGATCTGTCACTCATTGCTGTGAAATTATAATTAGATGGAATCTATCCATGATAATGTGTACACTCTTTTTCATTGACTAATCTGCAGCGTTTCAGCAAGTTTGTTGTCCTTATTAAGCACTATCTTAGGTGTAGTCACATAACGAAGATAGTTAATCCACACTCAATAGTTACGGCTCTCATTTGTGGATTAAGTATCTTCATTAAGTGACAACACCAAAGATAGTGCTTGATAAGGGTAACGAACTTGTTGCCGAAACGTTGCACAGCAGTCAATGAAAAAGAATCTACTCATTATCATCGATAGATTCCCATAAATTAAAAAAACGTTTCTTACCAGGAGATTGTCACACCTCCGGAACACTAATATAGATAAGGTCCCATGGGATCAAATTAAAGGTGATGGGCTTCATTATTTGGTAGCATCTTCTTCAAATGATTTCCCTGATACCACCTTCTTGAAACGACATATGAGATAGTGACATTTTCAAGCAGCGATCAAAATAATGTAAATAAGATTATTAGGACATTTGATTGAATCGAGAAACATCTCTGCCACCTATGTAGGGTAGCCTGACGTCGCCGCCGTGCACGCCCAGTCCAGCCTCGCCAATGATGTCTCCGGCGTCGGCGGCAAGCTACTGCGGCACCCAGGTCACGGTGACCGCAGGCTTCCAGGGTCTAGCGGCCAACAGTGATGACTGCGACGACCGGCCGCTGAATTTGTCCACGAGTTCGCGCCGTACCCGCAGTCCTTCGGGTTCGCCCAGCTCTTCGTCTTACCTATTCGCGGCGGCCGCCAGGAGCACCACTCCGACCACCTTCAGGGAGCCCACGGCTGAGCCCTTCCTGCTCGGGCTGCATCATCACCATCACCAATCGTTCGCGCACAACGGCGCCGGGCAACCGGCTACAGAGATCCTTAGTCAGCCGGGTACCAAGCCACTCAGGTCGGCTAGTAAAGGTGAGTTTTCCTTAGTTATTTTATTAATAAGTTCATTAAACGGTTTTATAGTTAGATTGTTTTATTAATAAGAAGGACAATTTCGCAGTCAAATTGAACAATTTCCTTTCAAGTGAGCTTTATTTCAAATTGGCAGATAGTTGTAATTGTACAATATCATTTCAAAAAAATGAATTTATTGCTTATGTATTTATTAAATACTAAATATTATAACAATAATAACTTCTAAGAATATACCTTTCTATCTACTATATGTATTGGGCTTGGCGATTCTCATTTTATCACGTCAACCGATACATGAGAGTTTTAAGAGTTTTGTAATATCTGTTCTTGCGGGTACGAACGGCAAGAAAACGTTTTAGAATAAGTCAGTTGTAACCTGCTCTCGCTAGAGTAAGGTCCTTATCAAAAATAATATTTTCTCCGCGGAATAATTTCCAAAGAAGCACATCACGATGCACATTAAAGTAATGAACAATAATTGCTAGTGATAGTGACGAAATATTTATCGATATTTTGGCAAAGGAGTATAAATGCACTTATTGTGAAGATTGAGATCACACTCGATGAATTTCTTTTTATTCAAAAGATCATGTAATCAAATTGACCTCCTAAAGGATCTTTTTTACAGTTTGCTGGACTATAAAGCATTTAATAATTAACTCTAGACAAATATGCAAAATAAAATAAAGTTCCTTTATCAAAGTCGTATAATACTACAGAGAAGTAAAGTTTCAGTTCAGTGTACTGTAGGTCTAATGTTAAATGCACACAGTGTAAATCCACTCAAAACGGTTCAGAGAGATTTAGTGACTCTCAATGAGTTAATTCTTACTCTGAGTGAAGATCAAAGCGTTAATTAAAGCGGTATAAGAGAGATTTACTTTTTTTTGCACATTCATTTTAAAAGCACATATAAATGTAATGCGTAAGCTACTGCCATTGATGTACGAGTAATTACAATTCATTTAATTTTCAAGATTTAACAAAACATAATCCGTATTAAAAAAAGTTGTAAACAAAGGTAAATAATACTTTATCAAGTCCGACACTTACAAAGGGATTGCACTGGAGGTACCGGACTGAAATAAAAATAATCAGACCTTGCATTAAAAATAGCCGTAGCAACTAGAATGTGCTTATTTTTAATTAGATCACATAAATTCGCGCAGGTATAAAATGCTTATACAGCGCGCGATAGACTCTCGGAGGAAAAATGTTTAAGGGAAAGTAACTTTCAAGCTAACCGCTCAAAATAAACTTGCTACTCGGCCACAGGCCATTTAACGAGTTAATTCTCCTACGACACAAGTTCGAGTGAAACAAAAACCCGATAAAACTTCTCAACTCCCCGTTGCTCTAAAGAGCGACACTTCCCTCGCAAGAGGAGAGAGAAAATAAAAAGATCGAATAGGGGGCGAGGGAGGGACGCGTCCCCTTCGGAGAATCCACGCGGAAGGGAAGACACGCGCTTGATGATGTAAGAATGCGATCGGGCTATGCCGGGCATCCGCTGCGGAACGCCCGATTCTGATCTATAAGACTAGCTCTCCCGGTGAGCTTGCGCGCCTGTGCGAGTGTCAGTATATATACGCATATCTCCCGCCGAGCATCTCGGGGGCCACTCACGGAGAGATCGCAGGAGAATGCGCGCGGCTGCGATTCTCTCGCCTCCCGAACCCCCCCAAGCTCAACCTCTCTCTCGCTCTCTCTCCGCAGCGGAGGCCCTTTGTCTGCCCCGCGATGCGCGAGACACACTCGTTAAAGCGGACACTGAAATAGTACTAGGCAGTTGTAAGAACGAGCCGGTGAAAGCCGTTCCGAACTATTTCTAAACGCTCGTTTACTCGCTCGCGACGCCTTTGATTTCGGGAATCGCCCTCCATGCCTTATTTGAATGCTTGATTGGGTGCCGCGAGCGATTCCCTCTTTATTTAATACGACGAATGATGGATAGCGGATCTGGACTATTTAAGCGCGAGAGATTAACGATCGAGAGAAAAAGAAAGGAATGCCACAAATAACATTTGATGTGGCTCAGCCATTAGCTTAAAAGTTCATGGCTCTGCGGATTCTAATGGACGCTTAATGAAATAATTATCGTTTGTTAATTGTAAATGAGTAACGTCCGCGTAAAATAATAAATAAATTTTAACTGACGTCGAGAGCGGCGATTAAGCCGTGTACAGAGGCAGTAAAGAGCACATCTGCAGCGCCGTCAATGTTTAATAGCGCGCCGACCTACCCCCTTTCAAGCGGCAATTTTAAACCTGATAGAATCCAAACAGGTTAAACCGGCGAATTAGATAGCGTGACTTCAACATTCGCTGAATGCATATTGTCACACCGAGCGAACAAATAAGCGAATGAGCACAATTATCCTAATTAGGAGACCGGAAAAATGTATACTTCCGCTTGGCAGACTATACGCACATTTCTACTTTAAAGTTGGGATTCTTTCAAGGGAAAACGCAAAATTTTTGGCTGAAATCGACAGCTTCACTTTTAATCGCGCGATAAATTTTAACATATTTTTCTGATTCGCTCATAATTAAGTTTGTGTACAACCGGCACGTAGTCTCTTTCAAATCGATAACTGGAGAGCACGAATTTAAACGCATCCATAGCGATATCCGTCCTCTCGAGTGAAAAAAAAAAATACTTTAAAGCCTGCACTGTCGAGCAATTAATTCTCAACATCCCGTTCGCGTAATCACGTCCTTCCTCTCCGTTAAAAAAAAAAAAAATCGAGGGAGAGGTAGATTGAGAGAGGAGAGAAAGAGAAAAAATGCCCTCACCGCGCTCGAAACCGATTACGCAAATTTTTCATTGTTTTCAATGAAATTCCCCGTAGCTCTTAGCTCTTAGCGCTTGGCCAACGAAGTTTGCTGAAGCCACAGGTTCATAAACTATGCGCGCGGAGCAGCCTCGTTCGCCGCCGCCGTTATAGACGCTTACGCGCCGGGGAAAGCGGAGGTTAAGAGCGCTAATGGGGAGCTGCCGCTGCCGGCGGCGGAGAAAGGGGGGGAGATGAGGGAGGCAGCCGGGGGGGACGACACCAAGGAAGGGGTTACACTGCTGCAGGAGGAGAAACGGAGGGAGGGTGAAAACTGCCTCTTAACACTCGGCAGCTCCTAACGTTCCATCATCCCCCCCCCGCCCCTCCTCTTCTTCGCTTCCCTGGTATTCCGCTACTTCTTAGGTGCCTAGTAAAGGTGGCTACTGCTCGTTTTGCCGGGGATATAATCCTCGCCGCGCGAAATATCGCTCCCGCTCGCTCTCCATTCATCTCCGCCGCGTCTATTTCCACGCGGGAGAGCAAGTGCTTTTAGCTGCTCGTATTGTGGCTCGCACCGCTGGGTATATATGCGTGTGCGAGTGTATACAAGTCGGTCACACGAGGACGACTGCTTGCTCAGTCTACCCTCGGCCCTCAGCCCCCTTCCCGTTGTCGCCGGGGCGCTTTACGTCGGGGACTCGGCTCTTTAATCGCCTCTGATCGATTAGTTATTCGCCAGCTTGGCGTATATACTCACCTTGCCTCCCCTCTTATAATTAGAGGCAATTGAAACGAGCCCGAGCTACGAGAGCTCTGCTCGCGCGATTGATCTTCCAACCTCACTCTGGATATCTATATTTATTCTCTTCTCTTCTCTGCTCGTGTGCCAGCGCGCGGCCGGAGTCCTCTATCTTTCTTTCTCTCTCTCTCTCTCTCTCTCTCTCTCGCTCTCTCTCTCTCTCTCTCTC
>JAWWEN010000001.1:10225391-10238068 GCA_035582955.1 Sycophila texana | reverse complement strand
TTCTTTTTTTTTCGTCGTCGTCGTCGACGTGGTGTGGTCTCTTTTCGCGATGAGCGACACCGGCGTTTCCGCTTGTGCGGACCGGACCCGCGCTCATCCCTCCGTCATTTTTGCCGCTCGATAGCTTTTTTGAACTTGAGAGGGTGTATACCCTTCGGAGGTTCGGATAAATTAAGTGCTCACACGATTTTGTTATCTTTTTTTCGATACGTATAAATAAAATTTATTAAAAATTCATTTATCCGAGTTTACGAGTGATTTATGTATTGGAATGTGTTTCGATGATTTTCGACTGCTATTTTGGTAATTTATTATTGTGCTTTTTTTTTTAACGAATTATTACTATTATTTTTTTATTAAATTATTAATTTCTATTGTTAAATTATTCAATGTGACTTTAGATTGAGCTGTATTTGGAAATGGAGAAAGAGTTGAGATTATTTTTGTGGGTTTGAACTCTCTCAATCTTTGTAAGATTTTATTATTTTGATTATTCCTATCAAAGTATACGTAAACAAATTTTTATTTCATCATAGCGTTTTTTCAAAATTTAATTTCTAAAACATTCTATTGAAAATGTTGTATTCCACGAATAACAGGGCTTGCTACATCACTAAAAAAAAAAATACTTACAAATCTGAGACATACAATCAACGCGACCGACAGCGCGGAAATCGTTCCTGAATTAATTCACCCCGCATATACGAACTCCGGCGCGATAGAAGTTCCATCCGACGCGTAACGAACAAAGAGCGTTCATCGTATATAGGCAGCTACATTAAAAAAATCGTCTTTGTGGAAAAAGAAATTACATCCACACCTATACGCGATCGCGGGAGAGAGTTTTAAAACGGAGCAGCTATAATACACCCAGGCGAGTTGGAGAAAGCTCACGTGGTGCGGGCGGGTAATGAAGTGGGCCGCCGAGCGCGCGCTTCAGCCGCCTTTGTGCGGGCATTTTTCCGAGCGCGATCTTAATGGCTTTGAAATATGTGCGCTAGGTGTCGAGTTACCCGGCCGGATAACCGTGCCGCCCGCTATATTGCGCCTTCGACCTCGGGGCCTGTGCCGAGCCTCGCTTTGACTTTCAACAGCGATCAGCCCGAGCGTCCGCCGTTTCGGAAGCTGCGGATGTTAATCGTAGATTGGTCGGGACGAGAGTTCAGCTTCGAGCGTTAAGAGAGCCATTAACCGATTTGATGGCCTCCGTACGCGGAGCGTGCAGCGTGTCCGACTTTTCTCGGGCTTTTACTACTTAAAAAGTTGGGCGAATTGTATTAAGTGCGCATCTATCAAGTAAAACTCTTCGCAACTCTCTTATTATTATTTATCCCAATTAGTTTTACGTTTGTATAAACGATACAATAAAAATAATAAATTATTATAAATGAAATTTGTTTATACATTTTTTTATACATTGAGAAAAAGTATCGTAAGAATTACTACTATAAAATTTTGCGAAAGACCCACCATTCGAACGTCTGCGAAACCTAAAAATTTTGTAGAATCTTGATGAAACTATGTCGAGATTTTATCCTGAACAGTTGTATTACGCAAAATCTTACCTCAGAGGTCGTCATGCAGCGCTAGATCGCGATTTTATCGAAATTTCATACGACCTTTATTAATTGTTTACTAATACTAGAACGGCTATAAAAGTTACTTATTAAAACTATTAAAATTATTTTCTGAATGTAGTATTTTTTCATTAAATCAACTTCAGATAGCACGATTGTCGCACAGATAACACGCATTTTTTTTAAGCATTTGCAGACTCGCGAGCTTTCGCAAGCAAGAATAAAACGGCCGATCGTGCCTGCGGAGATATTATCCGTTAGAGCAGAAAAGCGCTTATATCGCGTGCCGCTCCGAATCCGTTTCTCCCGGGCGCCTAACAAGCGTTCGCTCTCTCCCGGCGCAGCAAGGAAAATAGACCAAAAAAAGAGAAGAAGCAAGCAAAAAAAAAAAAGGAAAAATAAAAAGAAAAAAAAGAAAGGGAGGAGAGTCGAGCCACTGAATACGGAGAAAAGCTTCGGCAGGCTACAGGGACGGGCGAAAAAAATTGTTATCGGTGTACAATGGCTCGGGCGGCAGCGCATCGCGGAATCGCGCGCAGAATTCAATTCCCGGCGAGCGCGTATAAATACGGCGGCGCGCGCGTGCTTTTTCGCCCCCTCCCCCGCCCCCCGCTCCTCACCGTCCACCCCCAACCCCCGGCCAATAAACGACGTCAATCTCGCCCGCTCGGCTCGGGCGGGCGCGAGCCGAGCAAAAAGAGCCGATCCATTACTTTATTGTCTCTCCCGGCTCGTTCTCTCCCGCTCTTCCCTCTATTAGTTAATGCAGCGGCGCCCCGGGATCGATCTCCTTCCCTTCGCCGTTCATTCTTCTCTCCTTTTTTTTTCGCTCGTTCGCCTCCTTTTTGCGCCGCGGACAGCCTAACCCTGCGGTTGTCGTTCATCGCGACTGTAGGGGATAACGAGAGCCCCGCTATATGGGGACGGGGGAATGGACGCATACGATTCGAGAGGGTTTGTAGCGTGTAAAGCTTCGCTCGCGATTAGAAGGTCAATTTTGATTGTGTTAGATGGTGCGAGATTAAATACGATGTTTATTGTGCGGTTAATAATTTTCTGCATATTTATATGCCGTGTTCTATTAATGTTATGTTATTGCATACATATATAGTTTTTTTATCGGGTTGTATTATTTAAGCTGGATATTATGATCTGCTAAGTCTGTCAGCGCTTCGGCTTTAATTGTTAATTTATTATGCACGGTAAATTTAAATCATTTAGAAGATTATATTGTTTATCGCTTCATGCTGTTGTTATTTATTATATGCGCAAATTATGAAATTATTATTATCACTCTGTTGTGTTAAACTTATCGTTAAAATTTATTATCTGGAATTTCCACTGGTTTAAATTTAATTACAATTAATTGTTATGCGAGATAATGAAACGTTATACCGTTATTTTCTCTGGGATCATTTTTAAGCTTTTCCTTTTTTTTTAAACGTTTTTTTTTCACCTCTGCAGTGCTTATGAACATGTCGTTTCGCCTAATGGCACGTTTATTGCTATTAAAAAATCGAAAAAGCACTTAAAAAAGACCTTAAAAAAGTAGTCATTTTTTACGCTATTAAGAGCTATTTTTTTACTTAAAAAGTTAATCGTGTTGTTACCAGCAGGATAGTTCGAGAAAGACTATAATTTCAGTAGAAAATTTATTATATGTTTCGTAAATTAATTACAAAATATTAACTTATTTGTAGATAAATTATGGAATATAAATTTTATAATAATTGATAAAAGTCTATTTTTTCTAAGTCAAAAGCCATCAGAACCAAGAAAATATATAAGCAAGTGATCGTAGCATTTTTTTCTTTTACTCTCTAATACAAATACTTCCTATTTCTAGCGCCACTACTGGCTTTTATTGTCCATATAATTTCATAATAATAATAAAAAAAAAAAAAAAAAAAAGATAAAGAAATGAGAGCTCAAATTCGTACACGACTCGCGTCGATTGCGGACAGTTCATTACGCGAGCAGCGAGCGAGCAATTAATCCATCCGCGCCGGGCGTCGCGGCTTCGCGTTAAATATGAAATCGCGCCCCGTTATAATTAACAGATTTCGTCTGTCGATCGGAGCCGGCCGCCTATTAGGTTCTTTGTTCTCTCGCAGTTTCATTAACCCCGCGCAATGCGCGAGCTCGCTCGGGGCCATCAAAGCGTTCCCGACGCGCGTCGAGGGTGGCTCGCTCGCCTGTACCTTCGACTGCGAGCGTTTAACGATGCTTGTTATGCGCCGCTCGCTTTGCTCCCCACTCCCACTCCCTCTTCCACCCTTCTGCAGCCGTTTCGGCGAGCCTGGAATTGTCGATTTCGATGATTTTTACGTTGCGGTTTACTGTATAGCTTCAATGGAATTTTACCGGGTTCTTGTTAATTTACACCGAGTAATTTTATAAATTGCTCCTAAATTCGTCTACTCTTTAAATTTCATTCAGTGAAAACCCACTGTTTTTCAACGAATATTTACTGAATGGATTGGTGAATAATCCACTGAAATTTTAAGTAAACATTTGCTGAAAAAATGTATGTTACATATTCGACAGGTAGTATATGCATGCACATTCACTGAAAATAAAGTAAATTTTTACCGAAGAAATATAAAAATAGTTTAACTAAACTTTCTTAATGATTTTGTTGAATTCTTCAATACCTGCTTTCATAAAGCTTCAGTGCCTCTTGATCACTTATTTTGCCTAATAAATAATTTGTCAGTTGTGTACAAAGCGTAACAATTTTCACGCTTAATCGGTGAAAAAATCGCGTACTTTTTAAATCAGTAAAATTTTCACTGCTTCATTGTGAAAATGGAACTCACTATTTAAATCAGCGAAATGTACTAAAGACAGTGAAAGCAAGAGTCACTATTTAAAACAGTGAAAATTTCACTAGGTAGGATTTATAGAGTATAGTAGTTTTGGATGAATGTTTCTATTTTTTTTTTAGTCTTTTAGGTTTAGTGGGTGCGGAGTGTGCGGTAATTGCGAAAACGACTCTTGATTGCTGGCCGCTCGGCACGATAAATGATTGTTTCATTCGGTAGTTAGCGAATGAAAATTTTATTCGGAACTAGTTAATTGTCTCTGTATTGATTTCACACCGTGAATGCAGTTGATATCCGATGATTATCGATTGCTTAAAATTTAATGTGCAGCCCGACAGTGAGAATGTTGCAAGCGATTTCACCAATTCGAGCGTTATGATCGTACATATTAATACCGGGGCATTTAAAATTTATCAAATTTAATGATTTTTTTGGTTTTAATTAATTCAACTGTATAAATATCGTTGTTATTAATTAATTTATACAAGTTTTATTTTATAGTGGCGTTAATTGAGAAAAAGCAACGATTTTTGAGATAAGAATAGAAATAAAAAAAAGCAAAAGTGACTATTTATTGAACCATCTTTTCACAACTATAAATACTTTTTATTCGAAGTAAAACGTCACTTCTGATAAAGATCAGATATTAAGTTTAATTCTCTCACAGACTTGCTGGAAAAATTACAGTAGTGTTATACAATAAAAATTGTTAGAATTATTTAAAAAAAAAATTATCATAACAAATTTTATAAAATTTTTGTAAATTTTACAAGACACTATAACAATTTTGTCAATAATTTCTGTTGTTGACGATATTAAAATTTACTATTGATATTTCTTTTAAATTTGGTCTCTAAGTTTGAAGAAAATGTTTATTACATACATAACGTTGCTAATCAAAAAAAAAGAATTAGCCAATAAATGTCAAATAATCACGAAGAACAGCCTGAATTCCTTACCCATGGACACATTTGCAGACGATTTACGACCACGAGCAGAGTTTCAATAAACAAACAAAAGAGCCCCGAGGAGAAAACAATCGAGAATGCGAGGAGAGACGCAATAATCGTCGAGGAGCATTTTCAAGCCCCTATAATGCGATCCAGCGCGGCAAACTCGGCCGCAACAGCATCTCTCGATCGCCGGCGTTTATCCGGCTACTTCGGCCTCCACCTCCCCCCCCGAATCCCCCCTCCCCACCCCCCGGAAACTTTCCCCACTAGCTGTAAAGGACGCCGGCTCTGTCGCTCCGAAAAGTCGGCTGTCGCCCGCGCCGATCGTTATAAGTCCCGCTCGTCGGCGACGAGGCCTGTCACGTGTCGGCGCTCGAGAGAGCATCGAGATTAATTTTCAGTGCCTATTGCCGGGGGAGGCCGAAGGGGTGGCGGTCCGGAGGGGGGTCTCCGCCGAGTATAGTATGGCATCCATTCGGAACGTTTGAGCCAGAACTGCGTATTGATCGGTTTCGCCGGCTCATCGAATACTAAGTAAGCCCTAGCGTCACATCCAACCCTCCCACCCGCTTCTCCCTGTCTCTCTCTCCCTCGCCAGCTCCACCGTTACATACACTATGACACTCCGGGGGGATGGAGAGAGGGCGATACACCACCCAATTAACACCCCTAAACACGCCACCGCAGCCAGCCAGCCTGGGGAGCCCGGCTAACTCTCTCCTCTATGCGTGTGTTTTGTGTGTGAGCGCACGTTAAAGTGCCTGCGTACTTGTGCATGTGCATGCGTGTATGTATACACCTATACGTATGTTTGCAGATGTGTGCGTTTTGCATATATACGTGTGTGTGAGAGTGTGTGCGGCTGTGTGCACGAGGTAGACAGAATGCGGGCTTTGCCGCTCGGTTATGCCGCGCCTGCCTGCCATGCTCGGGCGCGTTATTTAGCCCACCCCCGGGGAAGGGGTGGTGGTGGCGCGCGCGGGCGTATCCAGATTAATGCGAGAGCGCCGGCGAAAAATCACGGGCTTTCCGCTATTTTACCCCGCTTCGAAGTACTGGGAGTTTGGAGCTTGATACGACGTCGAGGAGATGGCGGAAAGCGGACCGAGGACCGATTGGGTAGGTCTCTGCTTTATCGCAACGACGACGCGGCGGCGGGTTATCCTGCGCTGAGAGGACGGATTTTAACGCAAGTACCTCCGGGGATGTAAGTATCTTTGGCACGATCGAGAGGAAAATTCGGTGGGATGATTAGCTCTTCGACTCGGTTATACTGAGATTTTCGCAATTACAGCGTGACAAAGCGAAATCGAGGGGTGGTTGGTAAGCTCTGGAAATGTTTACAGAAAAACCCTGTAATTTTTGCAAGACAGAGCTCAATAATTTTTACGAGGAACTTCAGCGTAGATTTGACGGGAAAAATCGCGCAGTTTTTGTAGAGCTTTTCTTGTATAAATTATAAAGCTTCGCTAAAGGTTCAAGATTATAGTAAAAATTACAGTGAATTTCTCTTGAAAATGTTCAGAGCTTGCAAACATTGGAAATTTTTAGCCTGCAATATGGACTTTTGGTGAAGCTTTGTATTTTTAAAAGACAAGCTCCTTAATTTTGCAGAGTAATGCAGAAATTATGTGCAGAAAGCTCCTTTTTTGGTATTAAAGCTTACGTTTAATTTTGGACGTTTTACTTAGTTGATTTGTGGCGAATATTTGTGGCGCAGATTCGAGCGGTGTAATTAAGTCGGATAATTATCTTTAAATTCTTTAAAATATTACGCCGAGAATAATTTACGCTAATTTAGTTTTCGAGGCAGTAAGCAACAAGTGCCTGTTAAATAACTTGGTAAACGCATATAGTGTGACGTATTTATATTCGTTTGAATTTTATTTGTTATTTAAAAGGTGGAAATTTTATAGCGATGAGATTTAATTCGTTCGAACAGCGCTCAATGGCACAACATTTTAAAATAATCTTCGCTTATTTAAATCCAGATTTATGTATACAAACCGCTGAAAAAAGTGTGTATCCCCAAATTTTTCCCCAAACAAATTCTGGCTGGCTTTAAAACACTAATCTGCACAGCAGATTTTATTGTTTATCGGCGTGAAAAAAAATTTTAAATCTTTGAAGGGCTACGGAAGTGTACAATGGCGGAACGCGAAAAACACTCACGCCGAGAGATCACTTAGCTAATAGTGCAGGAATACGCCGCGTAAAAAAAAAGCTCTCTCGGCGCTTTTTTTTCCCTCGGTGCGTCGATAAAAGAGTGAAATCAAATTCGCGTATGTTTCCCTGAAAAATTCATAGATCAACGAAGCAATATACCGGCTGCGAGGGCGCGCGGGTATCCCCGAAAAAAAAACAGTGCGCGCCGCGTATCCGCGGGAATTGTTTAAAATTCACTGCGTTAGCTTATTGGAAGTTTCGCGCGATGTAAAGCGGACGATACTTTTCCGGCGCGCGGAATTAATAATCTTCGAGACTGGGTGCTTTTTTGTAGACTACCATCGAAAGTCGTTGCTGTCGGTTTTTTTTTTTCGTTTGAGCGGCGCCGTAGTTAACGAGGCTCTTGCATCGAATTGGAGTTGGCAGTGCTTATGTGGGCGGATAAATTTTGACCTAAAACTAGTGGAGCGAGTTAGCCCGGGGCGGCTAATCCATTTTCGCTGTTCAAAAATTAAAATCAGACTGGGAATACAATCGAGCTTTTCCCAAGCTAATCTCGCCATAATAGGAAACTATAAAGCAGCCTGTTTGACTGTAAAATGACCAGTTGTTGATTAGTTACTGCATACAATGTTAGGAGGTCACATAGTACTTACAAGGTGCCGAAAATTAAAAAAAAATTTGTCACAGAAAATCCACTACGAAAGCTTGACGTTCTCTATAAATATTTTGTTTCGCGTGTCTGTGTGTTTGAGGTCAGTTTGAGATTTAAAAAAAAAAGTTTAAATATACATAGAAGGGGATATCGAGGTAGAATAAACTAACAAGGTACAATAGATTACGTCAAACCTTCATTTTCGATGACAGCCAATTTAATTCCAAGGAAAATAAAGAAGAAATGTTGAATTTTTTTCATCGAAAATAAATCAATTATCAAGCTGATTTGCAGTATACCGCTGATTCATTTTATCGCTTGATAACCGTTACATCCCGTTCTCCGTCAAAATACTACTGTAAAAGTAAAAACTTGAAACGCAACTTTATCACCATGTAACTTATTATTCTCCTGAACAAATAAAAAAATAGTATACCTATTCTATTCCGCGTAAACACATTTTTCCCCGCACTGGAATTTCAATTTTTCACCACCCCCAACAATATTTCAAACACCGCACTTTTCACTATGCAATGCAGAGCTCGACTCTTTAAAAAAAAAAAAAAAAAAAACTCGATTGCAGTGTCGACGTATAACATCGAAAAGATAAAACGTTAAAATCCAAAAAAGCCAAAAAAAAAAAGCGGGTTGAGCTCGAGGGCTGCGTGATTGAAGGACTTTTTATTAGCCTAAAACGATAGGAAGCGGCGAGAGAGACCGATATACACACACTCGGTCCCGCTGGCATTACACTGGCGGTTTCAATAAACAACGTCGCGGCAGCGCGGCCGAAATCTCGCGATTGGCCCGTTGTAATTGAAACGTCTCCTCCGGGCCTTTTTGATGCGAGAGAGAGCCGGTTTATGGTTTTGCGGTACGCTCGGGAAACAAATTAGTTATTGCCTTTTTACCCCCGCGTCACTCCTGCCCCCCTCCTCCTCCTCCCCCGCCCCCGCTGTTGCCCCGTGTGTATATTAAATTTTCCTTTGAGCGTCACGCTAGGCTCGAGGGGGCTGGGGTGGCTGTCGTTGTCATCGGAGTCCCATCGCCGATCGCCTCTTCGACCTGTCCGTTCGCCTGTGTCTTTTCCCATTTCCAGCCCCTACGGCACTGACGGTGCGGCGTTCCTTTTTTTTTGGTCGAAGCTCTCCGTGCTTACTCTCCTTTTTTTTGCCGGGCCGTTCTCTTATATTTCGCCGGGAGCTGGCGCTGACGTGGCCTCGGATGTGCAGAGGCGCGCACGTTATTTTTGTTTAATTTCGCGGAGGAGGAGAGGCGATTACAAAGGCACGCTCTTAGAGAGCCGATGGCTTTTGCGAGATTGCCCGGGAATCGGATTGGTAGGATGAGATACGTCGCTCGAGATATTGATTGATATCCATTTGTTTATCTGCTTTGTTTTAGAGACTGATTGATTTATTTAACTTTTATGGGAGATGTGCTTTTTTTATTCGAGACGCACTTCAGTTGCCAATTGCAACTGTAAATACTACGTTTGTAACAATTTTTTTTTTTCTTAAAAAGTTTGTTGAAAATGATTGTTACGTTTTCTTTGTGCTTGCTAAAAATGTAAAGTGTCATTTTTTGTGCTTACAAAGAGAGGAATAGTACAGAAAATAACTAAATTATATAGTGATGTTAACGATACATGTTATGCCTCTAAATAAAGGACAGTGAGATCAAACTGCAGTTGGTGTGTTCTATTACATAATACTAGAATGCAATTTCCAAAGTTTCATTTAAATCCATAACCCCGGGGGCTGCACCGAATACGTGTAACCAGATTTTTTTATTAATTTTCAATTTTTGAAATGAAAAAAAAATATGTCATATAAAAAATATTTTTAGCTTTGATAAAATCAATCGCTATTTTTTTTAAAGCATTGTTTTCTGAAAGAAGTGTCGTAATTATTATGAAATTTTTTTTCGACATTTTACTATATTCGAGATGTTATTCTATAGTAGGCTATATAAAATTAAATATTAAGAAAAAGTAGTTATGCACATATTTTTATTGCAGTACTTGTAACTTTGACAGTGGTATCATTATTTTCAGTAATGAAATAAAAATGAATCGGTTGATTTTTCATAAAAAATATATGCAGCATTTGATACAATTAGTTATCATAAAAATAATTTCAGCCTCTGATGTAATAGTAACTTCATGACTGGTAATAATAATATTATTTAACGGATTTATGCCACATTAGTACTGGAATTAGTAACGTCAGTTATATATTGCATTAATTAACGTCAATTGAATTAATTTTGATTATAATAGGTATTTTATATTATGAAGCGTAAAAAAGTTTCTTTGTTATTTCTATATCTCTGAGGTCTGACTTACGCATAAGTCATTATTATTTTTTCGTAATAATGATTTATAAACGATAAAGATATAAAAAATTAGACAAAGAACTTCTCTTCTCTATTATTTTCATGTAAATTTAATTTTTATTTTTTTTACTACACCACAAAAAATTAATAAATTATTCTTTCATAAACCCGTGCAAAAAGTTTGGAAATGTTTAATTTCCACCCTCGTTGAAAAAAAAAAATATATGCACAGTGAGAGGTAATGTTGTTCGCCTTCAGCTCGGGTGACAATTTGAACACATTAATTTTTATTCTGATTTGCATTTTGATTTTATTATTTTATTTGGGGGTGTAGAGGGCGACTCAAATTTTGCTATTCGCTCATCGTCTTACGTGCACGAGAAAAGGGGTTGTTTTATTCGCTCATTATGAAAGTTACTGTGTGTATCGAGGGGAGAAAAGTCTTTTTCAGATTCAGCTGATGATTCGAGCACTTGTGTTTGCCTTGGTCACCCTCGACTCCTATTCCTCGCTTTGAAACAGCCAATTTCCCCTCCTAGTTGCCCAATTTAACATTGTATTCCCGTCGTTTCATTATTCCCCGACTTTTCACTACATTTTAATTTATACGGATATTCATTCGCTATATATTTCGCTGCAAACCTCCTTACACACCGTTACGCCACGTATTGACATCACATCAAGTAAAAATAGCATCTGGACAAACATTAAAATATACATTTAATGTGAATGAAGCTGAATAATTCAGGCATTGATTGTAGCCAGTGATATTATAATATTGCCGGCTGTAATCGATCGGCCAGTACAGAATGCCCGTCGCGTGGGAAAGAAGGCAAAAATAACGAGCGCTTATTTTGGGTCTCCCCCGTAAAGTGACAAACAATTGTCTCGGCCCCCGAAAGTCGCAAACGAGGTCGGTTAATATTTATCCCGATGTTTCGGCGATTTCGGTGAGGCGCGAAGAAACGTATAGGGTCGGGTACTGCCTGCACGGAGGTGCCCGGGCGAGCGTGACGTCACGCCTATATATAAGTGACGCGAAAGCGTTACAATGCAATTTTCGCATCGACATCAAATCACTGATCGAAATTATCCTCCTCCCTGTGGTTGAGCGAACGGCGACCCCTCGATGAAGCGCAATCGTGCTTTTTTTTTTAAATATAACAGTTGATATTTTCCTTGAATATCGAATTGATTGTAAAAAAAACTCTTTTGTCCGTCCTGCTGCAGTCAGCAGCTTAAATAAAGCGCCTCGAATATCAAGCACGACAACATTGCAGTTTTATTTATTTATTTTTTCTAGATTTTTTTTTAATTATTGAAAAGCGATTTTTGGGCCGTTTAGTGAATTAAGGATTCAATGACTGTGACGATTATGAGCAAAAAAATGCTTCCCGACGATTTAATACGGCAATGCCGTTAATAGCGTGGCAAAGATCCAAACCACTCGAATAATAGCGCATTCATCACCTCTTATTAATGAACTTAAAAACACTTGGAGCGTCCACGCGAATAACATTCAATCCAACCGAGCTTTTTTCAAGTGGATATTGTTTATGCCAAATTTTTTGAAAAAAAAACTCTTAATTATACTACTTAAATAATTTTAACTTCCTTCCATCAATTTCTAACATAACTCTTTTATCTAAAGTATATTTTCTACAATTTATGTTTAAAATTAACCTCACAACATTTCATCTGTTAACAACCCTGCTGGATCGTTTAAAACCTCTATTCGTTCCTTTACCCTCAGTGTCAGTTTTACTTGCTTGTAGCTTTAAAGTTAGTTACTTAATTTAATTGTGTAAGAACTATACAGTCCATTCAATTATTGAATAAATAAATATATACATATATATTTACATAAAAGTGTTATACATTTCTAAAAATGTAGCAATAGAAGAGAGAACTGTAAGCGAAGAATCACTACCTATCAAATCGATCTCCCCCTCGCTGCTCGCACCTATCACTTAAAAAAGTCAACAGCCCCCTCGCACGGGGGTGAACAAAAACAACGGGAATCACTCGAATCATTCAAAGCTCCCTCGTACCCTCCACCCCCACCCTCGCGATCGCTTCAAACTGTTCCCCGTCACGTCGCACGCCCGTCCCTTCGCCCCGCTAATTAAGTCGCGCCGCCGACCTCCACCACCTTCATTCCCCC
>JAWWEN010000001.1:10213410-10225291 GCA_035582955.1 Sycophila texana | reverse complement strand
CCCCCCCCCCCCCCCCCACAACTGTGAGAGAGAAAAAAGAAGAAGCTCAAGTTTAAAAGACGCAAGAAGCGCGGGAGTGCCGCGCTCTGAAAGCGACGCTCTCCTCCTCGCCTTACGCACGCGCCTATAATTAGTCGGTCCGGCGCGAGTCGGTTCAACGTCTCCCGGCGCTGAATGGCTCGGGGAGCGCGCGAAAAGTCGCGCATTCGCTAAATAATTATTTTAATAGCCGGCGCTGCGAACGAGGTCGCGCGCACCTATTTCGTTTGTCGCGGCTCACTCTCCCGGGCGCTATTTATACCCGCGGCCGAGGCGGATGCTCGAGAGGGGGTGGGCGTGGGGGGACCCCCTCGCTTTGATCGCTCGGCGACCACTCTTAATCTTGGGAAGCGGGGAAGAGCCGCAACAACTTTATTTTAATTGCTTTTTAAAGGCTGCACGGGAGTTACGTTATCGCGAGAGAATACGTCGCGCTCGACGTGCGATTTTAGTTGGAGTGCAGGAGGCCCAATTTTCTATTATCATTTAACTTTATTGTATTTTTAGCTTTGATTGATTTTGTTCGGTTTCGTTGGTTTTATTTTTTATAGGAATGACCTTGCCCAACATACTTAACGATTGACTGGTTTTCATAATTATTTATAATGGATCTTTATAAATTAAGTATAATTAGTGGAGTATGATTTAATCGTTTCAAAGGTTTTTTTTCATATAGTTCAGTATGTCAATCTGGAATTGACATGACACTTGTAAGTAATTTAATTTTTATCTCTAATACAGGTAATAATTTTTGTGAAAATTACTGTAATATATGTAGCTTGAACCTATTTTCTTTTTTCCGTATCGAAGCACCTTAAAAAATGATTTAACATACAGATAATTATATATATAAAAAAAAATAAAAGGCATCAGTTTACAGTCATCGTATTCCGTCTATTATAAGTTCATAAAACAACACAAAATCGCAAGACGAAATAAGGCAAGTGGAGCAGACAAGGCGAAAGAAAGAAAAAAATTCGGACAGTTTCATAAATCACACCAGTTAATGCTTCGGGATGAAGAAAACTGCAGCGTCATAATAATTGTAGGGCGGTGCGCGTCGAGATTCCAGAGCTTTTTAAATATTTGTTATTCCATCGATCGCGCGTATTATCTGCTCTCGGGGCGGTGGTTAGGTACGCGGCGTATAAATTTCATTAAAATAGTCGAGCTTTACTCCCTCGGCAAAAAATTAATTACCTTAGTCGCGCCTCGCGATCGTTGCTGAATTAAAAACGGCGTTCGAATGAATAAAGGCGTGCGTTTGTAGCCTTAATAAATGGTGATTTGCGTCCGAGTGGCGAATTGATGCTCCTCGTCAATGCATTTAAACGCGAAGATCGAACTACACTTTTGCGGCTGGTGCTATCGATTTGTTCTTACATTTATTTATCGCTTCTTTTTTATTATTATTACGTGATAATAATGCTTGAACTTTTTTTTTCTACTCGGAAAGTATATTTATTGCGTGCTATCGAATTTATCGTTAATATTTATAGACTATAATTTATGAGCAAATAAAAACATGTGTATACATAGCTTGTGTATATTCATATAATTGAATTTCCAATATAAAGTGCGTGTATTTTGAAGCGGGAAATTCAAATTACTCTCGTCATATGTTCAATATTGTAGTTGTAATACGGAGTAATTAGTGTGTTTCATAAAAAAAAAAAAAAACACTAATTGATCAATGCGACAAACTTTAACTGTAAGTTGTAACTGAAGAACAAACTAGTAATACTGTGTGTTTTTCGGAGTTGTCTGCTTTACGTACATAAAAATTATTCTCCGCACGCACATTTATCATCCGTTAATTAGATAATCCCGACACCATTACGCAAAATGAGAATAGATTCTCTTTGGCAAATCACATAAAATCGACGCTCATCCATCAAATCCTCCCCATCTACTTGAACTACCAGTCCAAAAACTCGCCTCCCCGCCGAACGAGCCAGCAGCACGTGAACCGTGCACAAACTGTTCGGCCCAATAAAAGAAACCCCCCCCAAAAACGTCGAATCGATCAGAACCGACCTCCCCTCTAAAAAAAAGCGAGCTCACCGTTTAAAACGGCAGGTTCGCTCGCGGTAGAAGTACCTAAAAGAGGGGAAAAAAAGGAGAGGGGCGCGCACGAGCTGCCTGATAAAATATGTGGAGGGGTGGGGAGGGGAGCACGTGTCGGCCTGGCGGGCACGCGCCCGGCGATTCTCCAATTGGAATAAATTGAGTACACCGACGCGACGTGCCGCATATATTGTTTTAAGCGGGGAGCGCGAGTAGGCGAGTTTAGCGCGCACGCGAAAAATTTTCTCGCCCCCGGGGGCCACGACCCCATTGTTTATGCATCAGCCGCGGACGCTCGTTATTCGTATATATTGCGTATATATATATGCAGTATATGTAGTATCTATATAAATATATATATGGGCGTAGGTAGATGATATGTATATACATATCACTGGTCGACTTGCTTTTGGTGGATCGTTTAACGCGCACGAATTATCAGCTCGACTGGGGCCGGTATTGAAAATAAAATTTCGGAAAAGGCACGGAGAGCGAGCGCTGCCAGCGGGGAGCGTCGGTTATATGCGATTACGGATGGGGGGCTTTTAAGTGTACGAGTGGATGATTGCATCCACTGAGGTTTGCCGTTAAAATCAAATTGAAGTTGAAAAAAATTGATTTATTTTTTATACTTGTCGACTAACTTGATAAATAAATAATATATCATAAATGATTAATGATTAATAAATTGTAGCGATGCAACAAAGAGCAGTTTTTATTATAATTTTTTATTAATTTTTAAAAGAGGAATGATTTATGCATCAATTATTTAATTATAAAAATTATCGCGTTGGTTAATATATTAATAATGATTATATTTGCGTAAAAGAAGGTGCAATAAAAAAAATTGCTCAATTGCATGTAATTTGAATTTTTTTTTACAAAATCACATTTTCATCAAGTTTATAAATCTAAAAAAATTACATCCTCATAAAAATGAACATCTGATTTCAGGTTTGATGGTTACGCATCCATATAAAAGTCAAAGAGAGTTTAATTGACTTTTCGCTCAATAAAATTTCACTTCTAACGCTTTAAACTTTTCGCTTACTAATAGTTTGAGAGGGAAATTTGTTCTTTGTTTTCACTAAAATATTTTGCGTCGATATATAATTTTCTCCTTCTGTTGCAACAAGTTTATTGAGACAGACCAAATTCCGTATTAAAATACACTCATAAAAATATCCATAGTAGCTCTGCGCGCGCGACAAAAAAATCGCAGCAATTCACTAAGGTAAATTTCATGTCGTAAAAAAAAAAATAATAATTCCCGTCGTAAATGTTCTCGGTGAATAAAGCGAGTGCGCGGAGGCAGCAGTCGCTCGTCGCTTATCGGATCCCCCCGTTTGCGCCCTATAAATCCATGCCGTTCAATCGGGATCGATAAAAAGCTGCGGCGCATCTCGTGCAAATTGGCCGCGCGCCGATAGCCGCAGCCCTCACCGCTCGACGCGTCTTTTAATTATACACGCGGTCCCGGCGCATTTCGCGACCCGTTTAAAGACGCCACCGAGAAGGGGAGGATCGAGCTTGCAAGCTTTAAAAAACTGAACAAAGAAAAAAGCCGTGATGTAAATCGGGAAATGTGCGAGATTCACTAGAAAAATGTGAAGTTAATTGAATAAGTGAATGATTTATCATATAAAACATGTCACTGTTTTTATTTTCTAAGTGAATTTCACATTTTCAGATTTGGAGAGAGAGAGAGAGTGAAGGCTGTAGACAGATGATAGATAACGATAAAAGTCAAAATTACAATTTATAATGTAATAAAAACAGGTAATCGATAGAACATATTAGATACTGAATAAAGTCAATCCGTCTTCGATGCTTTGGTCAAGAAATTAGTTAATTAAAAAGGTAGTACAGTATTGGCGAAGTGTAATAATAACGCTTATAACAATATTACTATCAAAAAGTTAATCTTAATCACAATGTACATCAGATGGTCTTGTATATAGCATTAGTATATACTAAATATGAATAAGTGAATAGTCAATTACTTACGACTCTACTCTACATTGAGGCCAATATGTATATAATACATTGCAGTAGTCGAAATTTAGCAGAATGAGTAACTTAACCAAAGCAGCTAGCTTGCAAGCTCTGCGGGAGATCATGCGTGCGGGCGGACGATGAATCCCGTAACTTGCTTACGCAGCAAAAATGAAATGTAAATATTAAATAAAAACAAATTGCACACAATAGAATGCAATAATAGTATCAGTCTACAATGAAGACACCAAAATTTTTTATTGCAATTTTTAGTACAAAATTTTTTTGTGTGTAATATATCATTAAGCCTCTAAATGTCAGATTGTGATCAAAGTACCGTTCTATTTACTGAAATTTACCGAACTTTCGGAAAAAATAACTGAAACAACTCCCTCACTGTGTGTACTTCAACATAAATATTAATATATAAAATAAATAGTGAGAGTGAGGACACAGAGAGCTTGCATTAAGCTCACCCTCCAGCCTCATCAATTATTCCCTCGTTTGTACATCGCCACCACATGAATGTTCCGCGAATTTTTCCCGGCGCTTACCAAGTGTTTGTTTGCGTGCTCGCACAAAGATGGGATATATCGCCCAGCCTGTGTGGGTGGCGAGCTCTCCAGAGCCCGAGCCCCACGCATTTAGGCTCTCCCGATATATCGATGGAGTGCAGGAGGAACTGTATATAACCAGATGTCATCATCGCGATTCGACAAACATTACCCAGAATCGAAGCGTGCATGGGCCGCGATCTCCACCAACTGTGCCCTCTCCGTACTTGCATCAAAATCGAGCCAGTGAGTCGCGTAAGCTCCGGATAATACTCCGCGTCGTTAATTTTTCCCTCGCACACGCGGATCCGCACCCCCGCCCATCCGTCCGCACCACCCGGACACTCACATACTCACACACACACATACACACATGCACGAGCTACTGGACTGTCACGTTTAGGCCGGAGCCATTACGATGAGGAACAGTCAACCAAGGGACACACGCCGAGGGGTTCGCGGTAGACATTCGCTTATGCGCGCTCGCCTGCATGTGTGTAATATATGCGTGTAATATATACATATGGCGTGTGCGTGTGTGAGTAGGAGAGATAGAGAGGGGCGTTCGGTCGGTTGTGCAAAATAGGCGCGGCGGCAGCGTCGGCGGCCGAAACAAAGGTGAACGTCCCTGTGATTTGATCCTATTAATGTGACCCTCGTGCTAATTAGCGTGAACTGCTGCTGCGGTGATGCGGCGGATAATCGATAACCCAGGCCGGCTATATAGCTCTGCGCTATGTGCCGCCCCGCTCGCTCGCTCGCTCGCCCGCCGCCCCCCTCGACCCCTCTAACCCCCGCCATCCCCCTTTCCGACGACAGACGGGGATGGAGAGCCCGAGTGAGCGAGAGGGCCGACGACGCGGGGATCGTTAGGTTCGCTCCGCAGGTATATAACGCGCTGTTTGACCAGTTCTCCGGAACAAAGCCGATGTTACAGGCTAATAAAGCTCTCTCTCTCTCGCGCGCGCGCGCGCGGCGGCGCAAGCGCGAGCGTCAGAGCTTTAGCGAACGAGGGGTGGGGGCGGCCGAGCCTCCTCGGAAACACTTGGGTAAAAGAGCAGCGCGCACGCCAGCAGCCCGGTATTATGGAAATAGGTCTAGGCGCCGGCGTAAGCGCGCGGCTTACCTCTCGAGAGGACCGTGGGGAGGGTTGGAGGGTCGGCGGGGGTAGGGAGTGACTTAGAGGAATGCCCGGGGACCTCCAAGATGCTGCGGCAGACTGGGATTTCTACGGATGGCTCCTTCGAGCTTCTCGTGGATTCGCTCGGATTAAAAAATCGATGCTGCGGATATAGTCTTGTAAGGGACTCGTGGATTTCTTTTAATGGAGTAGACTGCTCCGTCGCTTAGCGCTATAAACGGTCGATTAAAAATTTAAGTTGCTTTCAATTAACGGGCCGATAAATTATGATGTAAATGGATGCGACTCGGTGCGGGTGGGGAAAAAAGCTCGCTTTCCGTTAAAATCAACACCTGTTGCGAGAGCAGAGACGCGCAGTTTAGGGCTTTTTCAGTCGGCGAATTATAATTTAATTTATTTTCGATTTCACTTGGATAAAAAGCTCCCTCCCTTTTGTTTGACCGATTTACCTCTCCGCGGATCGAATCATTAAAAATTAGTCATTCTTTTTATTTTTTATATATATATTTTTTTTAACAGCGATCCTTGAATCGTACTCGGCGAAGGTTACATTCCTCTTGCATTAACAATCTAATGCACTTTTCCGATGAATTGATATTAATTTAATTAGAGAAAATCAATCAATGAATTAAGGGCATCGCTTACCATTCATCTATTAATATATAAAAACGATTAGTGTAAAGGTTGAACATCGAATCGCTAAGTGGACTGGAAAGTTTGTCATGTTACAATCAAGAAAATACTATTCTTCGGGAGATTTATTATTGCAATTTAAGTGACACTTAACTAAGACAATTAATTTTTATAATTTTCCAATAAAGCAGTTTCAAATTATAATTTTAATCAGAAGTCCAAAAATTAAAAATTTATTATTCTCATTTTATAAATTCAAATTCTTTATAGAGGTCATTTAAAAAGTCATGAAAATCCAATTAGCATCGACTGTTGGTAATTAATTTGCCATCCGCTACACAGAAATCGCAAAATTGCCTTTCAAAAAATGGCTTATCATTTCAGGGAGTGAATAACCCCTATGTAGAACGATATAGAGACGGTACAGCAATCGCAACGAGAAGGAAAAAAAGCTCCCGGACACTTTTAAAGCTCTGCCGAACGTTATTCAAATTAAATTCTTCAGAGTCGCGAAATATTAGCTTGCGCGAGAAATATTTTTCTTGTTCGAATAATATTTTTCTTTTGTTTGCTTTCGCCGAGTGTTATTATTCATCTGGACCAAGCAAAAAATAAAGAAGCAAAAAGAAAAGGAAGAAAAAAGGAAGGAAGGCAAAACAAGCGCGTGCACTCGGTTAACTTTGAGCGTTTCACCGCAGTGCGATCTTTACTTATTCGACATTTTTTCGATTAACTTGGCGTCGATTCAATGCTCTCCCATTGGACGGCATGACCGGGAAAGCTTTTGTTTTAAAAAGGAATCGTCACACTTGACTAAATTCGTTGTATTTCAATGAGAGCTGCTTTTCAGTAAGAACAAATACTGCGCACACTGTGATTGAAAGTCTGTTTATTTCATTAACAATTTAAATCTCATTCAAGGTATATGAATTGAGCTTTTAAAGTCTGTTTAATCTTGTATACGTATATAAGCTTGCAAAAAAAAAAAAAAAAAATCAATCGATAAATCATGACATAATAAACTGACGTTAACTTTGTATGAAATTATATTAAAAGATTAATTAATTCCTCCTTTTCGAGCGCTTTATTATTTTATGACATATAAAATTTTATTTGAATCATTATACACGTGTTCTTAATTGTAATATTCATTACTTAATACATCTCTTTCTAAAAAAAAGCTGTTAAAATAGTTTCTTTAGCACGATATCAAGTAAAAGAATTTTAAGTGTAAAATTTTAAAGTTTTAGTATCATGTTGTAGGTAAATAAAATTAATATTCTTGTGAAAGACGGACAAGTATTTTAATACTAAAGGCTCGCAAATGTACCTAAAACTAAATAAATAAATAGATAAAGAATGTTTTCAGTCACGTTTCCATCAATCAAGTGAGCCAGTAATAGACACTTCTAAATATTGTACAACCAGAAGTGCCTAGAATATTTTTTTTTGCATTTTATACACTCTAGTTTGATAAAAATAACCTTTAGAAAGATTTTCGATTTAGAAACTTTTACTCAGCACTTTTTTTTAAAGCAGATGAATTTTAGAGTCGTTTTTTTTCCAAAGAAATTACGTAACAATTATTAACTAGTTTAGAAAAAAAAAATCACGCTTGAAAATTACTGTTAGCATTAGGTAAAACTAGCCAAATCCACTGTAATAAATTATGGTTATTTTTCATTTTTCTTCAAAAAGTAGAAGAGAATCTAAAATAGTTATTTATTGTAAATTTTAGTATTTACAAACATAAAACTAGATTACATGTATTTGTTTTATTTACATTTAATTTGTAATTATTTATTTACAAATAACTTTTAAATGAACAATTTATATAATTTACTTGCTTATTATTATTATTATTCAAATACCTCTCAAATACTAGCGATAAATCCACAAAAGTTGAAACTAAAAGGTGTCTACGTCTCTTCCGCAGAAAGCATAGCCGTGAGCGGCGGTGGAGGCGGTTCGAAGCCGGCGCCGAGCGGTAAACGAAAGCGGGTGGAGGCGTCGTCGGCGACGAAGGAAGCCGGCCTGACGTTACCCCCGGGGGCGTTGAAGCTTGCGGGGGAGGCGCGGACGGCGGCAGCGGAGCAGGCCGAGGACGCGGAGGCCGCCGAGCGCAAAAAGAAGAAGGCGCGCACCACCTTCACCGGCCGGCAGATCTTCGAGCTGGAGAAGCAGTTCGAGGTGAAGAAGTACCTGAGCTCCTCCGAGCGCGCCGACATGGCCAAGCTCCTCAACGTCACCGAGACGCAGGTATAATGAGCTTTTTCACTTTTTCTTTTACACCGAATGAGATTTTTCGCGAAATTTATTTATTTAAGATACTCTCAAAAATTTAATCCACTCAGAGTTTCACTAATTTTAAGACAGTTTGCACAATTGTTACTGTAAATTAGCGAAATTCATACTCATAATTTTTTTTATAAAAATTCGTACAATTTTCACTGGATCTAATTTGTAGAGTACGGTCGTATAGAGGGGCATAATATTAGTACTTAATTATTCAAAATTTTTAAATAAAGACAAATTATCAGCGTAGATTGTAATCAAATCTATTTAATAATCCATAACTACAAGGTATGTTTTATCACTAGGCCGTAAAATGCAATTTCACGATGTGATCATTACTCGAGGACGTGAAATCTTACGGTTTAGTGACAAACGATATTTTTCGGTATTGTAGCTATAATCTTCTATATTACACGTTCGTTTTAGGAGTTTGAATGAAATTTTGCATTCACGCGTCAAAACCTGCTTTTCGTCAATATCCACAAAAACCCGTAAGCTCATCCATTCTTTATATTGAGAAAATTTTCTCGTAAAAATTACGTTATCACGATAAAAAGTAATCACGGGGCGGTTTACAAGAAAAGCTCCATAAAAATATCGGAGTTTTCCTTGTAAAAATTTGAAAGCTTCATGAAAATTTACGGTGATTTTTCCCAAATTCCCAAAAACTTAATAAATTATAGCAGCCGGGTACATTGAACCGTAGAGGTGCGACTGAAATAATCAAATATTAAAATCTCAGCTGACATTTATCCTCTCATCATCGAGTATATCTCCCATCGATTTCGCCAGATTCAACCTCCTTCAAAAAGCACACTTACAACGCCTCTAAAATATTCACAAAAGAAACCCGAATGTCCCCCAGATCCACGCGAGTGTCACATTTCGACAGCATGTAGTGCTCCCGAAAATCCCGTTGCCGCTCGAATAGCAAACGACGTTACGCCCTCGATATCCAATAAATCCGCGGGATGGTGATCTCCGCTCTCGCCTCAAAACGGCGTTGATTCGCTGTACTGCCCCGCGCCTCGCGAAAAAGAAAGAAGCCCGCTCAACGGCACGCGGCCGCCGTTAAAGGCAGGCGGACCCCCTCGCGGCGCGCGTGAATCTCCCGGCCATCAGGGCCAATCGGCGGCTTTCGAGGGTCAGCCCCGGGCCACGCCATTTCCGTGTAACGCCCGGCCGCCGATTAACATATAGCGGTCCGCGACCGAAGGAAAAGAGCCGAGAGTGGCGAGTATGGCGCGCCAACGTAAGGAGAGGCCCGGGCCGCGCGTCGCGCCGTTATCGGGGGCATTAGCGGCAATCAGAACCAATTGACGGGGGGGCAGCCGGGATATACGCGCGGATACGCCCGTTGAGCTTTGTGCTTATTATTGCGGCATGTGCCGGTAATCTCTCTTCCGTCCGACGAAACGCGCAAGTGCGCCGCGCGGCGCGGATCTCGTGTCTCTGTTTCTATGTGACATCTGTCCGCCTGCATCATCTCTTGGGGAGAGGAGTAGTCGATGATGGGGACGATTTTCTTGTTTGCTGGCTGCAGGAGCGATCGTCGGACGCGCTCCGTCGTTTTTCTCATTATTGACCGGTTTCGCTCGTGTTTATTGGCGACGCGGCAAATTAATGACTGAACATCGACGATTTTCTAAAATAGAATAGAATGAAGTAGAATAAAATGGAATAAAATAATATCACAGTGATTCCGGATTAGTGATATGCGATTCGCTCGTTTATTTTCTGTGCTTTTAATTATGCCACTGTTTTAGTAGAAAAGTGGACACTTCAATTGTTAATTGAAGCGAGTAGTTCGAGTTTTAGTTGTACAAGTGAATAACTTAAGTTTTAGTTGAAAAAGTAGATACATCGATTTTATAGTTTAATAAAACATGCCCAATTCTCGAAATAAAATCGAGGTGCCCCCTTTCCCAACTAAAAATCGATGTATTTTAATTATTTTTTTTATCGATAACGCTGTACCAAATTAAATGATTAAAAGTCTATTAAATAAAATTGCAATGAAAACGTAAACTTATAATTCATTATTTATTTTAAATTTATTCAGATTGTAATTAACAATAATAATAACAATATTGTTATAACCCACAATAAAAGTGAAACTTTATCGGCTTTTAACGTATTTTTAGAAACTAGACACCTTTGGCAATGGATATTAATAAAAGATAGATTATTGTTTGAAATGTAGATGCTCGATTTGAGAAGAGACTGTATAATATTAGTGTAGGAAAATAGAGAAATAAATGGCCTTTATAATTTGACTTCATGGCAGTATAGATGTATAGAGACAGAATGGATATAGAGGAGGGTTAAGTATCTAACGCGAACCACCATTCAGTACAGTCCACTACAGAGTCTCTGTCGCTAGTTGCTTGATACCTGCAGCACATTGTCTGGTAACCTTTTATAGTTTCTAACACGTACATCGTCACTGCACTGTTTTACATGCAAACACTTACAGGATAGTCATAATTAACAAATCTAATCATTCGTTTCAATATGATAATAACGAAAATAAAATAATAATATTTTGAATAATAAAAGTAATGACTAATCTAATATGTAAAAATTAGGAAAAGCCTTTATGAAAACAAACAAAAGGAAAGGAGTAAAACGTCAGACTCTCATATCCTTACTCCAAGTTAAATTGAGGCAATAAATTAACTTAAATAGTCTTTTGAAATTCAGAAAATCGAAGATTTCAAAGGGAATTATCGTACAAAGGTTGAAAATCCACTAAATTAAATTGATTTCGACAATTATTATAAAATCTCACACCTCTAAAATTGAGGCCACCTTTCCCTGCTTACGCCTATGGAAAAAATAAAATTAATCTTTTACACTATTATAATAAAAACAAAAAATCCCAACTTGCCAAATCTACACAAGGAAAGCAAAGTCAATATAATATCCTAAACACAAACAGCGTAATGCAAAAAAAAAAAAAAAAAAAAACCGTGAGCGCGCTTTCCCTCGGGCTGCTTCAATCGCCAGCGGAAAAGCGCGTTCGGCTGCTTTTTAATCGGCCGCCAATATAATTGTTTTTTTTTCCTTTTGTTTACCGCGCGGCCAGGGATCGATGGGGATCGGCTCTTGCGCTTTTTTTCCCCTCACCCCCCGACGCGCGGCTCTCAGCCCCCCC
>JAWWEN010000001.1:10160361-10206402 GCA_035582955.1 Sycophila texana | reverse complement strand
ACAACGTTATTCTATTTAGAGCCGGTGTACTTTATTTCTCTCCCGAGATCCACGGATATACCTCGAGTATCTTAACAGTTAATATTATTTTTTTTCAAACCGCATTAGATCGAGCTTCTCAAAATTCCATTTGCAACGATCGTGATGTAATTGTCCAATAACATATGCATAAAATAGAGATTCAGAATATCCAATATTCACCGTTCGATAATCGGAATATATAACTATTACGCCGCACTTTCAATTCGTAACTCCTTAATCCACACCATAAGACTCCGATCCAATAAAACTGGTACTCTGAGTCGTTTTAAAAAGTCATATCCATTCACACATATTACACCGTAGAATACACAGAACTCGTTCTAATTCTAACTATATACACACCGTATGCACCAACAGTAGTAATTAATTAAATATACACGCGAGCAGCCGGAACAGCAGTACCTTTAATCAAAACCGGAGAAACAAGTGTTTACCTCGATTGTTTATAAATCCGAAACTGTAGCAAAAAATGATGGCGCTGTATAGCGAAAACTGGTAAGTACATATATCGGTGTGTATACTACGACCTGGTGCACAACAACAAACGGGCCGTGGCGGCCTGGCGGGTGTCGAGTGGCGCCAGCTGGCGGCCGGGTTTCGCCTAGCCTGCAGCGTATCCCTATTCAGGGGCTCGGCGGCACGCGCCGCTCTCCGCTAGTTTCTCCCGAAAATCCGAGCGAGCCAGAGTCAGTGAACGCGTCGGTGCTTGAAAAGGCAGCCTCCGGACCTCGCAACACACTCCCTCATGCTCCTCTGCTGTCCAGCGACGCATCCGACCTCGCCCTCGTGTGAGTACGCCAAAACCTGTGCCTTCGCCGTCTGCGGCGATGTCGACCCGACGAGGATCGGCTCCTTTCGCTTCCTTGTCATTACCTTCGAGATTACGCGTCCCGCTTGGTTGCTTCTTCTTTTGTTTTATATCTTAAGGTTCGGTTTATTGCAGGTGTTTGTTTATCGCGGGACGCCAAACGATGGTCGGCCATCTGACGAGGCGCACCTGACCGCGCCATGCACACCATCTTCTGGAGTGGACGCCACTGGACGGGGATTACTTGGTGACTGAGTGGAGAATAAGGCACAGGAGGGGTAAACAATTTCTGGAGCACAGCAGGAAGCGAGAATGGGTTTTGATGTCAATCGATTCCAGGGACCTGTTGATGAAGAACTCATCTGTCCTATATGCTCCGGTGTCCTGCAAGATCCAGTACAGGTATGGGTAATGTATTTAAGTTAATGTTTTTTTTTTTTGTTAGGAAAGTACAATTGGGTTCTTTTACCTTGTGTGGATAGAATGCTAATAAGGTGATGTTACAGGCACCAGACTGTGAACATGCCTTTTGTCGTTTGTGCATGAACGAGTGGATCAACAGGCAGCCAACTTGTCCTTTGGACAGGACACCTATTACAGCGGCACAGCTGCTGCCTGCTCCACGGATTCTGAGGAATCTTTTGGCTAGATTGAGAATAAAGTGCGATAACTTTGTGCACGGTTGTCAGCAGGATGTCAAGTTGGATGGATTGATGGCACATTTGGATGAATGCGAATATAATCCAAAGCGGCCTATGACCTGTGAACAGGGTTGCAGTTTAATTATTCCAAAAGACGAAATGAAAAGTCACAATTGTGTTAGGGAGCTCAGAAATCTCATACAGTCGCAACATCAAAAATTGACTGAAATGAGAAGAGAATTGGGTGAGCAGCAATTTCAACTTAATGAGCAGAAGAGAGAGATACACCTGTTAAAAGACTTCATGAGAGCAATGAGGGTATCGAATCCAATTATGAGAGACATCGCAGAACAAATGGAAAGAGATGAAGTGGCCAGATGGTCTGCAACTCTTCCTAGAGCAAGAGTCACTCGCTGGGGAGGTATGATCTCAACTCCGGATGAATTATTACAGGTGAGATTCTACTATTAAATTACAAAATATACTTTAGTATTATAATTATCTAATTTATAAAAACAATTATTTAGACTATGATCAAGAGGACCTTGTCAGAGTACCATTGTCCTCCTCATGTGATTAATGAACTGATGGAAAACTGTCACGAGAGAAAGTGGCCAGCGGGATTGAATTCTCTGGAAACTCGGCAAAACTCCAGACGTCAGTACGAGAACTACGTCTGCAAACGAGTGCCGGGCAAGCAGGCCGTTATTGTTTTACACTGCGACAACACACATATGCCAGAGGACATGACTGTTGAACCAGGACTCGTCATGATTTTTGCACATGGTATCGAATGAATTTTTTGTGTAACAAAAAATTATATTTTTCTATTTATAAAAAAAAGAATGAAAGCGCAGGAGAAAATCTCTGACTGTTCGTGTCATCTGCCATTATCGTTTGTGGTCACTAACTAGAAAAAGACTAAAAAAAACCTAAAAAAAAGTAAGCACTTTACTTTAATTATTAATTAATCGATTTTTCTACTACTCTAGTTTTTAACCAACAAACACAATGTTACATTAAATCTTTTTTTTTTAGAATTTTTTCATCGTAGCTATTAATTATTATATTTAATTTAGCGTTATCGAAAAAAAAAATTGTGATAATTATTTTATAATAATGATGATAAAGATATTAAATGAAACAGTGATCAATTTTATCGTGATGAATAAAATCCAAAAAACAGAAAGCAAAGTTATCGTATTTAAACGTGTATGTTAACACTGAAGAATAAATAATAAAAGAAACGTTGAAGAGTTTTTACAGCCACGCAATTTTTTTCATTTATCAAATCATCAGCTCTTCGCTGTGCGACAGAATCATCGGAATTATCTGGCGCGTGGAAATCCCCATTTCTTCGCGCAGAGAATCCCGAAAGATCTTCGACTTGCTGACGCAAGACTTACACCTTTGTATATTTAATTCGTTGCGCAATAGACAATAAAATTAGTTCTAAAAGTTCTTCGACTCAGCACTAAAACACGACGCATGTAGTATTTTAAAACTTTGTATTCGATTGGATAAATTCTTCGGTGAAATTACCGACGTTCAATGACGTCGCGATTAGTGGCAAATCGAATCACGACTTCCATTGAAGATTCGAGAGAAGACGCAACATGCTCTAGTTTCTACCAGTTTTCATTTGCGTCCGTGAAAAGCGACCCAGATATTTGTTTTTTTTTAGCTGCTTCGCACTCGATTTCGATCAACTTTCATTATTTATAATTAAAATTTGAAAGATTATTTATTGACTATGAATTTTTTAATATTTATTATAAAAAAAGCGCAAAATTGTGTTGGCGAAAATGAAATGTTAGGTATCGTTAATGCGAGCAAAATGTTATGCCGGTGATTTGTAATCCCAGCATGTAAATTAATAACTGTAATACTGTTACACAAGTGAGCCTGACTACTTCTTGAAATAAGGGAATAAAATGAATGTAAGAAAGAAGGTGATTGCGTTTCGTAATTTTACAAACACCTTAGAATCGTTCCTTAACGCCATCTGTACCCGCCTCTCACGTTGTACCTTGAGATAATATTGCCCTCGAGGAGAATGCTGTCTTTTCGCTAGTCGGTATGACTTGCTTGCGTCGGTATTACTTGCTAGTGAAATGACTTTTATATATTGTTAAAAAATGTTACTACGAAATTAAAAAAATTGTAAAAAATGAGAGCAGTTTAAGGCATACAATTTGATTTGTAAATTTGATAAAAGTTTAAGATAATCTGTATTAAAACAAATCAATAGTAAAAATGTAAGAAATATTATGTTTATTAAAGAATATTTATATTAACTTTTTTTTTATTAACTGTAAAAAAAGAAAACCAATTGTTTAAATACAATAGTCGCAAAGTCAAATCATTTAGTCAACTCATCAATTACATAACAGTAATTATGTAGAATGAATTATATTTTTTTTATAATTAATTTACCTATCCACATTTTCTATTACATGAACAATTGTTTGTTATAATTAAAATATTTCTGTTCTGGAAAAAGTACCTTGATGTACTACACTTCAAATACATGTATTGATTTGCATAAATAAATAATTAATAATTTATAAAAGTTATTATCGTATAACGCTGTATGTATAAACTAAAAAATCTATAATTAGGAACTTTGATTATTTAAAATATCCATATAACGAATGATTGTACGTAAGATGCTAATTTTTAATTTAAAGAGCACTTTTAAATAGTTAAATATAATCAACATTTCCGCGTGTATTTGCTCAATAGAATTTTTTCACGTAAGTGCCTCGGCAATCGATGTCGATTTTCGTTCATAAAAAAAAAAACAATGAATGTTAAATCTTAAAAAAAGGAAACTAGAAAATTCACGTATACGCAAAACCATTAGAAAAAATAGTCATCTCAGGCTTTTAACCGGAATGACAATTGCTGCGCAGATATAAATGTTGAAATTTATAAATGTTTACTTAAATGTATACTTTATACTTATAGATTTATGAATATTGAAAATTAAAAGCAAAGTAATCATCAGAAAAAAAAAATCGCCGATCATCCCATCCGTCAAAGCAGCAACGACAATCGCTACAGTAGCACCTGGACTGACCTCCCGTAGTACCTATACAGAAACACATCCATCTCACTCCTAACTCCCCAAGCGTCTCTCGCTGGTCATTAGCGTCCGGTTCGTCTCGGCCTCCGAAAGCACTAAACCCCGCATTCCGTTCGGGCGAAAAGGAGAAGAAGTAAAGAAAAAAAATCGGCGAACCCCGAGCGACGCGCGCTCGCATAGACTCTCCCGGCGAACAAGAGCACCGCAACAAAGCGCCGCGACAGTGGGGAGGGGTGGTGGGGGGCGCAGCATCCGCGCGCCGAGTAGGTCCCCGCGGGGCGCGCGAGGGCCAGTCAGTGCACCGCCAGCGGCCGGCGAGCGAGGAGACAGAGAGAGACAGAGTGAAATGGGCAGCCGCTGAGGGCAGCGCAAAAAGGGCCGTGGGTCTTGGATTTAGCGAGCGAAGGAAGCGATGGGTCGGGGGGTCCTCGCGGCCCTCTGGCTGCTATGTGCAGCGGTGAGCGCCGGCGCCGAGGTCCTCACCCCGCCGTACTTCAATCTTGCCGAGGGCAAGGAGATCACCGCCTCGGCCACGTGCGGCGTCGGCACCTCAGGGCCCGAGCTCTACTGCCAGCTCGTGGGAGCCAACTCCGAGCAGGAAGCCTACTTTGATCAGAATATCATCCAGGGCCAGGTTAGTGCGCTCCTCTGAGGATCCTTTTTATATTTTTCTCCGTTTTTTTTTCTTTTTTTTCGATTCGGAGCGGGGGATGAGGGAGTCCGCGGAGAGACGCATAGGGGACGCCTGGAGAAGGCTAAATTTATGATGGTTCTATTATTAAGATGCAGGCGTTGCCGGCTTATCGCTTCTACGGCATGTACCTTGTCCGCGTTGTGTGCGCCTTCGAGACTAGTTGCGCTTTTCTGTGTTTTGGAGTTTTTCCCGATAGCGAAGTTTGCTGCGCTTCGAACGGCATTTTTCGCGGTAAAACACGAGGGAATTGCGAGGTTTTACATTTGAAATTTGCGACGGGTAGATGTGATTCAAGTTTAAATTTCTTGTTTGCTCCGATATTGATGGTAGACTGCCAATGCAGTATAATTACTTTATGTGCAGCTTAAAGAAAAGGAAGACATTTTAAAAATTCAGTTGTATATTGATACATGCATCATTGTACTGTGGACCAATAAGAAAGTTATTCCATTCCAGAAAATTTTATTCCATTACTTTGTTATGGATTTTTATAAAATAATGATTTACAAAGGCGTAATTTTCACAATTTAATAAGATTTCCTTTTTTTAACTACAGAGATTGGCAAATTGAAAACGGTAAATGTCTAATACTTGATACATTGAATATTGTAAGTAAAAAATATAGATGTCAGTTTCTTACGAAAAAATGTTACTAACACTAAAATTTTGCCGAATAAACGAAAGCTTAGAATCCGAGTAAGCTATTTTTCGTCTGAGCATTACATTTACTTGCTAATATGACATGACATAGAGTCGGAAAAATATATTTACAATAAATTTTTTCATTGATCTAGTGGAAAATAATGTAGTTAATATTCGAAAAATTAATTATCGATATTTAATAAAAGAGATCAACGAATAACTTTAAATGAAGAAATTTAATTAAAGTTTGTTTTTTCTATTAAATTATAGATGACACAAATTGAACTCTCTTCCTTATGAACAAACTAAATTTCAATGCGTAAGAAGTTTTTCAATTTCGTTCAAGTAACATTATTGACAAAGGATCATTAAGGATATATCGTTGTTTCAGACTAATATAATAATTAATTTTATCAATTTACGAACCCTTTCACATGTACTGCAAAATCATTAACTTTACAATTATTTTCTGAAATTATATTCATGAATTAATTTTATTTTTCAAAAATATTATTCCAAAGCTATTAAATTCTAGTAACAAATAATAGTAACAGTGAAGCTCTTTGCACCATCGTTTTTCTTTTAGTAAATTTCACCAATTGTAGCGATTTTAACTAATTATATTTAAGTTGAGATAGACAGAAATACATAGTTTACGTTAAAAATGACGCCAATCGTAATTATTATCTCGTCCTCTTTTCTACAAACATCGCCGCTCATTCTACTTTTACACTACTGATATTAAAAATATTTACACAATCCATACAATGTAACGTTACATAAACTCATGGTCCCGCCAAACCCCAAAGATCAAATGAAAAAAAGTGAGTCGAGCGAGACTATCAGTGTCGCTTGCGATTAAATATTATAAGGCCTCGTCGCTTCTTGCGTGGCGCGCGCGGCATATCAGCGCGTCGTGTCTTCATTCTCGCTGGTCAGCGCAACTCGATCCCCGCGCTGCCGAGCCATGGAAATAAGAGCCCCGGCCTCTTTCGTCAAAAAAGAAAAAAAAAAGGAAGCGACCCGATAAGATACCCCGGCGTTGACCCCGTGATAACATTTCGGCCCCATTCGAATTTTCGTCGATTGACGCGCACGGGGACGCGTGACTCGAGGCACGAAGGAGAAAAAGAGACATGAATTTTCTTATGGTTTTCAGATATGCGACTACTGTGACCCGAACGATGAGAAGAAAACTCATCCGCCTGAACATGCCAACGACGGTATGGAGACCTGGTGGCAGTCACCGCCCCTCTCCAGAGGCAAGAAGTATGAAAGGGTCAATCTCACTATTGACTTGGGACAGGTATAATCTACGTTCATCGATAACCATAAATAACTATTTTTGCAGCATTTATGTGAGAAAAGAAGAGTAATGAATTTTATTTTTTAATTTAAGACTCGTGATTTCAAATTAGAGCTACATTATTTCATGATTATTAAAAATTTTACAGGAACAACGAGAAATAGCACTGCGCTATGAGAATGATACCGATGAGAATGATTTTAGTCGACGAAATTTTATAAAAGCTTTTATGATATGAAAGAATGAGATTCTTATTATCCATCAATGTAAATTAGAACAGAAATATGTAAAATTTGATACACGTCACAACTTCATTGATGTTCAATCTAAAAATGTTGAAGCTAGACCTTATGATAAATGAAATTTAAATTAAAAGGACTAAATTAAAAAGACAAGCTAAAGTACATTAAAAGGATTAAATTAAGATTAAAATATGAAAATATCGATGCGCGAGAAGGCGACGGACTTTAGTGCCGCGCACAAAGCGCTCGTTGATATCGCGACACGATCCCGTGGAACCTTCAACCTTCACGGCGTCGTATACGAAAGCATCGAGTCCCGGGCCGATATCGCGCGCCATCGGTCAGTGGGCGATTTCCCGGTCATCTTTTATCGGCAGCGCCTCGTGACTACGCGCATCCGTTCGGGGCTATCGGCGCGCGGGCCCTTATCGCGCCGCTCGGAATAACAGCCTCCCGGGGACGCAGATACTCGGCCGCTTCCTCCGGAGGGAAGCGAGCCGATCGGCTTCCGAGAAAGGCGCACCGCCGCCACATCTGCCGACCACACGCTTCGGCCTTTTTCGGGCTTGCGCGTAATCTGCGCTCTGCCCGCCGATGGGAAAATCTCGGGGGAGGCGCGCTATTTTTAAAGACGCAGAGGAGGCACATGCGACCGTCTGTGTGTACGAGCACGATTTTTGTGCCTTGCTCCGAGGAACCTTTTTAAAGGCTTTTCCGATTTCTTTGGGGATTTTATATATAAAAATGAGTAGAGTCTTCTGTTTACACCTGATGAAAATGATAAATAATTGTATAAAAATAAATTTCTTTTAAAGCTTTTAAAAAACTAACTAATAAATATTCTTAATTGCTGTGATTAAAGGAAATTGTACCGTAGCTGAATTAAACATTAATTAAAGGAAATGAATTACTGAAATTAAATTCATAATTTTTGTTATAAGTTGCTGTTTAATTGTTCGTCCGTTCGAAAAAATATCTTTTTTTAATAAATAACTTAAATAATACATTATAAGATATTGATTAGAATTTGAATTTTTTATCTAAAAATTATGTTTAAAATTTTGGACTTTGTAGTGTACGATTTATAAATTAATTTCTACGAAACGTAATAATATTTAGTGTAAAACCGTAAAAAATGCGAATGCGATATTTTGAAAGATGATTCACTATATAATATAATGAACTTCTTGAATTACGCAGTGGAAGTCAATTTCTTAATCTAAAGTATTATGGAGCAGTCCGATGAATTTCATTTTATTATCTTTGTCGGCTTTATTGCTGGACATTTTTTTTCTTAAGACAACAGTTCTATTCCACATTTGATAACTATCTTAAAAAAATGTTATTAATGAAATCTTTGTACATTCTACGAATTTCATGTGAACTTTAAGATCAGAGAGGAAAAAAGCGCCGTAATCTACTTCTGATAATATTTCTGTATAAGGAGATAGCTATATGTGAAAACAGGAAGCTAACTTGTAGGAAATACGACTATTCCAACATTTTCAATTTAATTTAATTCACATTTGTACTAAATTTTTAAAAATATTTTAATGTTTATTATAATACTAAAAGATTTTAGTTTCAAATCTACAATAAAATATTATTATAAATCGAAGATAATATATTTTCATGCATAATAATATTTGAAAATATATTATCTTCAATTTTTTTTACTTATTCTGAACGGTAAACATTTACAGTCTGATCGTCCTTAATCGTTCATAATTGTCCCATAGTACAATCAATAATTAAACAGAATAAAAAAATTAATTTTAAAAATTAATTTTAGGAATTCCACGTGGCGTACGTGTACATGCGCGCGGGTAACTCGCCCCGACCCCGCCTGTGGATTCTGGAGAAGTCAACGGACTACGGAAAAACATACACACCGTGGCAATACTTCGCGGATTCCGACCACGACTGCCGCATATACTTCGGCGTGAGCAGCAATACAACAATTCAACGCGACGACTCGGTCATCTGTACCACCGAGTACTCCAAGATCGTGCCGCTCGAGGGTGGCGAAATTTTCATCTCTATCCTGAACAATCGACCCTCCAAGAAGCACTACTTCACGTCGCCTGTGCTCCAGGAATGGACGCGAGCCACCAACGTTCGATTCGTTTTCCTCAGTCCCAACAATTTAAGGGGGCATCTCATGTCCTTCAAGAAGCAGGATCCTACTGTTACAAGACGTGTATGTATATGTCCTCGCTGCTAGACATGAATTTTGTGTTATAGTTTTTAACATCATACATACAAAATTATTTATTTTTTTTATTAAATACAAAATAATTTTTAGCCTAGTTCTATTTCTTTATTGTACTATAAATAGTGGAATTTTTAGTAATTAATTATACTTTTTTTTGTAGTATTTCTACTCAATCAAGGACATAAGCATCGGGGGACGGTGTATGTGCAACGGTCACGCTGAGACATGCGACTCGCAAGACCCCCTACAACCAAAGAGACTTTTCTGTCAGTGTCAGCATAATACTTGCGGTGCCCAGTGTAACACGTGCTGCAAGGGCTTCGAGCAGAAAAAGTGGCAACAATCCACTTACAACAAAAAATTCGTTTGTGAACGTAAGTTGTTCGCGTAAATTATTCCAGTACTCAATGCGAAAGTCTCATATCATCCCAGTTTTTTTCAACGAAGGTTTCATGAAAAAAAAAAAAATCATTAAAATATTTGCAAACAATTTTCTGTACGCATAGCTTATGATTGAAAAATTAAAAAAATTAACGCATCATTAACCAATAGAAAAAAGAGTTCCGAAAAGTACTTTTATATAAAAAATGTAATATGTATTGAAACTATTTGCAGCGTGTAATTGTTTCAACCATTCTGACGAGTGCGAGTACGATCCGAAAGTTGACGAGAAACACCTTTCGCTGGATATCCACGGCAACTACGAGGGTGGTGGTGTCTGCAAAAACTGCAAACACAATACCGAGGGTAACAACTGCAACCGCTGCAAACCTACATTCTACCGACCAGAGGGCAAACCCCTTAACGCCACCGACGTCTGCCAACGTGAGTGGTTCTTAAATAGAATATTTTTCAAACGAAAGATAAAACTTATTCAAAGAAATTTAATATATATTTTACAGCTTGCAATTGTAACTACTTCAACTCTACGGGTAATTGTTTTGATTCGACGGGCCAGTGTGAGTGTAAACCAGAGTACACGCCACCCAACTGCGACTCTTGCAGCTACGGTTATTTCGGTTTTCCCAAATGTAAACCCTGCGATTGTTACCTGAACGGAACCGACGGTTATCACTGCGAAGCTACTAATGGCCAGTGTCCCTGCAAAGAAAACTACGCTGGCTACTACTGTGACATTTGCGCTGAAGGATACTACAACTTTCCCGACTGTCTGGGTTAGTTTGTCACTTTTTAAATTTCGATTTATCAATAAGCGCTGTTGAAATTTATAAATTTAGTTGTAAGGGCTTTAATGCCCGTTTAATAATAAACAAAAAAATAAATAAGAGTTTCATTTAAAATCAATGTTCTAAAAATCTACTTAAAATGTATTGTAGCTTGCGAATGCAACCAGATTGGCTCACTGAATAATGTTTGTGACGTTGTTTCGGGCAACTGCAAATGCAAGAGTAATTATGGTGGACGTAGTTGCGATGTTTGCGAAGACGGCTACTACAACTACCCTGACTGCACATGTAAGTAGATAGCTACACTATATAATATGTCTGCATGCATGATGTAAATAAATTTTCACATTTAGTAAATTCATTATTAAAATGTATCTTTTTTGCTATCTAGACTGTGAGTGTGACAGTCGAGGCACCGAGCCGGGCGTGTGCGACAAGCAATCTGGCCAGTGTCTGTGCAAAGAGGGCTACGGAGGACCGCGATGCGACCAATGTATCAGCGGCTACTACGGATACCCGAACTGCGAGCCTTGTAACTGTAGCAAGGACGGATCATCCTCCACAAGCTGCGACGTTACCGGAAAATGTTCCTGTCTTTCCAGTTTCGTTGGAAAAATTTGCAACCAGTGTGCTCCTGGATTTTACAAATATCCTGAATGCATCAGTGAGTTTCAATTTGCATCAACTATTTAGTTACTCTCATATTGATCAGTATAAATGTTAATGTTTGTATGATTTTATTTACAGGCTGTAACTGCGACAGTCACGGGTCGATCGGCGTGTCGTGCGATTTGGAAGGCAAATGTCAGTGCCGCGAGAACTTCGACGGCGATCGTTGCGACAAGTGCAAGGCGAACTTCTACAACTTCCCGACCTGTGAGGGCTGTAACTGCGACCCTGCCGGTATCGCCGGTACCTTCCAGGGCTGCGGCAGTTTGCCGCCTGGTGAACTCTGCCAGTGCAAAGAACGGGTAGAGGGGCGTATCTGCGACCAGTGTAAAAAACTCTACTGGAATCTACAACCCAACAATCCCGATGGATGTGAAGGTTGGTGTTTTATTTTACATTTAAGTTAAATTGAAATATTTCAAATTGTTAGTTATTAAAAAAATGTCCGTGTGTGAATCATATTTAAGCTATTAAATTTTGTATTTTATAGATTGTAATTGTAACATTCCTGGTGTAATCGGAGGAATTAACGAATGTAACGGCAAAACCGGTCAGTGTATTTGCAAACCATCGGTAACTAATCGAGATTGTTCCTCGTGTGTGGATGGAACGTACAACTTACAAGAAAGCAATTTATTCGGTTGTTCCGGTAAGATATGAGATTAATTTATTTACTTTTTAAATGCTAAACTTTTACTAAATACTATGTCTTTAATTTTTTAATTAAATCTGAACCTGTATTCAATAATTTATCAACAATAATATGATAAAATAACGATTTTTGTAGAATGTGCATGTGCAATCGGAGGTTCCTTGAGCACAACTTGTAACAAGGAGACAGGTCAGTGTCTCTGCCGAAGTCGTATCGAGGGTCAAACATGTAACGAGCCAATGCGTGCCCACTACTTCCCAACGCTCCATCAATTCCTTTACGAGGCGGAAGAGGGACATACACCGAGTAATCGTTCGGTTCGTTATAGCTTCGCGGACGACCTCTTCCCTGGTTATAGTTGGCGCGGTTTCGCCGTGTTTAATATCCTGCAAAATAAAATCATCCACGAGATTGAGATCCAAAAATCTTCACTGTATCGCATGGTGCTAAGATACGTCAATCGCAACAATGAAACGATTGTTGGTACCGTTGTCATTACACCCGACAGTCATACCGAGGTCAAGCAGAGCTTCCAGGTGCAGTTCAAGCCCAATATCAAGCCCTCTTTTGTCACTGTTGCTGGTGAGTTTTTAGATTTCATTTCTTTTTATTACACTAAGCTTGATTTTAAATTCATTAATAATTTGTATCAAAATTTATTAAAATTAAAATTAAAATTCTGTGCATTTTTTTTTAAACTGAGTGAAAAGGTCAATTTTTTAATTGATTCTACATTCACAGGTGCGCAAGGCAACTTGCCGTCGGTAATGGTGATGAACCCGGGTCATTGGACTGTGACGATCGCCATTGAGAAGAATCTGTTCCTGGATTACTTCGTTCTTCTACCATCGGAGTACTACGAGGCGAGCATTCTCACTGAGGAAGTGAGCACCCCATGTACAGTGGGCTATCGAGCGCTGTGTCGTCACTTTGCCTATCCAAATCTGGAACCATTCGACAAGGTTCTAGGTACTGGTGGCTATGTAGATGGCAACGGAGCTAGAGCTCCGCTCACCGAGTACCTCACCGATCAGGCGATGCTCGAGGAAATTGGCGAATCAAGCATGCCGTTGATCAACGACGCTCAGAATAAAATTCACTTCGAATTTACTGTAGTTAAACCAGGACCTTACGTACTCATCATTACCTATGTTTCACCGCCAAATGAGGAGCCAAAGAGCTCCAAAATTATCGTTGAGACTAATACTATGGAAAAGGGCAAGGTAAAATAAAATTTACTTTATAAATTCCATTAATGTTTTGATATATACATCTTAAATAATTCCAGGCAACACTTTATCCATGTAAATACACGAGCGTCTGTCGCCAAGTAGTCACCGAGACTAACGGCAAGGTAGCAGTGATGAATTTCCCAACCAACTACGCGACGGTGGTTTTGGAAGCCGAACCAGGCACTCGAGCCGCTATCAAGTCTATTGTGGCGATCCCGTCCCAGGAGTGGTCAGTCGACTACCTGAAACCCAAATCTGTATGCGTGCGCAAGGGCGGCAGCTGTATCCAGGGCATCTTCCCCGAGACGCCAGACGCGAAGAAAATCGAATTCGAGCAGAACAACCAGTTGGTGGATGCGGCGGTAACTCCGCCTGGCATTTATGACAACAGCTCGCGCTTTATCAGACTCGTGGGTGACGACGCGACGATCGACATACCAGCCAAAGTACCTCAAGCTGGTGACTACGTCTTCGTTGTACAGTACTATCAACCCGACCATCCCGAATTCAACGTTGACATACTTGCCCAGAATGGCAAATTTTATGAGGCACAAGCACCCATGACTCATTGTCCCAGTAACAGCGGTTGTCGCAGTTTGGTAAAACAAATTGACGGTGAGTTAAGCTGTTGAACTGCCAAATTATTGTAATAAATAATTGTACACTATACTTTAGTAATATTTATAATGTAAATTATTTGCACATTATTTCAGTTTTTAATCTAAGTATATTAAAAAAAAATTTAATACGTTTTATGTAATAATAAAGATTTGTTTCTAACGTTAACGTAAATTCGTTACAGGCAACACGCGTTTCCAATTGATTGAAAACTTCGTAATAACTCTGAGGGACAACTCAGGCAAAGGCATTTGGCTGGATTACATTTTAGTGATACCAGCCGACCTCTACAGCGACGAATACTTAAAGAAACTCCAATTCGACCAGACGAAAGAATTCATCAAAAAATGCGGAACGAATCACTTCTATATAAACACAACAGAAAAAGGATTCTGCCGTGACTCAGTATACTCTTTAACGACGAACTACAACAACGGCGCACTGCCCTGCAGTTGTGATATCGAGGGTACGCGCAGCTTGGAGTGCGAGAAATTCGGTGGTCAGTGCCCCTGTAAGCCCAATATAATCGGCCGTCGCTGTAACATCTGTAAGACGGGCTACTACGGCTTCCCCAACTGTCGGCCGTGCAACTGTCCTCTGACGAGTATCTGCGACCAAGAGACCGGGGCGTGTATCTGCCCTCCACATGTGACGGGCGAGAGATGCAACCAGTGCGAGGTGGGCACCTACGGCTTCGATCCAATCCTCGGATGCGAGGAGTGCAACTGCTCGCCCCACGGAGTCCTGAATGGCGACCTACAGTGCAACTTGCTCACTGGTATTTGTGCATGCAAACCCAACGTCTTCGGCCGGGAGTGCGACAGCTGCGTCCCAGGACACTATGCATTCCCTCACTGCGAACGCTGTGACTGTGACGTGCGGGGCACCACCGAAGAGATTTGCGACCAAAATACAGCCGATTGTAGCTGCAAGGCAAACGTACAGGGCGCCGCCTGTGACCTCTGTAAGGAGGGCATGTTCAATCTGCAACCGAACAACAAGAAAGGCTGCAGCGAGTGCTTCTGCTTCGGCAAGACCACCAGGTGCAACTCAGCGACGCTCTACAGAACCTACGTTCTGGATATGGCCGGATGGGACGTTGCTCTCGTCGACGAGAAGAATGAGACAGTTGAGATTCTTAAAGTGATCCCGCAGGAACTTAATGAGACGCACATCTTCGTCGACATGGCCCAAGGCATCGACGACACGGACATCGTATACCTCTCTGCGCCGGCTTCTTATCTTAACAAAAAATTGACCTCGTACGGTGGATGGCTCAATTTCACGATCTATTACACGACCGGACTTTTCGGACAGGCTGTACCTGGCGCTGACGTTATCCTTCAAGGAGCGGACAGCTTTCTGATTTATAGGGGAGAGGAACAACCACCATCACTGACTCACTTCCGTGCATCTGTTCAGCTAGTCGAGTACAACTTTGAAACTAGGCAGAATCTTAAAGCAACCAGAGAACAGATCATGATGGTTCTCGGAGACCTAAGGGGTATTTACATCCGCGCTACTTATTGGCAACCATCGTTGACAGCTTCGTTAGTATTAACTAAATTATTTTGATGTTTCTTTGCTATGGTTTGAGAGAATTATTATTTAATTTTTTTATTTTAGACTATCTTACGTATCTCTTGATACGGCAACGGAATCTTACATCGCCAACGCCGAAGTGGCTAGCAGCGTAGAGCAGTGTCAGTGTCCACCGAACTACAAGGGACTGTCCTGCGAAGAGTGTGCTAAAGGCTACTATAGGGTAAACGGACCTTATGGAGGAATTTGCGTCAAGTGTCAGTGTAACGGCCACGCTGACTCTTGCGACGTCAGCACAGGAATTTGTATTGTAAGTTTAACTATATATTAAAAAAAAGTAATAATTTCTTATTTCAAAAAAGAATTTTTATTTTTTTATCTAATAAAATAAATTCCATTAATCAGATATCTAAAGAGGTGATCATTAAAAAATAATCAAACGAATAAATGTTGTGTCCATCAGGATTGTAAAAATGGAACAATTGGCGACCATTGCGAGATGTGCCAGGAGGGCTACTATGGAAATGCGACGATTGGCACACCATCTGACTGTCTCATATGCGCGTGTCCATTGCCGATACCATCGAACAACTTTGCTCGTGGCTGCGACGTCAGCGAGGACGGCAGTCAAATCAGTTGCGACTGTTTGACAGGCTACTACGGCGCCCGCTGTGAGTCCTGCAGCGCTGGTTACTACGGACGTCCAGACCACGTCAACGACTACTGCAAGCCCTGCGACTGCTCTGGAAACATCGATACCAACGAGATAGGATCTTGCGATTCCGTCACTGGAGAATGTTTACACTGTCTGAATAACACCTACGGCGAGGCGTGCAACCTCTGCGCACCAGGATTCTTCGGCGATGCCATCCAGAAAAAGGACTGCAAGAGCTGTTACTGCGATCAGTGCGGTATGCCACTATTTTTCATCTAACGTTTTAAAGTTATTCCTAATTAAATTCGTTAAAATTGTGCTCATTTATATCTCGCTATAACAAGTCAATAACTTTGGTTGCAGGTATGAAACATTGCGATAGCTACAACGGTCTGTGCGAGTGTCACGAAAATGTAGTTGGTGACAAATGCGATCGTTGCGAGGTGGATCACTATGGATTCTCAACTTGCCAAGGCTGTCGACCTTGTAACTGCGGTATTGCCTCCGAGAGCTCTCAATGTGCCGACGATGACGGCAAATGCAAGTGTAAACCTGGAGTCGAGGGCAGGACCTGCGATCAGTGCATGGTCGGTTTCTGGAACTACGGACCTGACGGCTGCATATGTAAGTTCAGCCATAAAATAAATGCGAATTTCTATTTTACAAACGAAACATAAAATAGTAAAATGTATTTAAAACTGATTTGATTTTCAGCTTGTGGATGTACCACCGGCTATTCTCGAGGAGCATCGTGTAATGCGACTACCGGTCAATGTGTCTGTCTGCCGGGTGTACTCGGAGAGAAGTGCGATCACTGCCCACCTCGCAACGTTCTTGACGAGAGAAGAGGTTGTCAGACTTGTGACAAGTGCATTCACGAACTTCTTGACGTCACCGACGATCTCGAAAGAATTCTCAACCCAATCGCTAATTCGTTCCAAGTAAGATCTTTAAAATACAAATATTAATTTATAATTAATGTCTTATATTTGAAAAATATCCAATGCTGATAATTGTTTCATTGTAGAACGTAGCCGACAGTTACTTCACTCACCAGCGCCTAGACTTTATCAACCAAACTTTGACCAAGCTCTTGCCGGAAGTTCGACTGCTAGATCCACGTCGCATCGACTTCGAACCACTAAAGCGCGAAATCGAGCGCCTGTCGAATAAGGCGTTCAGCCTGAAGCGTAGAGCGGCATTCCAGGAGGCGGATAGCTCCACCACAAAGACGAACGCCGAGAAGAACTTAAAGGATGTGAACGAGCTCCAGCGCGACGTCTCTGCCGAGATAATCTTGGTGAACGCGATCATTAGTGAGGTACAATCGCTCGCCACGAGCACTGAGCAGGGAGCCGGTCCCAAGATCGACAACGCTTTGAAAGAAGCGCAGGAGATCCTTGCGAAGATCAAGCAAGTATCGTTCACGGACGACCGCGACCGCGCCACTGATCAGGCTAATCAGGCCAATATCCTTGTCTCCGAGATGAACACGTACGAGGAACCGGTGCTGCAGCTTGAGCGCAAAACCGACGACGTCAGCAAGAAAGTGCACGGACTCTCGAACCAAATCGACGACATGTACAACCTAACACTCCAGGCTGACGACATTGCTAATGCCGCCGAAAAGCTTAACTTCGAGAATAAAAAGTTGGTTAACTCGGACAATGCTAATTCCGTGACAAATCTAACTGACCAAGTAAATCAGGACCTCGCCCATGGAGAGGAACTTAATAGAAAGGCGAACGAGAATGTTGATGCGGCGGAGTATAACTACATAAGTTTGCGTTAGTGCTTTTTAATTTTCTTCTTAGAATGTCATATTAAGTTTTGTAATTTAAAAACTCAGAATAGACGTTATTATTTATAAAATAACTGATTATGCAAAAATTATTAAATTAATGTATTTATCTTTAGGAAACGAGGGGCCGCCAGGACCTGACACAAAAGCTAGTAAAAAGTTGAAGGAGACGATCGATAATAATAACAAGATGTTAAATGAGATCCAGGATGAAGTACCAAAAGCAATAGCTCACGCTGAGAATCTCAAGGCTGAATCAATGGAGCTTGAGGGGTACCTGACCAACACGCGAAACTTGAAAGAAGTTAGAGCTGCTTCCGTTTTCGAGGATATCACGAACAATATCAACCAAGCCAGGGAATTTTCTGAAGACGCTAAAAAGTCCGCTGACAATGCCACTATTTTGGTATACATAATTTAACTGCTTAAAACGGATTTTGTAATTTAAAATTTAATTAATATTAATAAAATTTTTATCTACAGGCTGATAGACTGGAAGATAGAAGCAACGATGCATACGGACGAAGTAGCGACTTGCTGAATGAAGCTAGATCGAAAGTTGCATTAACGGAACATAATTTAAAACCTAAATTGTCAAACGCCCGAGACAACGACATGCGCGAAATCGCACAACTCAACGACAGGAACAACGCTACCCTCGATCGTATCATGAAGTAAGGCATAATAAGAAGCACAAATTTATTTTTTACTTAATTTATACTTGTCAATAATAAATAAATTTAAAATTTAGATCACTGGGCTCACTGTCAGTGCAATCATCGATGATTGTCCAAGAGGCGTTGAATAAGGCGGACAGCGCCGAATTTCAGATCGGTCAGGCGATGAGTAACGACATACTGGATAATGTGGACCGAATTCCCGAGGACTTGAAAAAGACGAAGCAGCTATCCAAGGATACCTCAGACTCGTTACGTGAGATATCGCAGGCCAATCGTCAATTGGACTCGATCAGCTCAACTTTGCCGAACATTAACAAACGCCTCCATTCCCTAACGGAAACGCAGCAAGTGATCAACGGTAGTGGCAATGCTTTGTACGATAAAATTGCCGAACTCAAACGTAAAATCAACAACGCCCGGGAGATTGCGAACATATTCAAGATCGGTCTGGTCTTCTTCCCTAATACGACGGTGGAGCTAAAGAATCCTGAAAACCTACCGCTTCAATCCACCTCGACCAAGATCTCTGTATACTTCCGCACGAGGAAGGCTAATGGCTTCCTCATGTATCTTGGAAATGAGAATAACGAGAATTTACCGAGAGTTAAAACGGTAAATTGCAATTTTTAATTGCATTATTTTTATTACAGTAAACAGAAATAATTTTATTGGCTTTCATTTTTTGCAGCATGATTTCATGGCCCTATCAATTGAAGGAGGATATCCTATATTGACCCTTGACTTAGGTTCGGGACCTCAAAGAATTATTGGCAATAAGCAGGTTAACGATTTTGTATGGCGGCAATTGATAGTGGACAGGTAATAATCGATACATACTTATTTCAATAAATTCCTTAAAAATTTTACTAAAATTGAAAAATCGTAGAAAGAGATTATTAGAATATTTAATCAATTCTCATATTCTTTGCTTGCTAAGCCAAACTAAGAATTCAACAAAAAGAAAACTATTTAATTGAAGACGAATATAACAATTTTCAGAACTGGAAGAAACATAAAGTTAATAATACGTGAAGAGATGAAGGAGGGACAACTGAAGACGTACGAGATGGAGCAGAACGTTCCAGGACAACACTCGGTGTTTAATCTGGATCCAGAGAAGTCGAAACTCTTCGTGGGTGGCTTACCACCGTCGTTCCAAGTACATGAGTCACTGGACACCGGAACGTTCGACGGTGAGATGGAGGAATTAATGATTGGCGACTTGTTTATCTCCTTCTGGAACTTCATCGACGGCGAGAACAACTACCAACCGGCATATGAACGAGACAAGCTCATCAACCTTCAGCCGAACACGGGGTACCGTTTCGAGCGCGACGGCTACGCGATACTCAGCAAGAAGGGGTCCCTACTGCCGCCGGACCAGAAACAGTTCCGCGTCAAGTTCAAGTTCAAAACGTGGTCCGCCAATGGCCTCATGTACTATATGGGCAACAAGCACTTCCTTGCGCTTGAGCTCAGGAACGGACAGGTGCTATATCAATTCGATCTCGGTGATGGCCGCGTCACCATTCTATCCCCCGACAAGTGAGTATCGTAGCTGATGTCCCATAAATACGAGAGAAATTTTCCACCAAAATTTTTTAGTTAACAAAGAAAAATTACAGTGTAGTAATAGCAAAGAAAAATATAAATTGCAATATAAATTTCTAAAATAATAATTAAATATAGATTACTCTACTTAGTTTCGAAAAGTAATATATTTTAAATTAGAAATGGTGAACATAACAATACAATAAAAATTGTAGATATAACGACGGTGAGTGGCACGAGGTTGAGGCGCTACGTCACGAAAAGAGAGGTCTGCTGAAGATTGACGGCCAAATTATTGGCGACGCCGATAGCTCAGGAAATAATAAACTTCTGATGTCGGTGGATTACATCTACTTCGGAGGATACCCAGCACAGATTGATATGCCTTATGCAGGTGCCATCAAAGCTGGCTTTGAAGGTTGCATCGATGAAGTCGCTTTCCAAGAGACCTCTGTTGACCTCACGAAAAATATCCAGGCATTCGGTGTCGTTAGCGGATGCCCAGTTAAGGTACATGCATTAAGATTTTTTTATTACACTTAAGTGACCATAACTTTTTTAAGAAGAAATTATTTAACAAATTTGTACCCGAACGTTTGCAGTTTGCCAGTCTCGTGTCCTTCGACTCAGTACATCCAGGCTATGTGAAGTGGAACAGCGCTTCAATCCCACAGTCGCTGCAGATCAACCTTAAATTTAGGACGCAAAATGAGAACGGACTAATCTACCAGTTGGTGAGCGGTGACGGCACGACGGCCAACAGCCTGTTCCTTGAGAACGGCCGGCTGATATTGGAGAGTCAGGGCGAGCGACTAGAGGCAAACGCGCCGGAAATTAGGTTCAATGATAACGAATGGCACGTGGTAACAGCAACGCACAACGGTACAAACCTGCGCCTGGACATTGACGATGCCGCTGAGGAGAGCAGCGATCAGGCGCCACTACCGTTACCTGTCGAGGACGGAGCGCTCTACGTCGGAGGCGTGCCCGACGATCTCAGCAGAGGACACGCGCCCTTCATAGGGTGCGTCGGCGACGCTACCATCAATGGTATCATCGTTAACTTCGCCAATGCTACGGATAGACCCCATGCGCATCTCGCACAGTGCAACAGTCCTAATCAAGGTAGGATTCGAATAACTTTTGAATAGCATAAAAGACGAACAAATGATTTTTTTCATTATATGGAAAGATGCATAGTAAAATGTACTATTTTTTTGTAGTTTCTTTGCCAGAAGAAGACCCGTCACTGGTGACTTACCCGCCGCCTCCAACTTCAAATTGGGAAGATAGCACAAGTAAGTTATAAGTTATAATTAATATAAATTAATTGCTTTAATATTTCATTCAACGAATTGTAGGCGTAGTAGATTTAAGCCATGGAGGAGACGACATACAACCACCAGGCTCGCTAGAAGGTAGACAACCTCCGTTGATCGCAGATAGTAGCCCAGCATCAGTCACAGAGTATCAAACCAGTACCCCATCAGTCACTACGACCACTTCCGAACCAGAGTCTGAAATTATCGATGGCTGCAAATTGCCACAGTATCCTGCCAAAGATCCTGATCAATATATTGAAAATGCTTGGAGATTCGGTAATACTCCCGTTCTATTCTAATTTTTTGTTAATTTTGTCTAAGGGGATAATCGATTTATTGACCGAAAAAGAATTATTTCAGGCGCACAAAATGGTAGTAGATTCGAGTATAGTACACTGAATGGTCGATACAAAGATGACTTCGACTTCCAGATTGACATCAAGACTCAAGCGAATGAGGGTCTCATATTTTATGGTGATAATCGTAATTCACGTGAGCTCGTTGCTCTGTACATAAAGGACGGCTTCGTAAGTTTTTAATCTTTGATGTTTCATTTGGAATATCTCATTTTCTACGACTAATGACTCGTTTTCAGGTGCATTACACTTTCGATTGCGGTAGTGGTTCAGCTACGTTGACGAGCGAGAAAAAGATCAACGACGAACAATGGCATACTATATTCTTCAAGAGGATGCAGAACGACGGTGAACTCCGAGTAGATCAGCAGCAGTCCATTTTAGGTCGTTCCGAGGGTACTACTACGACTATCAATATGCAACCTCCATTCTTTGTTGGTGGCACAGACTCCAGCGTTTCTGATCTAGTACTCGAGAAAATTGTAAGTAATCTTATGCAAATATAATTATTTAATTTTTTTTTTTTAAATTTTCCGTTTTTTTCAAAGAAATCAAATTTTAGATTTTGTTGAAATTAATAATATTATGGACAAGTGTTTCGTTAAAAACTACAAATTTTTATATTGTTATAGGGAGTAAACAAGATGTTCAGCGGATGTATTCGTAACTTCATGTTGAATGGTCAACACGTAGGTGAACCTGCCATATCAGAGGGTGTCATACCGTGTTCGAAACGCGTGGAACCTGGTGGTTTCTTCTATCCAGGAAATGGTAGCAATTGGTTCAAACCGGGTACGTCTATAGTTTTTCTTTTCAGAATTACCAGGATACAACTTTTAATCAAAAAAGTAATTTAAATCATAATAACTTTTTGATGTTTTTTCAGACGACAAGTTTGTCATTGGTAAACAGATAGACATCCAAATGGACATCAAACCAAGATCAACGTCGGGACTTTTGCTTTCCATGCATGGAAGAAACGAGCATTTAGTGTTGGAAATTGTTAACAGCACAGTGAAATTCTTAGTGAAGACTTCAAAGGGTCAGATCGAATCAGCCTTTGATGCTGCTACTCCTAATGCTCTCTGCGACGGAAACTGGCACAATATTCGAGGTATTACTTAAACATGCTCTAATAGCGTATTTACATACTCTTTTAACATAAAGAAGACTAATTTTACATAATTTCGCTTTCAGCGGTTAAATCAAAGAATACCGTTTTCTTATCCGTTGATCACAAGCCTTCTCCATACGGAGTTGGAAGACACATAGGAGGAGGCGGAGCCAAACACGCGATCTACATTGGCGGTCATCCTAATCTGGATGCTGGCAAACAATTGAGAGGAAGTATTTCAAGAGCACAATATGTTGGATGCATCAATAACATAATGATCAAGGAGCATCTGTATCCAGTCGATCCAGCTCATGTTCATGGAAAAGTAATTGCCAATGTCTGTCCAACGATTTAAAGAAGTTAATTTGTTATGTTAATGTAATGAAAAATTGTCTTTTTAGAAAAAAAAAAAAATAATTTTAATTATTCATATATTCCAAAGAAAAGCTTTTTCATATTTTTGTAAAACAGTGATGTAACACCAAAGTGGTTTAATAAATACAAATAAATTTATAAATAAAAATAATAGGTATCTTACAAGACTTTCTTGAAATTAAAACCATTGTCATGGGGAAATTAAATAATTTGTCATTTTTACACTAGCTTTTTTTTGCTTTTGTCTTATAATGGAGTGCTGCAAACATAACTGAAGAACTCAAAGTTGTTGAAATGAGCAAATTTGCTAGCAGTATCTTATCAGCTGAATCTATCCACACTGTGAAGGCTCGAGCTGAAAGATTTGAAAAAAAAATATATTAGCACTTGTACATTAATTTTAATCTTTAATATTTTATCAATACATACTGAGATTTGTAAATGCAGAAATAAACCAAGTTTTTGGTGATACTGCATCAGCATTTTTAGCCCTAAGTATTGCCATCAACTGAACAATTTTACTGGATGCTGATATTGGAGTACATAATGGCTAAAAATGAATATATGAATAAGTACAGCATGTATAGTTTATATAAATTCATAGACTACTGATAAAACCTACTGCTAAAATAGTTAGAGTAATCTTTGGTATCACTTCAGTCAAAAGACTAGTAAAAATAACAGAGTAAAGAAACACTGCCAGCAGTGTTCGATTATTAACGAGATTCAGGTACTTCAAAACTATGTATATTAAAATATATTCTTGAATTAAAATAATTGGATATTCTACATATGTCAGCACAGAGTATCCACTTGTATAATTGTAACTAGTCATAATAGTGTAACTGCAATAGAAAAATTAAACATTATATACAAATAATTATGCTTTTTATTATACCACTCAAACAATTAAAATATAATAAAAATTTTACCTTGTAAGTTCTAACACAAGACTCGTAAAAGATATGCCAACTGCAGACTTGTTGTCAAGCAATTTCATTATCTGAGGCACCTTTAAAATTAAACACGGAGCAATCGTTATGATGCTCAAAACATTTGCCAAAACGTGTAAAGTGGCCAGCGACATTGTTGTTTACCTGAAGAACACGAAATTTGACATTGCTAACAAAATTAAATTAAAATCTACACTTTTATATCTATGTATCTATCTTATGTATGTACATACATACAATGAATGTCCATACAAATGGAATTGTGCGATATAAAAAGACTGGCTTACTTACTGTGAAATTCGGAGTTAAGTCAGTGAACAATCCCCGTCCGCATTAGGTATACTAGCGGAGCACAAACTCCATTGTATTTATTCAAATGATTATTAACTAAACAAAGCAAGCCTGACACCGTTAGACTCCATTTGGAGCCAACCACTGTAGCGTCGGCTGAGCCGACAGTCGACACTGACGTTAATCTCGTCAGTCGACCCAACCCAACCTCGCAAAAACACCTCCCCCACTCTCCAGCAAACAGCCACTATATACACTCCTGCTTGCATGCGCGTTTCGTGTGTGTGCGTGTGTACACTTTTTTTGCCCTGTCGTACGGAGTTACGGACCATGTGGCAGCAAAACAACCCGACGCTCAGCAGGTCGTGCCGCTGTACTTTTAATCGGTGTCTCGCTGATTTGTAAATAAAAACCTACAGTTAAGATAGTAAATTAAGAGATCGATAATGGCGGTGAGTAACTCCTTTCAGAAATTTAACTCCACTCGAGTCTACAAACATAGTTACGCTGCATATGTTAATTGCATAGGTGCGATTTCCGTGTACGAGGTGAAATTGCTCTTTTTGTTAACGTTGCAAAGATCTTGCGAGCAAGGAGATCGCGACATCGATGTCGCGAGGAATCCGCGAGCCGGAATTTATGTAACCTTAAAAAAAAGGCTAGATTGTAATTAATTTGGAAAAAAACGCTGTGTAATCCCGTCGCTTGTGACATTGAGCTCTCACACTTTCGACGTTTTGTTTCTTCAGAGATGAATTAATTAACTAATACTGCTTTCGTATTTTGCAGCCTCCGTCTAAGAGCACCAAGCAAGCTACCAGAGGAGCAAAGCAGATTGTCGATGAGAACTCTGCGACTATAAGTTTTTACAGGAATATGATTCTTGGGGCCGTTGGAGCTTACCTTGCAGTCATGAGTGTCTTCTTTGAATTCACAACGCTGACTACTGTAAAGATTAAAAAGTGATATATTTTTCCTTTTTTTTATTTCTTCTAATTAATGTGTTTTTGTCTGATATTTGCAGTTTCTTACTATAGTTTCTGGATTAATATATGCTGGTACATATCAGTTTATGTCTTATATGGCTCGTGCAAAATATACAGAAACTGGTCAACTTATAGACTCTGGCGTTGATTTAAATATGGAAGGAGGAATAGCTGAGTAAGTAAAAAAAACTGTATGTAAATTAAAATAAAAATGAAACTGTCCATTAATTTTAAAAAAAATTTCAGGCATGTAAAAGATTTGATTATTCTGACGTCTGGAACTCAAGTGTTGTCCCTTATATCCAACTATTTCTGGTTATTATTACTCTTGGTAAATGCTATTGTTTACAATTATAAGGGCAATTATTTCTTGTTAGAAAATATATAAACTTATTTTGTACAGGCACCTATGAGGGCACTATGGATGTTGTGGAAAAACATAGTCGCTCCATGGATATTTGCGGAACCACCAGCTCCCACGGAAAAAGATGAAAAGAAGCAAAGAAAGCTAGAAAGAAAAATGGCGAGGCCAGTTTACAAAGGTTATTAAAAAGTGGCGGTAAACTCTTCGAGTGAATTAGCAGGAGAGTGATTTTTTAACGGGTTAGTCTAATGAACTTTTTTACTCAGATCGGTTTTTTTATACAAACAATTTTCTCAATTAAAGACTGTCTCAAGCAAATTTACACACCAATGCTCAAAATCTAAAGTTCATTTCTTACTTCACCGCCCAAGACACTGCTCTTTGACCCAATTTCCCTAATTATAATCTCGCGCGCGATATCTCGGTGTGAAAATGTTTGTGTACTTCTGCAATTAATTGCAGTGTATCTTATCACCGAGAAGATCCGGCTAATGATGGAAGAGCAGCAGAAAAATAAAAGGCGTCGCGATAAATTGTCGCTATTAAGCCGTTATTTTCATTCAGCACCTCGGACCGAGCGAGAGCGCCTTTGCGATATCCGGACGAATCGGAGGAGACATACTTCAATTGGATTGAATTTTGCATCGCGCACAGCCGAGCGACTTGTGCGCCTTCATTATAGCAGCGAATAAAAAGGGATTCATTCATTGCACGGGTACGTACTCGGATGTACGTAATAAACAACTTTTCTCATAGCGTGCGCTTAAGGAGAATGCAGACGCGTAACGGTATTCGCTTGTACAAAGGGTTTTCCATTTTATACAGTTACGAAAAAATACTTTTTGCTCTCCTTTTAGGATGCACCGGCTGTACAGTTAGTATTGAAAGTTTATCTTCATCTAAAACTGGTTATTATTTACTTTGTTAAATTTACTCAAAATTTATTCAGTAATTCATTGTAAAATAGTGAATTGAATAATTTAAGCTAAAACTTAGCCATAGGTTTGATCAAAATGGAATACGCTGATAAGAAAGTACTTTTTGTTTATTACGTGAATTGAATTTAAGAAAAAATGTTAAAATTACCTAAAATATTTTGCTTCATTTGACTTATCCTAGTTTGACATCCATATTTTATATTTTCTTTTCTAATGTTTGTACAGATTCACTAAGTAAATAGAAAACAGCTCGAAAATGTTATTAAAATTAAAATGAAAAATAGTGAGAATGAGTTTCAATACTAACTGAATAGTCTTAAGAATTTTTATTGTACCACAATTGTTCATTGGGATGGGATTCATTCTTTAATTGTCGAGTGAAGTAATTAACAAAAGAAAAAAAAAGTAGCGTTGCGCGCTTAAGAATGCATTTCCTCATAATTTTCGAGAATCGCCGGTTCAACGGAGAATTTAATCTTGCACTTAGTTAGCGGGAAGAAATTACGTATAAATGAGATTTTTAATGGATTTTTAACGATGCCTGTAATGTAGCGTTTTATTACAAACGTCGTTGGATATTATTAGTGAAAAGCCGTGGATTGCGCAATTTCGTTATCTTTGACGAAATGCTAATTGAAAGTACTTAATCTTTTACCGAATGTAAATTAACCGAATGCGGCAGATAAAAACAATTTTTTTTTTTTTTTTAAATTTCGTTCGTAAGCGCGCGGTCTAATATACCCACGCGAGGTACCTTCACGTTCACCCACAACTCCGCCCGTACTGAGGCATTATCAAACGGCTCCATCTGAAAACATGAAAGTTTAAAAGACCCTGTAATAATGCAACGCTTATTGCAAGCTATTGCACTCGCTCACCGCGTAATCCCCGCACTAACGCATCTCTTTCATAACGTATATAACCCCCCTCCCCCCTCCCGAAAAGAAAACGCACAGGTATTGCCGCGAACCTCTCCCCGAAAGACGAAACTATATTTGTCTGCTCGACATCAGCTCCGTGCAAATTAAAAGAACGAAACAAGATAGATAGAGAAATAAATAGACTTTGTTTGCCTAAATAGAAAAAAAATCATGTAATTTACAATTATTTTATTTAAACAAAAAAAAAAACGGCCGAAAATGTACTTAAAATACACGGCATGTTGAAGTATTACAAAATGGTATACAGAGTTACATAAATAAAATTTTTTAATCTAAAACCGATTGCCTGTATTGGAGGCTAAGGGTCAAAATAAAAAAAAAGTGTATATAATTTTTTTTTCACTTTTATGATTATAAGTGGGCAAAGAGTCCTTATAAAATTATATAATCGAACATAGTAATCGTACAGTAGAGTAAATTGAAATCAAAAGGAAACTGTGCATTAATTTGAAAAAAGATTTCAAACTACATTATGCATTTTATTCTACAATAAATAAATAAATTAAGAACGAAAGTGGACAGAGTAAAATAAACAGAAGCATACGAATTCCTGAATAATTTAATAAATAAATAAATAAAGCAGAAGAAGAAAAGGAGAAAAAAAGAGGGAAAACATAAAAAGAAGCATAGAAATGAAGTCGAAAAAGAGAGAGCAATAAAAAAAAAGGAAAAGAAAGAGCGTGCAATATTTTCGCAATCTCATCGCGCGGCGCACCGGCGCTTGAATGAACGGGGGTATACACACACTCTTGGCAGTCGCGGCCCAGGCGATCAGTATAGCGAGTGGGGCACCTCGGCCTCTTCGTTACGCTCATGCGGTGTGTACACACGCGGTGCACACGATCCGGCTGCGCGCGCCCGCCGAGTGTAAGAGCACCCAGCCCCACCCCCCTCCCCTTCGCGCGCGGGCCTGTAGTAGGGATCGCCCGCTCGCTCTCCGCGCGCGCGGCTCTCGCGCGTATTATTGCGTAGGTACATGCGAGAGTGCGTGCGTGCATCGGGCAGTAGCGGCGCGTTCCCCGTTGCGTTCACCTCTTTATACCGCGGGCCGCGCGAGATCGTCTCGTTACGTGTGCTGTGTGTACGTATATAGTGGCGCTCCGCGCGTGCCAGAGCCGACGATGTCGACGGGCGAGCAGTTCTCCCTGGTCTGGAACACCTTCCCGCGGAACCTCTCCTCCGGTCTGTACTCCCTGCTGACGGGCGAGCAACTGGTGGACGTGACCCTGGCCGCCGAGGGCCAGATCCTGCGCGCCCACAAGCTCATCCTCTCCGTCTGCAGCACGTACTTTCGCGATCTCTTCAAGGTACGAGTTATAACGCGACTCGCTCGCTCGCTCGCGCGCGCACACACATCCCCCCCCTCCTCGTCGTTCTACGCAGTGCGTGTTTACATCCCCGCGCTCGAGCGCGCGCGACTTTTTTTTTTCCTCTTTTTCTCTTTCACTGATACCTGCCTGCGCGCTCGATTGTGTGCGTGTATCAGCGTGCGTACGAAGGTACACACGGGGTATGCCCGCTTAATGCGTCGCTCAACTATTTATGGACTCTTTAGAAGGCCTGGCCCCGCGCGCGCAGTTACAAAACGCAGAGAGAGGCGACGCGCGTATTTTCGTAGCGCGCGTGTGCAGGTGCGCGGGGCCAGTGCGTTTTTTTTTTTTTCTGTATCTTTTCCTTCTCTTTTCAGTATACGCTACTACTACGCGCCCTCTCCTCTCCCCCCCCGCGCGCGTGTGGATGTGTGTGTGTGCGCGCGCCGCGTGTTTACGCGGCGCGACGCTCGTAATACGCACATTGGCGAAACATGTTTTCGTCGCGGTCTACGGGCACGCGGCGGGCGGAGAGGGGGCAGCGCATGCAAAATAGCGCATACGTATGCTAATCGACGTCCGCGCGCTCGAGTCTCTCCGCGCGCATGTGCACTTGCGCGCTCATGTGTGCGCGTATTCATGGGTATGCGTCTGGCTTTTCACACTGTATAGGCAGTTTTCTGTATGTGTGTGCGTGTGTGTTCCGCAGGGTAACACGTGCAAGCATCCCATCGTCATCCTCAAGGATGTCAACTATCGCGACCTGTCGGCTATGCTGCACTTCATGTACCAAGGCGAGGTCAGCATCAAGCAGGAAGACATCGCGAGCTTCTTGAAAGTCGCGGAGATACTGAAAATCAAGGGCCTCACCAGGACCAGCGACGATGACGTGAGTATTTATATATATATGCGGGATGCATATATACACGTTTTATTATGCATGCGATCTTTTTAACAGTGGTTGTGTATACATATGTATTAATATGTATACATGTGTGTTTATATATACGATCGCGGCTAAGCGCGTGGAGCTGCGCAGCCGAGCGAGTCCGTGCGTACGCGCCGTCCCCTCCTCCCTTCCCTTCCTCGTCTTTTAACTTTGTTTTCCTTTTTCTTTTAGCGCGAGGCGCGAGTTTACGGACGCTCTATTCCTTCATTCATGACGACGCGCGCCGTGAGATGTACACTGTTAAATAGTCTGTATTTCGTGTGTTTCGATAGAGTAGAGTGGAACAGAATCAAATTAGAAAAATATTCGTTTAATGTCGTACTTTTTTTTGTTTTTTATTTTCAATGCGAAGAGGATGATTAAAATACATTTTTTTGTACACTGATTGAAAGAAATGCTTACTGTCATTTTGAAAAAAATTACGATACTTTATAAAAAATTTTCATAAAAGGACTATATAATGCGTTAATTTTTTAAATTATTTAATAAATATAAATACAGTAATTTTTTTAGTATTTCGCATTATACGCGAAATTCTATTACGTTATAATTTTTACTAAATATTTTAATAGTTTTCCGAAGCAATTAAAAAAAAAATACAACTTTTATGTACACAATTTATTATTTAATACACAAATATTTTGTTTCATTATTATTCGTTCAATTATAAACGGAAAATCAGAGTTTAGAATCGACCAGATTTTTAACACTGTATATTTGTTGCTCGTCGATTTCCTTCTTTTTATTTTTTTATTCTCGGAAATTTATTCACGATCTTGATAAGAACAAGGGGCCTCAAATATTCCAACTTGCGTCTTGGAACTATTCCAGGTCAGGCTGCTCTTGCTTCTTTTCGCTTCGCCTCGCCGTCCGCTCTCCGAAGATTAAGTCTCGAGCTCGCATCTCCCGCCCCCGGGGGGAAAATTTCGTGCCGGGTCTAATTGAGATACGGAATGCAGCAGCCGAGAGCTTCTTTCTTTTTTTTTTTGACCTTTTTTTGTGTTACGGAGCTTTCGCAAGCTCGTGCTGCTTTAAATAAACAATCTCATCGCGGCGAATCGTGAATGAACGGGGCGATAAAAAAAGAGCGCAAATACTATACATAGTTTTGCAACTTACGGGCGCGCGCGAAGTAAACAATCCGCAATCTGCCTCCGCGGCGATTGCTCCGAATTCGAGCGGGCACTCGCACTCCAGGAGAAAAAGAAGAGAGAAAAAAAAGTGTATAACGTCGATTTATCGCGCGGCGAGCGTTGTTAAAATTTGCCGCTCGAAAAAAAAAAAACACGCACCGCGACTCGGGAAATGCGCAAATGCGTAAAAAGTTTGCGGATGAATAAGTAATACATTCCAGCGCGTCATTTTTATTAGCTGTTATTTCGCGCGCGACTCGACTGGCGTCTGTTAAATATAAACGATAGCAGGCGTCACCGATATTTACGCACTGATGTAACAGGCATTCCGGCGGCTTGTCACCTTGTTTTTTTTTTTTTTTCTTTATCTGCATATATTAATTAATCCAACACATACGCTTGTTTGCTTGTACCGGTGGTTTTTTCAGGCGAGAGAAGTCAGATGGAAGAGAAGTAAATACTGACGTGGAAAAAATCTAATTGATTAGTAAATGACAGATTTTTATCATTATGACGATATACCGGCTGCTTGTATAGTTAAATCTATAAATATTAATTATATTTCAAGTTTGATACCGTAAGTAGATATTCAAGGAGATCAGTTTCACCAGATGTAGGATTAGCATTCACCATCGATAGATATTCGTTTTCTACTTTATCGACGGTATTTGTTAAATTGTTTAAACAGACTTTCAACTGTGAGGAAGAAAAAACAGCTGAAAAGACCTTGATCTTCTGTTTAATACGTAGCTTTAATTTGTAAAAGTTGCATAAGTTAGTGAATGCACAGTTTTCTACCTTACCGACATTTTAAAATAAATATTCCAAAAAATAAATAAATACATTTTTAATTGAATATATTTTCAAATTTGAATGTCCAACCTTGATAGTCTCGCACTTAAACATTTAACGTCTGATCAATTTATGTTATTAATAAAGAACGTAACTCTATTTTTCTTATATAACATTTTGTGAATCAAAGGAATTCACTATACCTTTAAAATGAGCTCAATAACAAGTATTTTCGAGAGATTAATATTAGCGACAATTTTAAATTCATACAGTATATTAAGAGTATTGTGAAAAAATTCAAATTAAGATAAAATTATTAAAGTAAGAAATAAAAACGTCGCAATAACAACTTTAAAGATAACACGCATCATTTAGCTACATTTCATTTTAAACTTTCATTCTGAACATGCTTAAAAATTGTTGGTTAATTAAATAATTAGTTTGTACGAAATTAAATTAATAATTTGTCCGTTTTTACAGTAACGCATTAAAATAAAATAAAATAAAGAAAATAAATAAAGCAAACGATTAAAAAAAAATGACATATTTTTATTATATAGTTGAGAATTATTTAAATATTTCTCCGTAGGACGAAGGGGAAAAGGATTTAGTCGACGCACTTCCGTTGATCCAGCATGACCGCGGCAACAGTGGTGTGTCGACGACGCAGCCGGCCCACGGCGGCGAGCAGTTTTGTGACCAACCGTCCAAATCCGGCTGGCCGTGTCAATGCAGCGTGAAGCCGTCGTCGGAGGAGGTGTCGGTGGTGAGGTCGACGTTCCGCGACCCAATGGATACCCACGCGCCGGAGTCGACGGCACCCGTCGTCCCGGACGACAGCGTGGACATCGACGTGGACAACGACGAACCGCTCGACTGTTCGGTCGAGGAGCAGCCCAAACCAGAGTACAAGCCGGAGCCGGTGAGCCTCACGGCCGTCACATCAGACGCTCGACGACTGACGCCCGAGGTCGAGTGCGTCCAGAGGCTGCCCACGGGCCAGTTGACGCACTGCGAGCAAGAAAACGTTGAGGGCATGCTTAACACGCAGCTTATGGGGTACAATGCACCGCACTGTCAAGGCGAGCCAGTCGGTAAGTCGCCGTTAACGCCTGGATTAACACGAATCGTTTTTTTGTAAATAATTTTAAAGCGTACTCTTAAATGGCACTTTACAAACGAGCTTTTTTGTACCGACGTGTCAATATTTTATACTGTGCAGTTTTTAAAACCGAAGAGAGTACAATAAAATCAACTCCTGTTGTACTTTACGAAAAGCATTAAGCGTATTGTGATTCGGATAGGTTTAAAGTGGTTAGAAGAGTTAAGAAGTACACAAAGAAATGAGTTCATACAATAGGCAGTTCTTTATTATATACAAATTTTAATGCGTATACACGTGCGCTTACATTATACTCCGTACGGTGAGGGTCGTGAGTGGACGCTCGCGTGCGCCCGGCGATTTCACATCGACGTACACTTCATTCTTTCATACTATTATATTTTACAGGTTTTCACGATACGGGAACGGGGACGACTTGTGCGCCATCCGGCGACTATTCCCACGAGGCATCGACGAGCTGTAACGCGGCAACGAGCAAGGGTCGGCGCACAGTGAAGGGCCTGCCGGGTAGCAGCCTCTCCTTGGAAACCACGCTTAGGGTCATATCGGAGCTCGGGCCGACGATCCGCATGGAGCGCGGCAAGGTGATACGCATGTACTCGTGCCCCTGGTGCCTGCGACACTTTACGCGCAAAGAGAACCTCAAATTACACGTGCGCTACATCCATGGCCCGCTTGAGAGTCTGACTTGCAAGCTCTGCGGCAACAAGTACAAGAACAGTAATAGTCTGCGCGTCCACTCGTACCTCTATCACAATGCCCAGCGGAACAACAAGTCGTCGCCGGCCTCCTCGACCTCGTCGACGTCCGCGTCCGGGGGTAACAAGCCGCCCATCCTTGGTGGAAATGCCTGATGGCCGCTCCGACGCCGACGACTGCCTTGAAGCAAAGATGTCTTTTCGCCTACACTTTTATTCGTCTTCGTCTTCTTCTTCTTCATCTTCTCTTCCTTTTCATGAGTGCACAATGTGTGCCCACTCGAGCGACAAAGGAACGTTTTTTTCTTTTTCTTCTTTTTTTTTTTTCTTTACGGAACGACTCGTTAACTAGATTCGCCTTACGCGCATCATTAAAACGTTTTCCGAGCAGACGAGAGCCTTTTAATATATACTACGTAGCGAAGAGAAGCGAGCCTCGGCGACTTTCGGCACAAAAGGGGCGCACGCGCGCGTATCCGACAATAATTTTCGACTTGCGTGCGCGCTCGTCGAGACGATATAGGAGGAAGTGTGCATGTGTGAGTATGAATGCGCTTGTGGAATGGGTGGTTGAGGGAGCCGAGTTATAAACAGCGGACGGAAGTAGCCGATGGTTAAGACACAACGATATGGGGAAGAGGGAGAGAAGAGAGGATCGGACGGAGGAGGCGTGACGTCGAATTATCGAGCCACCTGTTCTTTCCTCGAAACAACTTCATCCTCGCGTAATTCGAATGCGCTGCCGGGCCCATTATACCCCTCGATCGTTTTACAAAAGCTCGACGGGAGTCCGGGCGACGCATCCACGAACATCCCAAAGACAGGTACTTCGTGCGTGATGCATCTTTTTCTCTTTTCTCAGAAAAAAAATCTCTAAATGCTTTTTTTTTTCTTTTAAAAAGTCGGATACACATTTTTATTGTTGACGAGGAATTGTTATTCTTTTATACTACAAAAGAGTTTACGATACAGTATTTACAGTCGATAAATATTTTCGCTAAAAGATTTTTCTTTAAATAGTCGTGCGTAAACTTCAAAGAGTTTAACCCTCTCGCGCACTGTTCGGCAAAAACGCCGTTTCGTTTCGAGTGTTACGTTTGTAATCGACGACGTAAGTGCTATGTACAAAAATTCGACGAAAATTCGCTCGCTTTCGTTTCCGCCTCTACAAAAAGTAAAAACAAGTCGAGTTACTGTTACGACGCGGAGAACGAGGTCTAGGCGCGCGCGCGCAATTTTACGCGACGCACTGAATTAGTTCGTTTTACTTAAGACACCTAAAATAAATAAAATTTACAAAACGCTAACGCCGGACGCGCTCCGAGCGTAAGCGACCGATTATCCAACGCTCGATTATCACAAGAGTTTGGTGCTCGCTTCGCGGCGACCCTCGGCTGCGCTCAGCTGCGTCAGATGTAATCCGAGGGGCAGGCGGCGGACTCGTTGATCGCCGAGAGACGGTAGTGTGAGGCGGACTCGTAGACGGGTGGCGCGTCGGCTTCGTCGAGGCCCGCGCCCGGCGGCAGCATCAGCTGCTGGTGCGCAGAGTTCGAGCTCAAGTCGCTGTAGTACGCGCTGCTCGGCGCACTGCTCAGCGTCGACGGGCCGTCGGGCTCAGCGTCGCTCCCCGTGTACGCCGTGTTCTGGTAGGAAGGCTGCTGCTGCCCTGCCGGGTGATGATGCTGCTGAGGCTGATGCTTCAGCGTCCCGCCGTGGTGGTGCAGCAGGTGGTGGTGGTGATGATGATGATGGTGATGGTGATGCGGCGGCGGTACTATCGGTCCATTTTCGTACATCTCGTACTCTGGCTCCCTCAACCTGCGGAAAAGGTTTTTCAATTAGTTTCTAAATTTTAAGATCGTCCAAGAAATGGTATAGATGTGCATAGATGCGGATGTTATTATTTTTTTTTTGTTATGTTTGAGGTAGTGTAATGCGAGTGTAAATTTTGATTTATTTCATAGATACTAAAATGGATAATTTGTGAGAATCTTATTATTCATAGATGTATGTAGTTTTTTTTTTTGTAGGATGCAAATATCTATTTCGTATCTCAGTAATATCGAGTAAGAGACAGAACAAAAGTATCTATTTTTTAATGAGGTACCGATAATTTTTATTTCTCGATACTTTTGACTGACGTATGTAAGTATTTAGATACTTCTTTTTAACTTATATTAAACATGTATTTACAGCATGATTATTGTTAATTCCACTGATAATCTTGATACCAAGTATCTAGATACCATCAACGTTTTATGAGATAATAGAAAAGGCTCTCTTATTCTTGGAGAATAAAAGTTTTTTTTTAAAGCGCGTTATGTTACAGCGTTTACTAATGTTATTAATTATTAATATTACAACAGAAATATTAATATTATGATAGAGAAGTTAAATTGTTTTTGAGAATGTTGATTTTAATTGCACAATAATAATAACGATGGACAACTATTGTGCGGGTTGTCAGCACACGAAAACGAAATGAAAAAGGGGCTTCCTTGTTATATGCCTTTAGCTTTAATTGAAAAATATCTTAGATCGTAGTAGTTAATTTAGTAGTATTAATCTGTAAAAAGATAGTTTGCTAAGATTAATCAATTTTTGAGAGTAAGGTATAAGATTTTTTTTGTTATAGTTTTAAGAATCTTATGTAAGAGAGTAATATTGTTAAATTATTTATACCAGAAGAATGTATTGATATAATTCTGAATCACTCAGTACAAATTACATTAGTACCCGGATTAGATTTAATGTTATTTTCAGAAAACGTTGAAAATCAAAAAAATAAGAAGCAATAGTCTTTTTTGTTATGAAATACTGTGCCGAAAATAAAATGTTTTGTATTGATTTTTGTATTATAGCTGAAATTAATTTGGCAACCTCGTTAAGCATATTGCAAATTTTAACATAATAAAGTAAAAATGATTTATGAAAATCTATTTTTTTTTTTTTTTTAAATGCTCCTCACAAATCCGATTTATCCACGAACTTTTGTAAATGTTTCCTACTTGTGTCAATGAAGCGAATAGTCTCAAAACAATCGGTTTCCAATTGATGGACGTGATGAAAAAGTGAAATAAAATGTATCAATGTATATTGGAGTTTCGAATTTTTATGAAAAGACAAAAAAAGCTTTTTTGTGCACGAATAAAAGAGAAAAGAAAAATTTTCGAATTATAAGACTCAACGTACATTCGCAATGCATTCATTGAAGAATGATAAGATCCATTTTCTAAAGTTCATCGGAGCCAATCATCATCATGGGGAGTATTTGGTATCGACAACTGAAAATAAGCGATTTTTTTTCTTTATTCATTTTTTTTCCTTCTTGTATAATTTGCATTTCAAAGCCGAATTTAAGTTTCAGCAAAGATGTTTAAGCGGTACTATGTTACAATTAAGTTATTGTTTAGTTTATGTACAAATGTAACTAATGAAATAAACTAAAAAAAAAAAAAAACGAAACAAATACTTGTGTGTATTATAGTAAGTTAATTCCCTGCAATATTCGTCTAATGGTATAAGACTTCCATTGTCGATCAGCTCTCATCGACGAGATTACGGACGATCAAAAAAATAATTTATCGGTTTAATTAGATTTTGCATTCAGAAGATCATAATGATGGTTACTCGTTGAAATAAAGTTTAAATAGTGTTATCAAACTCAATTAAGGAGTTTAAATTTCACATTATTGCATCGGTGCATTTTACATTAAACGCAGAATTATTAAATTTTCAATGGTAAATTGCAAGCCTGTAAACTGGCAAACTGAATACACATAATGCGTCCATGTATATAATCATTAAAACAGAATAATTTCGCCGAAATTCGCAATGAGTAGCAAATTTCAGAGTCAGCCGAATAATAAGGGTCCGAGCTAAGCCCACAAAATGAATTAAATTAATCAGCAGAACGTATTAATTAAGCAATATAATAACATAAATAATTAATCGCTTCTGCAATTTCACAAATCTCATCGAATTACCAAAACTTAAAAAAAAAATATCTCGCAGTAAGCAACGTAAGCATACCATCGAAAGCGAAAGTCCGCTTCGCCAGTCAGCTAACTCCTCTTTTACCCTCCTAACTTTCTTGTTATTTTTTTTATACATAAAAAAGGGGCAGTAGGTAATAGAAAAAAAAAAAAACGATCCTTACCTCTGGCTGTGTCGACTGCAGAGGGTGTCCTGGTGCTGTCGGTGAAGGCCGACGGCATCGAGCTCGTGGTAGTGTTTGTCGTCGCTGCCGCTGGCGTAGCTCGCCGCCTGGGAGTCGAGCTCCGCGTAGAGCGCCTCGTCCGTCTGCATATGCGTGTAGTGATTCTCGGCGGGCAGGTTCAGGGCGCGCCGGTGCTGCGGCAACGACAGGGGCGTGCCCACGCAGCCTGGCGGCCCGCCGCCCCGTCGCGTGCCCAGCCACGACCACACGTTCACATTGTGCCCTGCAAATTAGATTCGAAGCGTCAGTCAATCATGTCCTTTGCACTCCCTTTTTTTTTTTTGAGCTCGATTGGTATTATCTTTGTTTTCGATTTTTTTAAATGAATTTTTAAAAGGTTTGGGAGACAATTGCTAATATCAGTATTATAATAAGTAAAGTAAATAAATAAATAAAAATTCATGTTTCATATAAGAGAATAAGTGAATTTTCATTTATTTATTATTGCAACTTTTAAAATAACTTAGTAATATTGTTTTGCAGATTAATATTTACAGAACACAGAACTCCTGCGTAATGCAGGAGTTCTTCTTTTATTTCAATTTTGAATGAGTGGAATTTATTGTAAATTATGATGAAGTATGGTAAATGTTTCAAAAGCGAATGATACCTCTTTTCTCGTTTATTTTAAATAATATCGTACCGCTTTCTCGTATACTCGAAGTAATTTTATGGATGTAATGAATGCTGATTATTAAATTGTTTGAAAAATATACTTAGTTGCATAAAAATGTTTTTTGAAAGAGATGAACAATTTTTTCCTTCAAAAAGTATAAACAGCAACAGAAAGATTAATAGTCTTTAGTTAATTAATTTAATTAATTTAAATAATTAGTAGTTACTTGATGAAATGACATTTCTTTTTGTCATAATAAAATTATTCTTTTTGTTACTTTATCGAAAAAGATATTAAAATACTCTATTAAAGGAGGTATTTAGCTTCCAACTGATTACTTCCCTTTCAGCGGGAATTTTCTTTTGAATGTGCCATTATGCCCTTAAGATTGAAAGAATTAGCTTGAGCGTGAAAGAAGCCAGAACGCTTTGAAAGTAAAGCGAAATCGAAATGTAATCACGGAAATTTTTATGAAATTCTAAAGATGATAATTATTACTCGGCAAAAAAAAGGAAAGGTAATTTCCTCCCCTCCCCCTTCCCGTCGTTGACTTTAATAACAGTGCGTTACGCGCCAAACGAGATACATCCCCTGCGCCCGAGCGAGAAATGTATTTAATACGCTAATTATATCAAACTTCATGAATGCGAAAAGGAACGATTTACATTTCTATACGGACGCTTTTAACGCGCGGCCATTTATTATTCATCGAAAAAAAAGGAATTCCATCGAATTGAAGACCGAAAGGTTCGTTGCAATTTTTTTTTCCCGTTTAAAAAGCATAAGCGATAAACTTATTTATCACGACGTCATTATCAAACGCGCTGCATTTGACGCCCCAGTATAATGCCCAACGAACGGCGCTCAAACAAAAAAAAAAAAAAAAAGGAACCGACGAAATATCGTTTTCTACGTTAGTCAAGATTCACTTTGCGATAAGCTTCCACCTTCCGTTTAATCCCCGAGCAAACATTTAAACAGACTTCACCGAATCCCCCGCCCCTCGGTTTTTTTTTTTTGTACACCCCATAAATTAATCCGCTTACGAAAATGCTAATCCCACTTGATCAAACTCCAGGCGCGGCGACAATGAGAGGGTCCCCCGTCAGCTGATGAAATTAGAATTTTCTTATCCAATTTACCGCGGGGGTAAACAGGAGAAACTCCCTCCTCCCCTCGAGTCGCAAATCAAACAATCCTTTAAATCCCACCCCTCGAGATGTAAATCGACGCGTGTACAGCAGCAGCGAAGGTATATAGCCGTCGAAACTTACGGCGACAAAACAGATGCGCGCCTCTGTCCCGCGACCAAACGTAATTATTCCACCCCCCTGTGTTTCGGCAGAGGGTGGGGTGGAGGTCGAGCGACGACAAAGGCGCGCACATGTGGATATGCCTATACACATGTATATATAAGCGCGCGCGAGTGTGCGCGTGTATACGTACCGGGACTGGGCGCAACGTCGTGGTAAGGCGGCAGCTTGTCGAGCTCGAGGGGCGGCCGGTCGGGTATGACGGCGAGGCCGACGTTGCCCGGGCCGACGACGACGCCTCCGCCTGGGCTGGCTCCGTCCTGGTGGCTGACGCCCGCGTGCTCCACCGCCACGCCGCAGCAGCTCGCTGTTTAAAAAGAAGCAGACGCACACGTAAGGCTCCGCTTTCCTTGTGTACATAATGCGGGGGTGGCTCGGGGTAGTGGGGGGGGGGTAGCCCCTTCAGCCGACGCGTCGGGTGCAGGCGCGCGCCAAAAGCAGCCCGAGCGCCGCACTCAGACGCCTACTCCTTTCGCGCGGGCATTAGTGGATTACACGCGGGGGATGCCGGAATTAACGAGGCCCCTTTGTGACGGAGGCGAGAGGCGCCCTCCCCCTCTCTTTGCGGGCCGCGCGAGCGACGTTATATACGCCCGGGTATATGCGCCGCGCGGAATCGTTACTCCTCGCGCCGACGCCGCGACGGTGAACTTTTCGTCGCTTGACTTTTGAGAGGTCGTTTCTGTCTTTTTTTTTTTTCACTTTTTTTTTTAATGGAGAGAAGCGATTTAAAGTTCCCCTATTTTTTTCTGGAAATTGGGACTCTTCGTGGATTGAGATAAATTGTGGCGGAGCGCGAGACGCGAGTGCATTATGTGCAGGCAGTCGGAGTTCGAAATGCAATTGTGCGTGTTCTTAAGAAATTACTAATTACCCGTCTGGAGTTTAATTAGTGAGTAACTTCTATAAATGCATTAAAAAATCAGCCAAGTGCGATAATCGCTAATTAGAGGAGCAAGCACGTGCGCTCGTTTTTAGTGCTTTCGTGAGATTTTTCACTGATTTTAGATAGCGAAACGGTAAAATGACAAATTTAAGTTTCTCGAGTTAAATTATTATTATTGGTGTATCGTACAAATCTTTGTTCGAATTTTTTTTTTTTTTTTTTTTTACTTAAAACAATTTAAATAAAATTTAATAATTTTGAGTGAGCTTTTAAACAGAAAATTTGACAATATAAATTTTTCTTTCTTAACAATGACCATTTTATGCATTTACCAGCACTCTCTAATACTAATGTAGGTGCATAAAAAAAACATACAACATTTAAAGCTTCTACACATGCTCCAAATTATTTAATTATTTTACCTTTTTGCATATTTCAAAAATGATACATTTGCATGACAAAAAAGCAGTAACCGTGCACCATTAAAAAGTGTGTACCCCAAAGTGAAACCATGTCGAATCGAAGCACTTAATCGACTTTCAAAAAAAAAAAACGAAAAAGTGAGGAACTTTAAAAGAAACCTCCAAGCCGAAAATCCAACGTCAGCGTCTGCGAGTCGAGCACTTTCGTGCCGGTCGTGTATGTAACGCGGCGCGTACGGCTTCATTGTGCCGCTGTCATACACGTCGGAGGGTTTCAAGTTGCCGCTCGATCCCCCGGGAGTGGGAGTGGCGTCGGCGGCCTTTCCCCCTCAAAAAAAAAAATCGTGGACACGCAGGCGAGAAGAGCAGCGAAAAAAACATGAATAAAAAAATTCGCTTTTCCCGCGCCCGCTTTTCCCGGGGGCCTTAATTACGCCGCTGCCCCCGCGGAATTCGACAATGGAGCTCGTCCCAAGGTCTCGCGGATCATAATAACCACCCGGCGAGGAGGGTCCCGTTCTTCTCATTTCTCTTTCTCTCTTTCTCTCTCTTTCTGTCTGTATATGTATGTATGTATTTCTCTCTCACTCCTCGCCTTTGAAGCGACACGTTCGGGCGGTATACTCCTTTTTTTTTTCGAATGCCCGGCCTTGCGGCTCTCTCTCCTTTATTGCGCGATGACAGTTTATGTCGTTGCGGATATTCCGTTGATCGGCTCGCGCGCGTGGGATCGTGACGGATTTATGAAGTGGGCTTTGTGAGGCATGCTTTTTTTTTCGTGCGCCCGGAAATAATAGCGCGAAAGGATTAATACGTTCGTTTTTTTTTGTCGAGACGCGTTCCGTATTTGAATTCGACAGTGGAGAGAGACGAAAAAAGGATAGAGAGGGGCACACCGGTGAGTCTCTCGGTAGCGATTTCTTCCTCCTACTACCGACGGTGTTATGATTGTCCGCGCGCGCACGGACTTAATCATTTTAATGGGTTCTGTAATCGACGTAAAACGATATGCGCGGCATCCGTTTCTTTTTCTCGGCGATGGGAGCTCGAGCGGTAGTCTTGATAAAAAAAATTTCATATTATGTATGCGTCAATTTCAAAATGTACAGTGTCCTTTTTTTAGTCGGATATACCTGATAAAAGGAGAATCGTGAATATAGTTTATCATTGTTGCTTTGATATTTGTACAATTTGTTGCGAGAAAGAGTCTTGAAAAATTATAGAAAAAAATTAATTAATAGCTAATAAATCTTTTAATTCTTTTACAATTTTGAGTTAAATCTTCCTGTTGAAATGAACACTGATGAATGTTAATATAAAAACAGGAAATTTTTGACTAATTTAATATTGCAGGAATCAATCATTAATTTGAAAACCGTTAAAAGCGCTCAGTAATAAGCTGAAAGTGGATTTAATTTTGGCCCGTTTTTGGATACTATCTAACTAGATTCTTTTTGACAAAGTGAAATATTACTAAAATTAATAAGTTTTTCTAGGGATTATGAAAATTATTAAATTTTCATGATATTTCATTTAGTCATTGACTATTACAAATTGTTTTAGATTTCAGACTATCGTTCGAATTCCAGGGTCAATTAAAAATAAAATAACGAATATTTTTATATAAAAAAAGAAGCTTACCTCTACCGGCGTTCTTTAGCCTCCGGCAATGAAGAAGTGTGACCATGACAACAGCCCCGATTCCAGCTGATATGAGAGAAACAATGATGAGCGTGAGTACCCATCCGATCTCCCCAGGTGCTTCTGCAACACAGACATGAAACAACCTTCTTATTAATCACGTTCCTTCTTTTTTTTCTAATCTCGATCTTCCTTAATAGACCCCCGAGTATTTTTTCTCAGAACAACCGTCGCGCGCAACCATAACCAGATGCTTTGAGATTCAACGACAGGAAGCACGAACTTAAGTTACAATCCTTCCATTATACTAAGACTTCAGCGGAAAATCGAATCCCATCTTCTTCTTCTTTTTTTTTAACGAGTTTCATAAATCAAGAGCACCGGGACATTTCACTCGAAGCGCGAGTTTTTCTTTTCAAAGGAAGTACATTTCCCTTATATCAGAAGTCAAGGAAATGCGCTCCGTGCAGTAAAAGAAAAAAAAAAGAGCAGGAGCAATGGCAAGTTTTTAATTTCTGTTCATAGGCTTATATATTCCGCGCCCGGAGCATTCTTCCAAAGGAATACTTTAGGCGTATTTAAGAGTCGCATAGCAAGTAATACGACTTAATAACGACGCGCCGTTAAAATAAACATTCCGAGAGGGTACTCGGCGGCACTCGAGCGCGCGCGCCCTTTAAAGCGCATTCGCCGAATGCGCCGCCGCAGTTCAGGCTGAGAGGGAGGGTGTATGGTAGGCAAGAACCGGCGGCCCGTGATAAACCTCGAAAAATTACCGGCGGCGGCGGTAATACCGGTAGCGAGGGCAGAAATGCCTTTCCGCGGCAGAGAGAGAGAAAGAGAAAGGGGAGGGGGGCAAAAAAGGCATCCAATATTCGCGTGCGCGGGGGGGGGGAGAGGGGGGAGGGTATAAACCGCGAGTGAACTCGAGTGCGCGCGATGGTCCGCGCATAATAAGATAGTCTTTATAGGAGCAGGAAGGAGCCGAGGCTCTCGCGCGCCGCGAATTTATGAAACGAGCCGAGGCGCGTATACCTGCAGGTGCGCGCGTGGGTATATAAGTTCGCGTGTGCGGCTCTCGGACCTCGAAGGGAAAACAATGCGGCTTTTCGCCGGGGATAAGGAAGAGAGCCTCTCCTCTCTTCTCTCTCTCTTCGCGAGCTAATAGGAAAAAAGGAACAATGCGCTTTATGACGCCGAGCGGTACCCGCTCAATGGAGAGGGGGGATAGTCCTCCTCATTGACGATAATGATAATGGGGGGAGACGCCGATAAATTCCTTTTGCGGCGGCGGAAAAAACGGAAGAGGAGAGTATTTACATTCGCGAGCTCCGCGGAAAAACCTCGCCGCGGCTGCGCTTTCTTTCGGGCGACGCATTCCACTCTATCGCTCCTATAAAGGTTTTGTCTCGCGAATATTTTCTTCGTCTTCGACTGCTTATTCTCCTTCTTCGTTTTTTTCTTTATTTTTTTTCAAGATGCCGATCTCGTAGAGGTGGTTATTATTTTGCCTACGTCCGACGCGAGCTAAAAGCGCGGAATTTCATTACACCGCGCCATTATCGTTACAACGTCAAACGTAAATATCAGGAGCAGCACTTCGCGCCGTCGCGCACCGACGTGAAAGCTGCCCCCCTTTGAAAAAAACGTTTGCACCTCATGCAAGTGCCGTGAGCGTAAAATTCAACGGCCACGGGGGAGTATGCTTTCCATAAAAGTTGCGTTTAGACGCGGCGAGAGAAAATCCACTTTCGCTTTATCAAGATGTCAGCGTACCGCAGGTGGGGGCCTACGAAACGTTCGGCTTCTCTTGCGATTGACGCGGCGTGTCTTTGATGCGGCGAGTCGTCTGGTTTTGGCAATTCCGACGGACTCGCCCGAAATTTCGGCTCGAAACCCGATTTCAATAGCATCGACCGGCCGGACCATTGCGTCATTACGGCCAATCATCCAATTACCGCCCGGGCACTCACGCCGAGTCTCGCCTGTAATTGCAAGAGCGGCAGAGAGATGAGAGAGACTCCGGGCATACCATTTCCGTAGTGTACACACTATTTGACAGGATTTGTCCCAAAAATTTTAGCGGTATTTTCGAAAAAAGAAAATACGACTCGTGCACATTTAAGATGTTTTTGCATCGGTTTCGTGAAAATCGTAATTCTTAAACAAAACCCAATTAAAACCCTCGAAGAAAAAAAACGGTCGAAAAGCATAAAAACAGTTTATAGAGATGAAAATCTTCTCTTCGGGATTAAGTAATTTCTTTTTTTATTTGTAGAAAATTTTGATGATTTCCCTGCTTCGTACCGGTATAGTACACACGCGGCAAAAGTTCCGCGCAGCGAAGCACACCGTCCCGAAATCTCCGCGACTGCACGCGCCGGGAATGTCCGAGCGGGACGCGCTCTTTTCCTTTTTTTCTCTCTTCTCTTCTCTTCTTAATTTATGCGCTTTTCGCGCGGCGGCACAGGGTCACGTACGGGGCGGGCGCACGTGCGGCCCTCCGCGACAGGCACGAATTAGAAAATGTTTCATCGATCCGCGCCATTTTAGAGCCCATTGACGCCCGGCGCGCCGCGCCCGAGACGAAGCGTGAATAGTAAAGAGGTTCATGAATTCCCGAGGCCCCCGAGGCTGGGACCCAGGGGTACGACTGTGAAAAATCGATCCTTTTAATTTTTCAAGCGGACTCCGGCTCCTATCGGACCCTCGATTTTCCGCTGCTCTCTGTTACATAGGCTTGCCTGACGCTGATTTTCTTTTTACTTTTTCACATGCGGGACGCTTCGTGAAGCACGTGTCTTTTTTCCGAATTGCATTTTGGAAAAGAGGAACTGAGTGCCTCATTTTTTTTCCTTTTTTTTACTAAGCGACGTGCGTACGTTTAGGATCCGGAATTGGAAATGTAAAGAAATTTTAGTACACGCGTCATGCTATAAAATTAAAAAGATATTAGTTGATAGTTGAAGACTCGAACGTTCGTGGGAGTAGTAGAGTTTGTAGGTTTAAAAAATGATCGAGACGAACCAATAAG
>JAWWEN010000001.1:10119699-10160261 GCA_035582955.1 Sycophila texana | reverse complement strand
ACGCTCTAAAATAAAGCGTCGAAACGTCGGCATAGTTAATTACAAACTTATTGGTTCGTCTCGATCATTTTTTAAACTTAAAAAGATATTGCATATTTTGAAAGATTCTATTTTTTTTTAATTATTTTATTGTAAATCAGAAGAATTGTCGTTATTGATTGATCATCATAATATAGTAATTTAATGTAATGTAAGACAAAAAGAAAATATTTTTAAATTTAATTAAAAAAAAAACCTCGAACTATAAAAAGAGTGCACTTTCAGCTATTCAAAGTTCCAATGGTTAGTTTTCATTCTTCGACGACCCGGGACACCCTCAAGTCGGCAGCTTATAAGCGCAAAATACACAAGAGCCGCGCGGAACGTTTAATCTTTATAAACGCCTAATGTTCGACAATACCTCGTAAACTCTCAATAAAATCCGTTCAATTGGCGCAACCTTCGGGGCGTCAAGCTCCCGACGTGATTTGTGCAACTTTAAAAGCGAGAGCCATCCTCAAAGGGCTTCCATCTTTAAACGCCGGCAAACACGTGTTACTCGAATAAGCTCCCCGAACGAAAGGACCAGGGGGTTTCTTGCCCACCTCCAATTCCCGGCCGGACGAGCGCGCGCCTCGCCGCCTCTTTTCGAGAACTCGCCTTCGACAAAGACCCGAGAAAAGTCGCGGCCCGCTTTCCCATGGACCCTCCTCTTCTCGCGCGTTGTTCGGGGAAAAAGCCATCAAACGGCGCGTACTCTCTCCCTGCAGTATACTACGTGTACGTGCGAGAGAGGGGCGCTTAAAAAAGAGAGAACGAGAGATGGATAGATACGCGCAGAAAAAATGTTAGATTAAAACTTACACTGACAAACAAATTGTGCAGATCTAAGTAAAAACTTCGTTGGACATTTTTTCAGCGTAACTATATAAGTCTTTATTAAAAGAAGGACAAACTCGAAAAATAAAAAGGGAAGGTTCAAGTGCAAATTTAAAACCTCTGTCATTGTTACAAAAGAAAAATAAATGCAAGCGATTTGGCTTTCAGAAGGCCTTATCTTGTACCGATCACAGATCTTAGTCTTAAATTTAAAGTCACAATTTGACAATAAAAATCACATGGTAGAGCCTAAAAAAAAGAGAGAGCGAGAGCGAGAGAGAGAGAGAAAAGGGAGAGCGACGACGCGGAGCCCCCCCGGGCGCATAGCGACACGCGCTCGTTGAAAAGTCTCGAGAGGGCCGGCGCGCACGCGGGTAGATGATTGATAACGGCGGCCCCTTATCAGCGTCGCGACTAGGCGCACACACTCCACCTTTTGTGCCAGCCTCCTCCTTGTCGCTCCCCGCTTTATCTCCCTCTCGGCATCTCGTGTGTGCGCGACGCGACGCTCTGCCCCCCTCCCCCTTCTATATGTACCCATCTCCCCTCGTGTTATGTATATATATCGTATACGCGAGGGAAAGAGACGGAGGGACGCGTTTTATTCAAATGGCCGGCGCGGCGTGTGCGTGAGATTTCGTCGCGCGAGGAATATGTATATATATGAGGGGAGGGAGCGGGTTATACTTCAGATCGGCGAGAGAGAAACAATTTGCAGGATTTCCTGCGTTTGCGACGGGGGAGATAATGTTTTATTGTCTTTTAACCCCTTCGCTGGAAAAGCCGCGCTTTTTTCGCCACCGACTTTTATGTTTACGCTCGCCCGCGTTTAATTGCGGCTGGACGGTCACGACGAGGGGGGGAGGGGGTGTCGAGGGGTAGGAGGAAATGTTCGTTGGATTGTTCGCGATTCTAATTCCGTGAGCGCGGGGGAAATAATGAAATGGGCGAATATGAATTTTGCATGCCTCCTGCCTTGCGGAATCGATGAATTCAAATGCGTCGGGAAGTTTGAGCGCTTTAAATGGAGAGGGCGCCGGGTTAACCATTCATTGTCTTCAAACTGGATGAATTGCCGTCGCATCGCTGACATCGGAAATTCATTTCATTAATTGAAAATAATATATAAATTTAATCAGCGTGCGGATTACGACTGCGGGCTACTTCGGCGGAATTGCGTTTTTTATCGTTGATACTTAAAATTTTATTAATGCAAGGAAAAATTTAATCCCCGTCGCGAGCTTCTACATCGCTTGAAATAATTTATTCCCGTAAATTTATTGTAACACGTATTACGCCACTCAATGCAATTAAAATTCTTCTTCCATCAAATTTATCTCATTATTCGAATGTCAGGTGCTTTTAATATCGATCAGTTCGACGCAGTGATTTAACGAGGAATTAAAAAATTCACGTATAGAAAGCGACGCGTGTGTTGGATAAAAAAAATAAGTAGTAGAATAATTTGGAGCTGTCGATAGAAGTGATGATCTCGTTGTCGAGACGAGGCGGGATAAATCGAGTGTCGAATTATATTTGAATGGGATCTCAATTTTCTACGATGATACTGAGAAGATAGGCCGGCCCGGGGTGAAAAAAGGTGTAAGAGAGTCTTTCTTCTCGAAGGCACTAATTTTCGTACTGCCGGAGCGATCATTACTCAAAGTAATGATACGTTAGACGAGGATTCCGTTATAAGTGGACCGACGGGCTAATTTTCTAATGTGTTACTCCGAGCGTGATACGGTCGCTTTGCTCGAGCGATGCATATCTCGAACCGAGTCACTCGATATTCCCGAAAAAGCTCGAATTTCGGTATTCGGGGATTAATCGAAGCGCACCGGGGATTGCCTTCGAACGTTTCCCGATTTTTCACTCGAAATATTCAAATTTCGTCTGGACGACCGAAACTCAAAACGGTAAAAATCTACTAGCCGATAGGTGAACTCGACCGACGGTGATGTGAAGTATATTAAAAGATAACGATTTAATTATACTTCAGCATCGGCTAGCGGAGAGTTTTTATTTGGTGGAATTTGTTGCTCTTAAAAGAATTGCTAAATTCAGTTTACTCAACAAATGGAATTTTATATAAGCAGCAACAAGCATGACAATAAGAGACGGCTAAAAGGGAGCGTAATTATTAAGCGGTGGGTGAACAACGGCAACAGATATTTTTTCGCGGACTGCAAAGCATAAAATCGCGCAAAAGCTTTCAATTTAAAATAAAATGAAATTAAAATCATGTTGTTATCTCTCTCTCTCGCTCTCGTTTCCACAAATTTAACCAATTCCATTCATTTAAGTCATATTTATATTTTAATTTAATGATAACTCAATACTGAAATCAACATCATGACAAAACAGAGAAAAGCTTTTAATACAAATATACGCATCCATTTCATTATCTAGACTCTAGCTCTATTATAGTAATATAAAAAGAAAAACATTCTCCAGCCAATTCAATGTGTACTCTTCGGTTATTAAATTATTTTCCTTTCAGTGTGTTAAAAAACGCTCCATCTCGCGCTTCAAAATCAAGCCATCCATTATAGAAAAAAAAAACGGCCGATCTCACGGTGCAAAACTACTACTGCATCCATCGAGAAAAAAACGTTCGCTCGAAATAAAACGATAAAAAGTGCGAGGTTTTTTTTTTCAAAGGAAAAGCACCGTAACAACTTTATCTCGTTACGACGTATCGCTTTACGGCTGCAGCAACGCGCGTCGCGATGACGACGCTTGTTGCTACGGGGTGGAATTAAGGGAAGGCCCGAAAAAATTCGCGGGCAATAAAGCACGCGATTCCAAGGCCTTCGTGTGCATCCGTATGAGTATATGCTTGTAAACGTGTGTTTGTGTGTGTACGTGTGTGTGCGCGCGCGCTCGCGTGAACGAAATTACTAAATTACGGCGGCGGCGATCGGCGGCTATCTTCCCCTACCGATCCGACCGAAAAGAGGCGAGGAGGATGCGCCGCTGCGAAAAGAGGGGGGAAACAGGTGCAACTCGAGTTGCAGCGCTCTTCTTCATTCCTCGGCATCTTCGCGCCTCGATCTCCTTCGCGAATCCTGGGAAGTCGCGTCGTTCCGTGCGTGCGATATTCCTTTCCTTTCGACCGTTCCTGCCTCTCGTTTTATTTGATTTCGGGATCATCTCTATCTTTTTTTTTTTTTTTTTACTCGAGGCGGATATTATAATGATATACACGTGTCGCGGGATGTACCGACGCGGCGGTTGCTTCTTTGGTCGGGGAGGGCGTCGTTTTTTGCAAGTTTAGACCTTTTTATTTCGCCGGCCGGTAAAATTATTCTTGGACTGTTACGCGGGGTTTAATTGCGCGTTAGACGTTTAATGTAACTGACAAATGGGCGCCGGGGAAAAAGAATCCACCGAGTATTGTGGTTATACAGTGTTTTAATTTACTTGCATGCTATACATTTATTTGAAAAAATTTTCTTTAAATTTTTGGTAAAAAAATTTATTCTCAATTTATTTAAAGAATTTTAAATTGTTGTTGGAATAAAACTATTCTAACTTTTTCCATTAAATCAAGTCATTGGGTGATTTATTTTATTTCTATCGACACCGAAGTGAGCGTTTCGCAAATGCATCAAATAACAACCAGTGAGTATCAGTACAATTTTTAGTCGAAATTATTCTCTGTGTAGAATCTAAAAAGCCCCAGTATATCAATTGTTAAATATGCAATAGATTCAAGGCAAAAAAAAAAAAAATGGGAATTCAAGCAAAGACCTTTCTTCTAAAGTCGACTACTGCGCTAATTCATATGCAAAAAAAAAATCCTCATTATACAAGTAGTCCATTAATTATCTTATCTCATAAAAGGATATTCGCTTAATACGAGTGAAATTTCCTTTTACCTGATCGCACACTTTAAAAAAATGAAATGTACAGATAAATTTCGATAAATAAAATTAAAAGTGCGCAGATTGAATTGTTGAATCAAGCAGTTATTTGCAAATGGAAATTTCGAAGCACGATCGTAGAAAAAAAAAAATAAGGTAGGCACAAATCAAAAGAGGATATAGAGAGGAGAGTGTATAACGAATCCAATCGACAAAAGCAGAGCTCAGCGTTAAAATATGCGCCGCTCCGCTGGAGCGAGCACCGTCTCCGCGTGACGGCGTAAGAATAACGAGCGTCGTGAAAGAAGCGATCCCCGCAGCATAATGCCGGGGACGCCCACGGCTCCGCTGGGAGTCTGGGGGTCGCGCCGCGCTAATTGCGCATAATCTCGACGCGTCTGCGTCCGTGGCTTTTTCGGCAAAAAGCCGACGGGCGGGGAGCACCTCCCGCGGCGCGTCGGACCCAGGCCCGCGCAACCGCCGCCTGTACGTCCTCCGCCTCCTCCGCCGTGCACCGCACGCTAATCCGCGTTCGATCCCTAATTGAGCGATCACGAGGCCTGTCGGCGGGGCGAGGCCTGCGCATGACAATTTTCACCGGCGCGCTTAACGAAGTTACCAGCGGCTGCGCGAGAGTCCAGATGTCCCGCGGCGCTGCGTCTGATTCATCCCACTCACGGTGCTCGCGATTTTTCTTTTTTTGTTTTGTTTGTTGCGTGGACTTTTTGACCGGATGCCCGAGAAATCTCGGTCGGTGATGATGACTTCACGTGGGTTTTTGCGGGATCCCGCTGTTAATTGGGATGTGAGTCACTTGCTAATGACGCGCTTAAAGGACATTTTTTCGGATGTGCGAAACGTCCTTTTAAATGGTGTGCAATCATTTCGCTTTTTCTTTCAAGGCTAGCATACTTGTACACCGAGCAAGATGCGACATTGTGTGTATTTTTATTTTAAATATGATAATGCGGCTTTTTTGAAATCTTGCGTTCTAAAGTTTATGCTCATATACTAGAGATTTAAATCTCAAAGAATTCCTGATGAAATTCTTGTTGATGAAATGTAGCGTTACGATCTTTTTTTTAAATGAAAATTTAATGAACAATGCTTCATCCGGAATATTAAACAATTCAGATTTAAACATCTCGACCTTCTTTATCTTTCCACGGAAGAAAAATGCAGTTCTAACCGATATGATGAAATGAATTTATAGTTAGTTTAGTTTTTTAGACTCATTTCTATAAAATGAAAAATTAAAACCACGGGCACATAGAAATTAATTTGCGAAACGAAAATGTTTCAGCGTCCTTTTTGTATACGCGCGCGCGCCTCGAAATCGCGAGGCGAGATCGCGAGGCAGAACAGGTAAACCAGTACTTCCAGCTCCGGATTTTTCAAATCTCACTTTTAGCGAATCTCGCTGCAAATAAACTACGCTATCTGCCCTCCCCATCTACTCCCAATATAAAATACACAGTGGAAGCTGTCGGATTAAGACGGACGGCGCGATTCAGCCGTAGAGAAAGCAACACCTCCAGCAGCGAGATAACAGCTCGCCGAGTCCCATCTCGAGCGCGCGCATCGATTCGAAAAGTCGCGCAGTCAATTTATCAAAGCCGCGATAGCATCGCTGCTCCGCCGTGCGGGCGGCGACGCAGTAAAAAAAAAAATATCACCATACCACCCCTAATCCCCCGCGAAATTCGGGATCCCCGTACAACATCGAGGCGGGGAAAAGCGACGCTGCGAGCGGCACATTGTCGATTGACGTTGACGCGGGCGCGTCGGGCAGATGCCGTGTGTGCACAGCTGACCGACGGGCGCCGCTCGAGCGTAAAGAACCGAGGCGCGCCAGTTTGCGCGTGCATTAAAGCGCGAGCGTTGCGCAACTGCGCCGCGACGCTTTTGCGAAATCCCCACGAGTCCCTCGATCCCCGCGCCACCGGGGGCATTATAATTTATGCGCGCGCCGTTGCGAAATGCGCTCTCCTGCGACTCACCCTTTCCACTGCGTGTATGCGTCGAGCTCGGCCCGCCGGTATGACAGTCGGTGGATTACGAGAAATTCGGTCGACGAGCGCAAGGGGGGGGGGGGGGTTAAAAAAAAAGGAGGCCGACCGGTCGCGGATTATCCTCGTAAGAATTTCCCCCGGCGGGACATCTGCCGGCCCAAATCCGAGCTTTCCTTGTACTGTGTGCTCAGTGCTCTCCTTTCTTCTTTTCTTGCGTTGATGCCGGTGACCCTCTTTTCGACATGTGTCACAGGCTCGTCAAGTAAATAAGACAGTTTAACTTTTAAAGCGATCCCGGTATGTTACGATAGGCGGAGGCCGCCGAGCGTGCTTCAATACATACACCGAGAAAATTTTTTCGTAAAAATTACGTGTAAATTCGTAAAGACGGCTGGCAAGCACTGGAAAATAATTGTAATTTTTTTCCTCAAATTTGCAAAAGCTCGGTAATTTTTGCGTGAAAATTCTTGTATTTTTTACACAGCTTGGCTTGTCAATGTTCGATAAAGCTGCAGGAAAAAATTACAGCGAGTTTCCCGTAAAAATTTTCAGAGCTTACAAACTGTCCCGCTATTACATTTTTTTCACGTAATTTTTACGGGGAGTTTCGCCGCAATTTTTACGAGAAAATTCTGTCAGTGTACAGCAGTGTACAGGGCAGTTGCGTGAGAATCTCCAATAATCGGCGAAATAGCCCACGATCGTTTCTAGGCGACGCTTTACGGGAAGGAAATTTAAATTCGTATCGCGTCGTTATCCAGCTAACGAGCTACATTGAAACGCGCAATAACTTACGTAAATTTTCGCTTATAAATCATTTTCACGTGTGCCGTCGCCGCGAGTGAAAAATCCCCCGGACGAGATACGCGTGTAAGGCGAGAGACACGACGCGAAAAGGACGACGTATACGTGCGAAAAATTTGAAATAATAATCAGCCCGTAACGCCCGCGTCTAATTAATTAATCCCGAGTGAATTAATTTCGCTTCATAAAGCCATTAAAGGCCGCGCATTCCGAATACCCCCGGCGGTCCTAATCGATGGGCAGGCATCTCTCCCGTATATAGGCAGAGAGCGAGAGGGTGAACCTATCGAGCGGCTCCATCATCTTCGCGCGCAATGCCCCCGCCGCAGGTGCGCGCGATACACACGCCGCGACGCCAACGCAATGCATCAAAAGTTAAGGATCGCCGCCGCTCGTCGGAACAATCGTTTTTTTTCCGCGCCCCTCCCCCTCCTCCGTCATTGTTGCGTCGGAGCCCCGCCGATACGAGATCTCCGCGCCTTTTATTTACAGTGCGCAAGCTTTTCTCGCGGGGCCCCGGCTGAAATGTGACAAGTTGTCGGCGCGGGCCCCTTATCGCCCCCTTAGGGGGAGGAGGGGTGAAAGATTCACTGGCGGCGATCGGCGCCGGCAGTAGGCCAGTAGCATGCCGAGATAGCGCGGCCGCGATTCGAGCGGACCGCCACTTTGCGCCTCCGCCGTATATCCTGCGCGCGCGAGATATAAGCGAGCGAGCGAGTATAAATCTGCGAGCGCGCGGCTCTGTGTGCTTCCCTTCCCTCCCGCCGCCGCGAGATCGTCGCCGAGATAGCCGGGCTAGGCGCGCGTTGCCCCCTTTGCGGAATTAGCGCGGCGAAAAATGCCCGGCGAGCGAGAGCTGATCGCTGCTGCGGATTCGAGGAGAGAAATCATGAAGGGGACTCGCTCTCTGCGGCAAATTTTTTTTTTCTTTTTTCAAGGCTCTCTGGGATTAATAGTGGTTTTGTCCGTTTTTTGCTGTAAAATTATATAAAACGGGAGGCATCAGTAGCTGAAGCTATTCGTTAATATATAAAAATATATGTGAAACAAATTTTTTTTTTAATTGGATATTGTGCACGAATGGCTAACGCTGTTCTTTTAATGTAATGCGCGCGAAATGCGTGATTTTTTTCTGTTTTACGAGGAGAAAGGAAATTTTCTATTTTTTTAAAGAATTTGAAATTTTGATACGCAAAAAACATTCGTTATACGCACTGATTTAGTAGAATGAGATTTCGCTGTTAAATATGGTGAGGAAAATATGATTTTTAAAACGCGCGCAAATACCTTTTTCTGGAAGAGTTATTACTATTTTTTTTTATTTGAGCACTTAACTGACAAAACGTTTTTCGTGATTAATATTGTACGCGTTAAAATAAGCGTACTTCAAACATCATTTTAGCGATTGAAAAAAATTCTGATTTATTGAAGCGTAAGTGAAAAATGTGCAAATATTCCAGCTTATAGGTTGGGAAAAATCAAATGTGATAGAAATTTGAAAAAAAATCCACTTATTATAATTATCCGCGCAGAAAATGTACATTCATTAAACTCTTTTCCATTCCCAACAAATATTTGAATAAACGACAGGAGTGAAAAAAACTTTATATAATCAGCATAAAAAACTCATCGATTTTTCCATTATTCATACTTTGACTTTCCTTTTCAGAAATGAGGGGAAAAAAGTTCGGCCGTTCGTTCTTCCATAGGTATACCTTCTTTTTTTCTCTCCCTCCGCTTATTTTCGGGCAAAACTCTCGCGCGAAAAGAATGAAGGTAAAACGGCGAGAATGAGGTGGGGGTCTAGGTGATATCGACAGTCTCGATCGCGCGGGGAAAAATTGTGTGTCTCGTGAGAAGTTTTCCGCGGCACATAATTGAATAACCTATTTCTCGCCGCGGCAGTTGGGTAATACCGCCGCGTTACGAGTTATTGCGGAATCTCGTTTGAAGTATTGCTTCTTTCGGCACAGCGCTATGATGTATCGCTTCGCCTTTTTCCGTCGATTCTGCATTCAGCGGGATACACGCGGATTTTTTTTTATCTTTATTTCCCCGTCGTATCGATGAATCACCCGCGGCTACCGGTGCGCGCAGCGCGCGCGATCCGATCGATCGGTATACTCACTTTCTCATGTTTATTTAGCGTACGTCATTAAATTTGAATTTCGAGGAGGGAGCAAAGTGAGTAACCGAGATCTCCTTTTATCTCCTTTTCTTTTACTTTGAAAAATGAGAGGGAACGCTTTTCGGGGAGTAAGGAGGAATAACGTAATTTCACTCGGTGAAAAGAGTACACATTTTATTCTTTCGCTTGGTACGTTTATTCATTCTCTCGAGGTTTACGCCTTATGCGTTGGAAATTCGTTGGGACATAACGAATTTACCCGGGGAAATAAAATGCAGTGGCTTTAAAAAAAAATATATATATCGCTCGGAAAATATATTCACGTTGAAACTAAAGCAAATGTCGACTGTGTTCTCGAAACACTGCACAAATGCTGTCTCTTTTTTTTTTTGTTATTTACTGAAAAGTTCTCAACAAAGTATCGGTACTTTCGTAAATATCCTGATTTCGTTTTTTGTTTTTTTTTTTTTAAAGTCGCGTGCAATAAAAATTTCATTTGTAAAATTACTATTACAGTTTCAAACTAGGTAACAACTCGGCCATCCTTTGTACGTACATCTGTTAAACTGTTTTTTTTTTTTCAAAGTTAGAGAATAGCAATTTTACAAATGGACTTTTTTCTCAGGGCGACACTATTGTTCCGGCGGGCAATTCATTAATAGTTTGATTTTCAAACCGGCAACGTTTTTTACACCTCGAAGCGCCGTACGATTGGATCAATACTCTGAAACGCACATTAACCCACTAACGCCGGAGTGACGTACAAAAGGACACTTAAAAAGAGTGTCATATTCAACTTTGCATCCATTTTTCATCCCTTCGGAGAGGCACGTAACTCAGAAGTAAAGCCCGTGTACGCGAAAAAATAGTCTTTCAAGTAACTCAAAGGGTCAAGTTATGTATAAAAAAAAAAAACACCATGAAAAAAGTAATACAGATAAATTTGTATACTGCCCATGCTTATCGTAAATTTTACTACATATTGAATTTTAGTTTATTTCCATTTCCATTTATACTTTATTTAAATTTCATGTGTATTTTCTTTCTAAATTTTATTTTACATTCTCTTCTATTTTAACATAAAATAAATAAATAAATAAACTACGATTTTTCGAATTATTCGCTTCACTCAGCGTTTAATCTCTTTGAAGGGTCCTTCCGCAGTCACTCCGTACTTAACGCATATTAAAACGAGGAAAGAAGCCGGGGCTTCGACTTACCGAGTGTGCCGTCGAGGGAGAAGGAGTACCTGTCGTTCCTGAGTGCCCAGGAGCACAGGTCGCAGGTGGTGAGGCCGTCGGTCGGTATCGTCTCCTCGGGCAAGAATGGCGGCCTCGGCGGCGGCGGTACGAAGCTGCCGACCACGGCAAAGAGGGAGTCGAGCTCGTTGCCCAGACTCGAGTAGTAGAGGATCTCCTCCTCGGCGACGCCATCGAACCACGAGTCCATGTCGCTGACCACTGGACTGACCACCGGACCGGAGCTCGCGTGGCTACCGCTGCTGCTGCTCGTGCTTGTGCTGCTCGTGCTCGTGCTGCTGCTCGTACCCGCAACACTTACCTGCAACAACAATTTCATTAAATAAATTAGCCATGGATTTTTATTTATTTTGTTAGGAACGATTATTTTAGAAAATTAGAGGACATCTACCAATTGATTGAACAGATGCTACAATTAAAAAGAAATGTACTCGCTATTTACTTGTGAAGTTTATTTTTATTATAAAAATATATCATATGTAATCTCTTCAGTCAGTGAATGAAATGTAGCATTCAATAATATTCAAGCATATTTTATTATCATTTTTCTTTTTAATTAACACACTTCAGAAAGGTTATGATTGGGTAGCATCTGCAAAGTCAATGTAGAAGCGAGAGAGTAAATAAAGATATTAAACTTGAGAGATAAAATTTTATTTTCCGCCGTGGAAGAAGAGGAGGCGAGGCACCCGCGGCAGGTTGAGCCGAATGATCAAGCGGAGGTATATAAAGATCGATAAGCGAAACGGTCAATTATGAAGAGTAAAATTTTAATAGGTGTTTATGCCGCTACCGCGAGCGAGTGCTCTCGCGGAGTGGCGAGAGCTCGTATAAGCCCCCGAGACGCGCCAACCCGGCTGTCGCTGCTGAATTCCTAAAACGTCGTAAACGCGCGACAAAAAGAGCGATAACTCTAAAATTTGCATTAGCAGCCCAATAAAGCCGGCGAATCACTAATAAAGTCCCCCCGTTGACTTTTCCGCGCCTTCGACACTCTGAGAATCGTGCCCGGCGACTTTCATCACTCGTAAAATTTCCATCGCGCGCCACCGGAACAAACTTCTAATAAAGTCGCAGACGGAGAATCGGCCGCCGGCGCTGCATTGAATCTCGCGCAAGGAGAGAGAGAGGAGGGACTGAATTTTTATATGAAACTTGCCGGATGCTCCGTAAACTCGTTCATTTTTCCAACTTTTTAAATTGAATCCTACTTTATTTCGAGAAAGAGAAACATTTATGCATCGACGTTTATATAACTGCCTTTCTGGACTCGTACTAGACTATATTTTTCGACTTTACGTATACGTAAAATACAAATAACGTTTAACAAATAACGTTTTACAAATAACTTTTTAAGATTTTGAAATGAATTACTGATTTTTTTTATTTCAATAATTTTTTCTTTAAACAAAAAAGTATAGTAGAAATTTTCTAAAACAATCGCTGAAATCTGTATTAAGAAAAAATAAAATTCATGAAGATTTTAGATGGAATCTTCAGCTGATGTGTTTGGATTTTCTCAAGCTGAAGCTTGAGCCGAAGCGGAAGCTAAAGGTAACTTTATTTTCCCAACGTCAAATTCTCTCTGACGTAGAGTTATTTCGAAAATTACTGAAAATAAGTGAATAAATCTCTTCGATGATAACTAAATGTCAGGACAATTTTTAATGATTTTTACTGTATATGTATCCTCCGTGGAGACCGACACTATTGCAAAGTTTACAATACTTTCAAAATGTAATTTACAAGATCGTATTGTATTTTTTCCAATAAGGTCAGCCTGACAGATTAAAATTGATCTTTGCAATTTTTAGTAGAGAATTTTGTATCAAATCATTGTAGAAACTTATTAAATAAATAAGTAATGTGTCAGGAATAAATGAAGAAATACCCGCGTAAATCTTCAATCCAAATAAATATTATCAGTATAAAAACGCCACCGAATCGCATAAAGTCAGTTCATGTAGAAGTAAATTTTTTTTTTTCAAAATAGCAGAAACAATCGCAAAGAAATTTAGCGTGACTCACGGGCGTCCGCTCGCCCCCGCGAACCTCCTCTTCTCCGATATCACGTTTGTCCTTGCGGATCCTCGCGGCAGCTCCGGTGCATAAGCCAACAAATGCGCTACTCGCTCACGGCACATCTGCATCGCCGTCGCGGCCAGACATCCGCGAGGGGACCGCGAGCGTGCACCGAATTATCCGCGGCCGGGATGCGCTCTCCCCGGGCACACAATGGCCGGCGATGACAGCAGTCGAAAATGAGATGCACTTTCTCGTGAGAGGCGAGCTGCCTGCGCTCCCGCGGGACGACGAGAGTGCAGCAGCTCCGGGGAAAAAAGAAGTCGCCGCCGCAGCACATCGTTAAAAAGGAGCCGGAGGAAGGAGTATAGGAGATGGCTCTCGCTCTCGCTCTTTGAGGCCCGGGCCGTATATAACGGATAATTGACAGGCGTTCGGCCGCCGGCTTCTCTCCCCTCTCCACCCTCTTCCTCCTCTCTCCCTCTGCGCTTTGCATGGACATTGAATCCGCGCAGCGAGCGCGAGCAAAAGGCACGGGGGGAGAGGAGCTCCCGACAAGGGAAAAACAGAGAGATCGCATCGTAAATTCTTCAAGCGAGCGAGCGTCGAGAGAGAGAGAGTCCGAAAAGGAAAACAAACGCCGCGGATAAGCAGCCACCCCGCCATTGAAAACGGGGCCCCCGATTTCGCGAGAAAAGGGAGAGAACGAGGTGTCGGCCGGTGCATTTTTTCACTCCATTCCCCCTTTGCCTTCGCCCCTCGCTTCTCGATTTTTTTTTTTTTTTACCACGGCGTCGAGGGAATTGCCGCCGACGACTGCCGCACAATGCGCCTTTATGAGGAGCGTCGCGGGCGTTTCACAGCGCTTCCAGCGACTGTTGTACACGCCGACATCTCAAATTGTCTGCGAAAATTTTATAACCTTTTTTTCCAGCGTTTCTTTTGCTCGCCTCGATCGTTCAACTTCGATTAAGATTGATCGGGATGATTAAAATGAAATAAAAAAAAAAAAGAAATGTAATCGCGCAAAAAGTTTAATTACGTGAAATTTAGTACACGGCCTGGAGAGAGACACGCGCCGATCGTTCCGCACGAAATTCGAATAGCCGGGCGTCAAGCTTAAGTGACGGGCGCTCGATTGTCCGACGCATATCCCGGGGAATGCCGTTGTCGGAATTAAAAAATTTTCAAATATGTAATTGGCCGTCATAGGCCCGTGGGACAATGGCCGATCGAGCCGCTCGATCAGGACTAATCAATCGTCGCTCGTAGCGATAAGCCACCCGCCACAATGGACAAGTTTTCGTCAAGTTTGAACGATGACGCGAGGATGATTCGGACGGGCGTGAAGAGGGTATGTGACCTCGCGACGAAAGAGCGCCGCCGCGTGTACCGTTAAATCCGATGGATAGTGATCGCGTCTCGCGCATCTCCTCCGATCGGTGGGCCCGATAAATATTCGGGTTACGCGGTGTCGGCGAATTTTACACTTTTCGACTCGCTAATTTTATCGAGCTTTAATAAGCGACCACGCGCAGATCGCACCGCGATGGAATAATAATTGTCGGGGAATAGAGAAAACGAGTTTGTCGTGCCGACGCTGCCACATTCTTCGGAACTCGTTCGCACCGCAGCGAGCAGAGCGTGCACCTTTCCCCAGGGAATTTAGTGCGATTGACCGACGGTTTATACTCAATTTTCACAGGTACTTTAAGGATGCTGGTGTGAAAATCTAATTTCTTTCATTTGGAGGAAACCCGGACTTTTATTGACTGCGGCATCCTCTTTTATATAGTTTTTCCATGAATATTTAAAGGTTTAAATTTATACAGTGTAATTTTAGATGATTACCGAAGTATATGGTATTCTAGTTTGTAATTATTGACTTGATTCAAAAGGAAACTGATTGGACTTGTAATTTATAGCTCTAAGGTTGATTGGTATAAAAGCACGAGAGCATTAAATTTAACTAGGCGCAGTAATTAAGGAAGCTTATGCGGGCTTGTAAAATTCATAAATAAAAATAAGATGAAAATAGCATACAATATGAACTTAGAATTATATACTTTGCAATGGTAAGTAAGTTGGGTTGTATACGGTCATCGGTTTAACAAAATAAATTATACAAGTTTTTTTTCCACCGTAAAAGATACAAGAAATTTTCTGCCAATTATCCTACTTTATTTGTACATCAATGTATTAATTATTTAAAACATTTTATACTCTAGCAACAGTCAGTTTGTTTTTTAATTAAAGAAAAAAACTATAAACACCTTATAAGATAATGATTTTAAAAAATTTTTCTTCTCATATTTACAACTGAAGAATCTAAAAAAAAATTCAATAAAACGTAGTAATAAAATAAAATTTGTTTAATAAAAGGTAAGAACATAGAAAATTGAATAAAAAGGCGAGCTAGCAGTGCAGAAAACATAAAATACGCCGGCGGAAATCAGCGGAGTATCAAAAAGAGAGGAATCCGCGCAGAAAAAGAGGGGTAGAGGAAGAGGACGGCGCGGGATGTCTTCATTTGATTCGATCGTCTTCGAGAGGAGACGCTCGCCGCCAAGAGAGCGCCCGAGTACAAACAACTCAATTTTTAAAGCAAACTTCGCCGAAGCGTCGCCTTTACGACGGTTGCCGCGCGCGCGCGAGCCACTCTCTCTTTATCGCGGCGTTAAAGTACCGTAACGAGTAAGTCCGCGGCGCAAAGAGGCGAGGGACGTTCGCACGCGGCCCTAATTAACGAACTTATCGAGCGGAACGCCGGGGGGGGGGGGATGGGAGGGTGCCGACTAAGAGAGAAGAGAGGGACGATGATGAAGCGGCGGCGGACGCGCCGATAAGGATCCCGCTGAAATCCGCGTCAATCCGCTGCGCCCCGGGCGTCGATGGCGCGCGCTTCCGCGAAGAGAACTCGCCTTACCCTTCAAAAGAAATTCCGCTCGGTTATTATCTCGCTCCTCTTAATTTTCGTGCGAGAGACCGGCGGAGCGGCAGCAGCTGCACCTCCTCCTTCTTCCCGCGCGGCTCTCGTGCATGAAAATATTAACGCGAACGACTAAATTACGTACGATGTATCAGAATTGCGCCGCGGCGAGAGCGGCCCCTTTTGTTCTCCGAGCCGAATCGACGGGGATTTTGCAAAAATGTAAACAGCTCGTGCGATTCTTCGCTGAGCGAACTCTTTATCCTTCGAACTTTTTACGCTTCGCTCTAAGTACTTTGTAATTTAAGCAGGATCTTTCTTTATTTTCTTGAGAATTTTTTTTTTGGCTTTGTTATTAAGACATTTTAAAAGATAATATTTATAACGATCAATGCTACAAAATTAACGAGGCTATATCTTGAAAAAATAATTGTAGATAGAGTTTTTCTTTTAACTTTTATACTAGGTGTAATTGCATTTTTCATTTCTTTGAGAAATATTTCGAAAATTAATCCAATTTATTTTTCAAAGAAAAAATACTGTACGTTAAAGATAAGCGAGTTTCCTTTTGAGATTTATACAAATTTAAATAACTTATGAACCTTTGATACAAAAAAGTACTTCGAAATTAAAAAGAAAACGATGGTTGTATGAAAAAAGTTTAAAACGAAGAAAGATCGAAAATCTTAATCAAAAATGCAAATCGATCTGATATTTGCGAGCAAACAAACAATAAAAATTCGGCCAATTTGGCAGAGGGGGCTTGAGCCATAAAAATTCAGCACTGCATCGGTATATAATCACCGGTGTATTACCGAACAATGACGTAAGGAGCAATAACCGCACCTCCCAAGACATTTTCCTTATTACCCATTATTCTCTCATCGCCAGGCCGATATAATCAAGGGCCCCCGAATCTTTATAACCGCGCAATATAACGAGGCCCATTCCAACAAATCAAACCCTTTTCCCGAATTTCACTCGACCTTCGCCTCCTCCTCGACAACTCAATTACCAAGTCTCTATCTTCCGCTGGAGCGAGAGCGAGTGAGACAGAAAACGAGATCGAGAGAGAGACAGAAAACGAGAGCGAGATAGCGAGAATCAAGCGAGGACGAAAAAGACGAGGAAGGAGGCGGTCGCAGGAGAGAAATCCCATGGCTATTTCGAAGCGGCGCGTACGCAAGAGGTATATAAGGTCCGTCGCTTCGTCCGTCCGTCCGTGTGGTTTCCTTTCACCGATGGCGCGCTCCGGGCGAACATAATGACTCAATCCGCGATCCGGCCCGCTCCCCTCCCCCCCGGGCTCCTCTCTCGCTCGCTCTTCCGTTATCTCGGCTACTTTGGCGTGTCCTCCGACCCATCTGTCTCTCCGCCGGCGCTGCATTAACTCTTTCGCCGCGTGTGTACGCGCGCTTTCCCTTATCTCCCGGCCCGTATAAATTTCCTTCGCCCTCCTTCGCCTCCTCTCTCTTGCTTCTTTTTTTCGCGTCAGGGCACACACGAGAGATGCATTACGCGGCGGCGGGCCCCGCGAATCACATTAATCGCGCCCGCCTCTTCGACTCTAATGAAGCCGTTCGGGGCGAACGTCGAGATTCGCGAACGTCATCCAAATTTTACGCGCATAATTATTGCGCGCGCTAAATTTTAAGGTCACTGCATTTTCATCTCGAGGAATTTTTGCCTTCTCTCGCTTTCTTTTTTTTTTTTAATTCATGTCATTTTCCACGAGTGCGTGTGTGCATACATTTGAAGTAACGGATAGCTACACGTTTTAATTTATAGTTCAAAGATCTTTAATGCATTTTATTTAGTTACTCTGAATAATTAGCTGTTCATCTTATCTCCTTGCATTTACCGGAATTCATTTCGATTTAAATATATAATTAAACTTTCAAAAGAACAAAATTGAAATATTATCCTAGCAGTGTTACGGTAACGTTCTAATTACCCTCGCAAACGTCTCAAAACAATTGCGCTTACACGTTGAAAGACAAAAAGATAGAGACCTACTTTTGTAGCATAATTATGTACACCACAATTTCGAAATAGTCACAGACATACAACGTACAAAGCGGCAGTTGAAAAAAAAATCCAGTGGTAGGCTGAAAAATTTCTTATCAGCGTTAAAAATCAAGCGACGCGCACACCTATCCCCGACACGATCAACGTAACATCCTGTTAATTTTCATGCCGTCCGGCGCACTTTCACGTGGAAAATTATCCCGGCTTTACAATACGCCACGTCAAATTTCTAGGCGTGTGTTTGCGCAGCCGAGTGAAATTTTAACGGCTCCCATCGACCGCTTAATTACCGCTGTCAATACGGCCTCCTCGTCCCCCGGCGGCTCATGATTAACGACGCGCGCCGAGCCGCGAGATTATAAATAATGCGCCGCGCTTTTCGCTCCCGCTGCCGGGGGGAAAAGGACTCGATTTTCATCGGCCGTCGGAATATCAAAAGCTGAGCGACTTCCGCTGCTGACGGATGGGAACGGCCGTATCGAGCAGCGCTGTGTGACCATCAATCCGCGCGACACTTATCGCCGCGCCCTCGACCTGCTATTTTCCTTTTCTCCCGCGCGGCGAGATTACACGCTGTCGCAAGGGATCGGCCCCGGCATCTCGCGTGCTGCGCGCCTATACCCCTTTTCTCTCGCGGCATTACTTTCGCGTGTCGATCGCTCGTTGGTGTGCGCGCCGCACGTCGAGCTTTCAACTTTCTGGACTTTTTTGTTTTGGCGAAAATTTCGACGCAAGTCCGGCGAGTCGAGTGACGAGTGTGCAGCTGAACGCTTCGGTTGTATGTATCGGACGTATCCGTTTCATGGCCGAGACGCGTCGAATTTGTTGTTTTTTTTTTTTTTTTTTAATGCCGATCTCGATCTCGAGCTTGATGCATCAAATGCGCGTGCGGCATGATACGGTTGCCAGGTCGTGAGATTATCGCTGATCTGAAATGTTTCTTCATTAAAGAAAATTAGAGAACTAATTTTCTTAGAGTGCAGTTAGTATCGCAGGTCGGTGATAAGACATTTTTCAAAATGTAATGAGTGAAAATTGTAGACCGAAAAAATCTTGTAGTTAAAATTTACTATAATAAGCATTCACGCAGAAAAGTATTGCATTAAGAATCACTACAGTTTTACGAAAAGCAAAGACGAACTCAACAATTAAATTAAATTATAGTTTGATTATTAGTGGCTACAAAATGTTTCTCAGATTTTTTTTCGTACGTTGCCGTCATTTGGAAAGCCGCGAAAACTAATCTTAATTAATTAAGTAGATATACTTGGAAGTTTCGTCACGAATAAAGTAAAAGGCTGGAAAATTGAAGCGGGCATTGAAAAACGTCTAATAACGATCGGGTTATCGAGCTTGCGATATCCCACTCGCGATTCGGCGTATAATTAGCTCGATTTCGCGCGCGCACCATATATCTTCGGCTGCGCGCGGAGCTCGGATAATCGAACTTCCGACCGGCTGCATTCGATCCGAGGGTATGGGATACCTGCTCGAATCACTTACATAACAGATCCCATTTGAGATTATCCGTCTTGAAAGGGGCATTATCGAATCTCGAATCGAAAGTTCGATTATCAAATACGGAGACCGAATTCAAATAGAGCATAGAATTCTTACGCAATACCGCGGCGTCGGTATATAAGTTTGCGTACCTTACCTCCGCAGAGAGACGATATTAATCGGACCTACATAATATTCTTTACTATTTCTTTTTTTTCTTTCTATCTCCTTTCGGTCGCAGAAGGTCAGCGGGAGCTCCGAAAAAGGCGAAATTCGAACCTCCGGAGTGAATATTAAAGAAGAGGGCCGTAATATGCGGGCGCCTCTAGCCGCGCGTTAGTTCGGAAGCGGCGCTTCGCGGAAAGAAGCGACGGTGAGGACGGGGGAAGGCCGGGCGAACGAGTTTTAATATAATATAATTCAGCGGGAGAGTAAGAGATGCCCGGCTGGAATAGATGAGCTGTCGAGGCTGGCGGGTAAGGAAGGTGTATATGTACGTGCGCGGCGCGCGTGAGGCGAGAGATGATATCTGGCCGCTGCGGAGCCGGTGATAAATGCGCGCTGCCCGTGGAGTGTCAGGTGGACGAGGAGAGAAGAAGAAAAGAGCCGGGGGAAGAAGAAGATACCTAGGCGCACGCATACTTGTTTGTCTCGTCTTTGTCTCCGCAGTGAATCGATCAACATTCCCCTCTCTCTTCTTTTTCCGCGCCGCGCGTGTGTGTATACCCCCTTGGCCCGGCCGCGCGCCCTTTTTTTTTTTCAACGCTGCGTCGGCGAGGAAAAATGAGCGACGCCCACGCGCCGGAGGAGGAGGCGCAGCGGCGGCGGCAGATGTGCCGGGGCACGTGGAAAATTCAAGAGTTAATAGAGGCATTACTGCGGGCGGAGAGCCGCAGCGGGGCGCGAGAGTGACGTACGCGAAAAATTTTCGGCCCGACGAAGAACAATGGGGCACAGCGTGAAGTCATCGCCGGACGCCGCGGTGTCTTAACGAACCGCAGCCGCCTAAGCATTCCCCGCGAGGATAGATCGAACTGATTAATTCGTCTTCTCGGCTCTCTGCCGGCTTTTATTATCTTCTTTTTTTTTTTTTATCAGCCGAGAGACAGACACGTCGGCGGGAGACTCTCGCCGATTACTTCATCCGAAACGTCACGCGACGACGTACGTCTTCATCTTGTGTTTGTACGAAGCGCGCGCGCGCGGGTGGATTCACGAGGGGCTTGTGTCATTTGTGCAGCGGTCTCCTTTCATTTTTTATTCTCTCTCTTTCTCCAGGTAATAAAACGATACTTGCCCTTTTTTTAAGAGCGTCGCGGCTTTGAATAAACTGCCTGTTCCGAGCTAATGCTGTTAATTTCGAAATCATAAACCCACGAGATTGTAAATCTCTCAATCTACGTCTTTTTAATGTTGCTCTCTAAATTTCTTATAAATCTCAAATAAATTAATGCAAATAAATTAAAACAATGAGTTTTCACTATAATTTCTGTGAATCATCGGGTCTCTTTACAAACAGTGACGGATTAACTAATTTTTATTTGAAAAATTTCCACTTGGAAAACTTCACTAAATGGAAGTTAGAGAGTAGATATCGCAGATTAGTTACTTACATCAAGACTGATCATGCAGATGTTTGAATTGATCCCCTCAAATTTTTATTCCCCGATCCGTGGACTGTGTAACGCATTACCACCACGAGAGCCTTTTATTTCCTAATTAACTATAATGAATCTTTACAAAGGAGGTTGCAAAAGCCTCTTAAAATCCCCGGGAACAGTCTCCCTTCTTCCGGGCCAAAAGCGGGCATTATCCATTGGAAAAGAGGCTCGTAAGCTCCATCGGCCTAGGCTGCATAATGCACGCGGCTAAAGTGGCGCTTCCATACGCACTCAGCGATTTCAGGCGTCGCTGGGGACCATAAATCGAGGGCCATCATCGCCGGCTCCGCAATATTTATTGCGGAGCCCGGCAGCCTTGGACGATGCTTCGCCTCGAGGACGCGCCTCTCCCCGGGTGCAAGCCGAGGCGAAAAAAAAAAAGAATAAGAAGGCAAGAATCGAGGGACCGAGGAGTGCGTTTCCGAAAAGCCGCGCCGTAGCGCAATCGGCCGGGGCCGGGTAATGGCTGATGAAAAAGCAAACACAAGGGCAGAGGAGCGAGCACAAGAGAGGAGATATACACTCGGGGCCCGTCCGCGTGGAAGATTGCTCGGTTCTCGCTGAGGGTATAAAGGTTAATGAGCGCACGGGCGCAACCTATTATTTCAAGTCCGGCGTTGTACCTTCCTCTCTCGCTTTTGCCTCCTCGAAAAGTTTCACTCCCGCCTGCAGGAGAGGGAGAGAGAGAGGAGCAGAAAGAGCCGAGAGAACGACGAGAAAGAGAAGAGAGCGAGCAGATGGTGGGGCGGCTCGACGAGTCGGTTGCTTTCCTCGGCCGCGGTGGGGAGAAATTGGTGGCGACGCCGGGGTAGGGGAAAGTGGCAGACCTTGAGCTGCCAGGCCGGCCCTAGACATCTTCATCCTGCGCCTCCAGCTAGGCTCGGCCTGTTCTCTCCTTCCCTCTCTTTCTCTCTCCTCGTCGTTTCCTTTCCCTCCTACTCCGCGCACGACACGTAAGTGTGCGCGAGTGTGCGCAGCCAATTTAATCCGATCATATTAGCCGCGGCGAGCCTTTCGGTATAATCTCCTCGTAAAGGCGAGCTGCGGAGCCCGCGGTGCACTTGTTCTCCTCGCCCGCTAGGAGATCGGCCCCCATTATCCCCGCTTTTCCGCGCGCTTATTCAAAAGCAGCCGCTGCAGCTCCACTCCCCCGCCGTTTAAAGGGACTCCCAGGCACCGAGTGCCTCTTATCGTTCGCCGGCACCAACCCCTCTTTTCCATTTTTTTTCCAGCCTTTCCTCCGTTTTTCGCGAAGTGCCAACCTCGTAAAAATACTCGGACCCCGCTGAAAAAGTGCCAGTCGATAAATAAAGGATGCTCGCGAGCGGCGGGTTGGTTGTTGAGGGACGCGTGAGAAACGAGCGCGGTGCGCTTTTTGCCGCACGCACGCGCGCGCGCGTCGAACGAGGAATTTTAACGTGTCAATTACGCGGATCGCGCAGGCCGATATACCCACGCCGATAGCCGGCGGTTATTAATCGGACGGCGTATCCGGCGGATATCGCCCGGCGCTTTTCCAAACTAGAGTGAGATAGATATAAAGATAGATAGATATTAGAGAGGGAGAGGGAAGCCGCGCCTTAATTGGGCGCGGAGAAACTGGTTGTCGCCGAAAGAACGACGCGAAATCGACGCAATTTGCAAACGACCGCCGGCAGCTTATCGAGCGGAGCGATTTAATTTACTGCGGCCGTCTCTCTCTCTCTCCTATTTCCTCCTATTCTATAATATTTTTAGCTTTCCTTCTTTTTGATCGAACGTATGTTAAACTTACTTACTGTGTAAGTCCTTTGACTAAAGTTACTCACTATTTAGAAATATTCAGTTTTTCATAAATTTCGAGATCGGGATAACTTCAAGCTCGATTTGATCTATGATGCTGGATTTGATAGAGTTGGCTTATTCAATTCATATAAAGGATTTATTTATTGCCGAAAGATTGTAAGTGGATTGAAATTTTGCCAAAGCAATTGAAGGTCTATCTATCTCCTGAACGCGATGACCGTTGACAAAAAAGTATAGGCTTGGGCTCGTCGCTGCGGATAATCGAGTCGGCCCTTGCGCCGAAAATGAGCGTTGCGCATAAATACCGCGCCCCTTTTTTTGCACCGACGCTTTTTCCTCCTTGCGGAAAATATAATTATCGAGCGGTGGATCGATCGCGTGGCTCATTCCAATTCAATTTCGAAAGGATCGACGAAAAATAAATTGAAATCGGCGCGCGCGCTTGCGCAGCCAATCGGAGGGGCGTATCGGGCGATCGACGTGCGCGGAAGGAAGAAAGCCGGCAAGAAATAGCGAAATAAAGCGTGCGGGATTACGAAAGTGGATAAAGCGGCAATATCTCGGCGGCGGAACGTGTTAGGGGAATGGGAAAAAAGCCGAGTCCTCTATATACCGATTTCTCGAGTAGAGGGGCCCTCGAGACAGAGAGAGCGAGATCCTGGGCTCCTTTTTAGCTGTACACTGCATGGTAATAACGAAAACGTTTTAATCGAATTCCCCCGGGGCGTTGCCTGGGTTATTGCCAAGTCTTCAAACGCGATCTCTTCGGCTTTTCCTATCGATACCAGACCTTTTGCTTTCCGAGATTTTCTCCCATACTGCGCTATTTTCTGTGATGCAATCGCGGCTTGCGTCTTGGCACAGACATCAATAAAAAAATGATTTGTCTATTGTCCAGCTACAGTTATATAATAATATAACGCCGCTCGCGTTTACCTTCGGAATGGCTCGCCCTGAGTGGTTATTACATCGGGAGGTATTTTACTTAAAAGTATAGGAAAGTGATGCCGGTAGTATATCACGGCAGAGATCTGCGCGGTGGACTTAATAAAGTATATTTATATAACGTCGAAGACGGTTCTAAAACCGAGGCAGCGAATTACCTCATCAAATTTTAAAAAACATCTGCCCGTCGCCGGCTTTATATCTCAATTTCGATACAGCAGCGGCCCTTGAAATTTTAACCGCGCGCTCGCGCACGCATGACGCTCGGCTACGAGACCATAAATTCTCAATCGCCACTCCCACCGAATTCGATTTTCACGACTGCCTTGAACAAGCAAACCCGACGAGATCGACTATGCCACAAAATAGCGATGATCTCTTCTTTGCGTCCCCATGCACCGGATCCCCAGCTGCAGATAAACATAAAAAAAGAAGAAAAACAAACTGCGCCCGTTCACCTTCTTCAATCCGCGTAACTAAAGTCTTCCGGCCGGACGAGCGTGTGTCTCCGCCGTGGTCCGATCATCCGCGAAAAATTAGACAAAGAGGCCGGTGGGATCGGCCTCCGACGTTCTATCAAAGCGTCACGAAAATCCGCAGCCGCATTGGAGGCAAAAAGGACAAAATCGCAGCCGCCGCCGGCGCAGCGGCCACCCCGGCGTGCGCGAGCTCAGAGACAAGCCGAGAGTCGTGATCGACAAAAGCCCCGTGGAATTTCCCTCGATTAAGCACGCCTTAACCCAGATGCCGGCCCTACAAACGCCCTGATGCGGCATACACGACGAAAATCGCCGATCAAAGAGGGGAGGAGGAGAGGTCGACGTCGTCGGCGGTCGGAAACCTCGGCGACACAGAAAGGGAACGCGCTCGCATAAAGAAAGCGCGGCTTGTTTGCCGTCGGTCGACGTGAAAAGACACGGCCGTGGCGGAACCGGCCCCGGGGTTTTTCGGCTGATTAGGCGTGAAGAAGCGTCACGCTTAGTTGCGGGATACAAAAAAAAAGAAAAAAAGGAGAGAGAGAAAGAGTCCCGGAGCGTGTAAAAAGGGACCGCGCGTCGCCAAGTGTCGCAGGCCCCTATTGTGTCGGCGCGACCGCCGCCTAGACCGCGACTGCATTTATTACACTAATAACGTCTCAATGTCGATGAGAGCTGCCGCCTTGGGAAACAGGAACGTATAATGCACACAAACGCGCCGCCCTGACGTTTCGGGGGTAAAAAGTCACGCGCCCTGCTCGTTTCAACGTCGGTGGCAAGCGAGAGCACACTATAAGAGAAAAGATCTAATAAAAAAATTGCAATAGACAATTCTCATGTGGTCACAGACGACGCTATTGACGCTATACTGAGTAAATTAGAATAGTTTCCTGTAGAATGTACAAGAGTGGTAGCAAAATATGTTAAAGAGTTCATTTTATCAAACGCAGTGCTGAAAATCACTTTCTCGCAATTGTATCGAAATGTACTGTGACGAGTGACAGTAACTTTAACAGATTCCGGAATATCATCACTGTACTGATATCGAGGGGTAGAAAGAGAGAGAGAGAAAGAGATATTCGCGCGCGGCGGTGGGCCGGTGCGATCGGTAAAAATAGGGAATATAGCCGGCAGGTGGTGGTGGCGGCGGCGAGTCTCCGGAAGATTAATGCCGCGCGCGAGCGCATGCAGAGCCTCGAAGGCTGCGCGCCTCCTCCTCCTTCGCCGACTCTCTCCTTTTTGCCGAGAGGGAGTGAGCGAGAGAGAGAAAGAGAGGGAGAGAGATCGAATGCGCGATCGGCGTGTACGTGTAAGTGCGAGTAGGCCACCAGCAGAGCCGAGACCACCTCGGGACTCTCCTCGCTCGATCCGCAAAAAGAGAGAGGGATAAGGCTCGCAAGAGAGCAGAAGGAAGGAGAGGAGGCCGCTGCGGCCGGGGGAACAGGGGGGCAGATAAGCGAAGGAGCGGGCAGGCCAAGAATGCGTGCGAGGACATAATGATTTCGGAGGGACCTGAATAATACGCCGTGCGCGGCGCCAAGTGCTTTTAAACTGATAAAAAAAAAAAAAAAAGAAAACGGGGCCCGGCCACCGCGAGCCGCGTCGACGATTGACTCGTTATCAGCCAACGTGCGCGGGACCTTCCCCTTGTCTTTATGCGCGGCAATTAGTCCGCGATGCCGACCCCCCTTCCCTTGTATTTATTGAGGGACTCGTCGTTTTCGGCCTTTTTGTCGGCTTTCTCTGTGAACACTCTCTCTCTCTCTTTCTCCCTCATTCTGTCTCCCGGGGATTATTGGTTTTTTGGAGGAAAGCGACCGAGCGCGTTTTCGTGTAAAGTCGAAAATTACAGGTGTTGCGCGAGTGTCGGTTACACGCAGAAGTGACGGGCCTCAGCAGCCGTTCGTGTAACCTGTAATATCGCCTCGAAAACGTTTCCAGCAAATATTTTTGCCAGATATTATTTTCGCTCGAATGTCCCTTTGCTTTCTTTACTTCGCCGCTTTTTTTGTGTTTGTCTTTACAGAATGAACCGATCCGCTTGTTGCGCCAAGTATGTTTGAAAAATTCGCTAGTCAAAGATTACTCTCTTATTACTTCTGTTCATCTTCTGAAGTTTCACTCGCATCTATTGGTGAAATCCAGTATTAAAAAATGTAGTTATTAAAAAATAATATTTTTTCTGAATAGGCACTAGAAATTTACGTACAATATCGAGGAGTTAATATGCATGAATGAATGAAGCCAGCTAATTAGAAAGTGCTATTCACGTTACAACTTCGTGAAACTACTAATCAGGAGATCACAGCGGAGTAAGCCAACCAATCAAGCATCGCTTGACTTCGCTTTCGGGTTCATCCTTTCCGTAAGAGAGGAAAACCGAATTAACTTTCTTTTTTTATTCGAGAAGAGGTTTGCAACAGTTTTGATCGGCTTTGTCAAAGCTCCAAAGTAACAAAACGAAGTTTAGCTTTGTAATGAAACAAACTTCTGCGACTGGCGAAGGGGCGCGCGCTCAGTATACGCCCCTCAAAATTAACTGTAATAACGAGTTTGATTATTAATTAAGTGAACCTTTGAGTACCGACTCTATGCATAAACATAGTAACTAACCCATCCATTCCCTTGTGATTATGTCCTCGGACCAATTTCAGGAAAGTTTTCGCGACTACCGCGAGCCATTCATTCCGCTTCAATAGCGTCTCGTTTCAAGCGCGAGCGGAGAAACGACGCGATGCTCTTGTTTACGGCCCTTCAAAAATGAAAAATGAAAAAAACCAAAAAAGTATACCCCACTCGAAATTAATTTTTACACCGATCGCCCTCTTTTTTACGAGCTGCAGCGGAAGAGAAGTGGGCAAACGGGCCGGCCATCCCCGAGAGAAAATTAGAAGCCAGGCGAGACGAGCGACGCCTGGGCCTCTCGTTAGCTGCTTTATCGCCCGCGGCGCATCCAGAAATACACGTCGCCTCTCCTCCCTGTCTTCGACGTTCCTTTTTTCCTCCTTCCTTTTGCGCGCGACTCGCTCGGCGGATGCCACCGATGAAGTGATTATTTTCTGCCGGACGCCGCTGCCGAAATTCCGGCCTCGGTTTCTCGGATCCCGAGTCGTCGCTGTCGACACCGGTCCCCGAGAATTCCGGGAGAGGTCCCCGGAACGCGCGTTTCGCTAGTTCGCGGAGAGAGGCTTATAGCTCGCCTCGCTCGGGTTACCCGGTGGGCGCGCGAGTTTACGGCCGCCGCGGGAACCGGACTCCGGCGAGGCTCTGCGCCGGGAATTTCGAGGTGTCCCGATGCTTACTTACGCGCGGATTTCGTTTCGTTTAATTTTTATGGTAGTCCGCTTATCGGCACATGCGATCGCCACCTCGCTCGAGCGCACCGCCGCGCGGCTTATCACTAATTGGTTGTAATATTAAAGCGTGTCCGCAACGCGCCCGGCTCGACAAACGCGCAACGAGAAACACCTTAAGCTTCTTTCTTTTTTTTTAAAAAATACTTATATTTCTCTGATTAAAACGAATTTTTTTTATTAAATTGAAAAGCTATTGGTTTTTTATGTTTGTCTTCGTTTTGTGTATAAAACAAAAATATTAATAATGAATAGGTCATTTATTAATATTTTTCTTTTATACATAAAGTGAAGGCGTTAAAACGACGATAAAAATCTTCGAAACGTTAGGAAAATCATTGCTTTTCAATTCAATTAAACCATATGTAGCATTGAATGCATATACAATAAAAAAAATTTTATTTCTTTGTGACTGATACTTTTTCCTATATCGAATAACGTACCCTGGAAGTTCGAGTAAAAATGATAGTGAATCGAAAAGCGTGTATAGGTTTAAGTGTATTATAGTGTATGAAAAGAAAAAGCGCTTGTAAGCCCATTGTTGGATATATCGCAGGTCGGCCTCGTGTTGCAAGAAAATATTTTTGAAAGCCTTAGGAAATATTCGAAAAATCGTCGCAGACACTAATCCGGCCGCAAATTAAAAGACCATAATCCAACTAAGCGTTTAGCGTCGAGAGAGCGAAATCCGAGAAGCACGGAAGCGAGGGAGGAATATACATACAAAATAGAGGCCAAATATTGGACTCAGCAGCTGGTGCCACGACGCTATCTCCCCGACTCGTCGCTCGAGCGCCCAATAAAAGCGACCTCCACCCCCGGAAACCCCGAAATATGACGAGGAGACGACAGAAAATAATGCACGAGCAGACGACGGGAAATAATACGGGCGGCACTCCTCGGAAAGCAGATTCGACGGCGGCACAAAGTGCACGGAGATGACGATTTCGGGTGAGTTGACTTTTCTGCATTATTCGTGTAAGCGCGTGAAAGGGCACAAAGGTTGGTTGCGCCGCTTCATTCTTCCTCTCTCCCCAGGTGCGGGGAGGTGGGGAAATCGATTTGAGTGGAAAGTTTAAAGAGCGTATTCAAAGTGCATCGGTGAATGGCGGTGGAGGAGGGCGATCCTGCCCGAAACGCGGCCGCGGGAACAGCTGCCGGGAGGGATATTACACCGAGTGCGATTTAACACGGGCGATCGAACAAATTTGTCATCTTCGGCCAAATAAAGGACTCGCCGAGCTTTTTACACGTGTCGACACGCGCGCCGAGAGAACTCGTCGCTCCCTTGTGTGCTCTATACGCACTTGCGGTTACCCGGTAGTGCGGTTACAGCTGTTGCTTACATTTTTTCATTCTAAAAGGAGGAAGCTGCGTAAATTCTAAGGAGAAATCGTGTAAATTAAGACGTCGAGTGTCTTTGCGCCTTCGTGAGAATTCCCCGAAGTGTTTATAACGGTGTGTCAAGTGTGCGAGGCGGTTTGCGCGATGGGAATTCGATTGTCGATCGATCGCACTGCGAAACTAGGCGTGAAATTTAATCACTTAAAGGCGAAAATTCCTTTTGAAGATTAGCCGGCCTCGAATTGGCATTCCAAATTCTTGGAATTGAATTAAGCGCTTTAAAGCGCCGCGGCGGCCGCGCGAAATTTAACTAGACTTCTCTCTTTTCCTGCGCTTTCATTAAGTCTCTCGCGCTTTACAAAGCTAACATTGTCGGGCGCATTTTTTTTTTTGTCCGCGGGGCCCGCGCTCTTCCCCCGTCGTCAAAGGCGAAAAAACGCCAAACCGGAGGTAAATTTAATTTCGTAAAACGAGCGCCAAAAGGAAAACGCTCTAGTGCGGGTCGCCCGGCCGGCGGGAGAGGTCTTTCATTAAAATTTTGCGTGCCCGAAGTTAACATTGTCGCGGCGCGCACTTTTCCCCGGCGGAACTTCATTAAAGCGAGGAAAACGGCCCGTCTTTCTGCGGGGGATATCAAAGCGGCGGACTGGCGGACTCCCCTGGGCGCGCGTGTGCAACCTGCCGTATAAAAATAATAAGCCCCATTCACAACAAATAAAACGACACCTCGGCCGTGGGTCCCTTTGACTCCTCCACTCGAGGCGTCGTCGGCGCGGAGAAGAAAAATCCAACAAATTTTCGCCGCCTTTATGCACCGCCGCGGGGTAACAGTGTCCCCGGGGCAGGTAACGCGGGAAAATATCCGCCGTGGTGACAATGGGGGGGGGGGACGGGGGTCTTTGTGCGCCCGCCGGTGCATTCGTTATTTTCACTCCAAATAATGTAAACGCGCGGCGGCGACAACGCGTGAATGGGCCCGGGGTTTTCCTTTTCATTGGCCCCGACGGTGCCGCTCTCAAGGCGACAAGGAAATTCCCTCTTCGAGCGGTGCGCTTGAGGCTACCGGACATAAAAGAGGCGCGCAATTAAGGGAAAAACAAACTGCGCCGATGACTCTGCGGTTGTCGCGCTCCGCGACGTCCCGATACCCTTTTGTTATAGATTCCTCCTTTTTTTGCCCGTTTCCCCCTCTTACATTTTTTTGCCCGGCGACGACGAGACAGCGAGCGCGCGGCTTTGAGAGATTCTGTTCGCTTCCTTGGCGATCGAGGCTCTTTCTCTCCAAGCAGCGCAAGTACATATTTGAACAAGATATTCGAAAATCTTGTTCGCTCAAATATAGACGGATAGCGCGCGAGTAGGGCAAACACACTCGAGTTGGAATATTATTTTTCTTTCTCACATTCGAGTACGAGAGCTCTTGTGATTTTTTCCACTTATGTTTATCGTGAAGCGAGCGCGGAATTTTTCTTATCGCTCCTCTTATCCGTACACACTTTAATTAAATCGCCGCGAAAAATACGTAATTTCTTCTTCCTTTTTTTTCTTTTTTAAATTCTCCCGAAATTTTGGATGCGAGGCCAGATAAGATTGCCCGAGCCAATTATTTTTCGCACAATGTGCAATAATCATAATGCGCGCTGCAATTGATAAGAATCTCTCTCGAGGCGGCCGCTGAAAAATTTACGACTCGTCCGCGTAAGCCCGAACTATAAAAATATTTCACCCACGGTCCGGTCGTGCCTCAACTTTTTCACTCCGCGAGTCGATCGTATAACTCCGACCTCGAATACCCCACATCGGAATCCCATTTTCGATGAAAGCGCCGATCGCACTTGTTCCCATCCTACTGGCGAACAATGGAAAAATCGGTATCACCCACCGCCGCCACGAAATAAAGAAAAAAAAAAAACGACGAGAAGGAAGACGAGAGGAGAGCCCCAAAAGTCGTACGGTCCCTTTCCTTTCTTCTACCGCGCTCCTTTTTTTCTCCCTGCCCCTTCGTTCTCGCCGCTTCATCGCCTCCCTCGGACACCGCGCGGCACCTTTCATCCCGAGCCACCTCTCTACTGGTCTGGGAACGCTCGGAGGTGTCCTACGCGCGGATCATCCTTTCTTTCAACGAGCCATTGGAAAAACTCCTTATTACCAGTTAATTATCATATTGCGATGTACAGGCCCCGCCGAATTTATGGATAATGCACATTACACCGGAGAAAGCTACTCCGGGGTCCACTTTTGTTCCTCCGGAGAAAAGTAAAAGCATCGACCGGCTCTGTGTTGTTTCTTTTTTTTTTCAAATCGATATATTGTGGAGCGTTAGGAGAGCTCGCCGCGTCTAATTGGGTTTTTGGGACGAAGGAGGAAAGGCCTTCGCTTTTTTTTGTCGATCCGCCGCTCCTCTCGTGTAATTATGACATCGCGAGTTAATGAAACGTGAAATTTACGGTCGCCGCGAGCCGAGGAAATTAATAAGCTCGTTACGATTGTAAATAGTGGAATCTCGGCGTGTAAAAATGTGTGTTTACCGCGCACCTTCTTCCCCGATTGGCTGCGATTTATATCGAGAAAAATGAGAGGCGAGCGAGGGAGAGAAAAAAAAAAGAGGAGGGCTAAGCTGAATTGCGCCTAATAATACGGCTTGGACGAGGAAACGGCCGATTTACCTAACTTCTCGCGGCGGCACTTTATATGCTAAATAGAGGAGCTCGAGCCGAGATAATTATCGCACGCAATTTTATATTGTACATATACCGATGCCTCTCGCGCGCCTTTTTAGCCTCGCCACGAGGGAGATAATAATTTTTCATTGACTCCCCCTAATGACTATAAATTGAAAAATAAATATTTATACTTAATTACCTTACGCCTAATGGGGTGCTCCGTAAACGCGAACGAAGTGAAAATTGAACCGATAGAAGTGCCGAGTGGCTTATACTTTCATCGAGCGTTCCATGTAGTAATAAACGCTTCTGATAAAATATAGCCTTGTTTATTATTTCAATTCTAAAAGTTTTTGAGTGTAGAAAAGCTGCGCTCGCAAAAAAAAAAAGAGAAAAATGGCGTTTAATGCGGTCGCGGAGGAAAGTTAAGAAATTTATGAAGTTACCGCGCGCCGGCGGTAAGTGTGTTATTTCCGACTCCGGCGGTGGAGTTCCTTAAAAATTTTCAATCTCCGAAAAGCAGTCGCAATCGCACCCTCCGCCGGATTCGAAGAAAAGGGACGCTTTTCCCGACGTTATTGCAGTATCGATCGCGCGGAAGGCGCTGCTCGCCACCTGGGCCGGGCAATACCCATTGCTCAAACCTCACCCCGCGCTCGCGCTCACTCCATTAAATAAATCAAAAAATTCCACGCACTAAATAACGCCGCGACCGCAAGAAAAATCCAACATATGCGGGGAAAAAACGGGGGGAGGAGGAAGCGGCGAGAGACGGACGTGGCGCGCGCAGAAAAAGAAAGGAGCGAGCGCGTCCCCCGAAAAAGCGGCGCGCCCACCCCGAGGGCACGAAATCATTAGAGCGTCGCGGCCATTAATACGTCCCCCCGGCGTGTAACAGCATACACGAGTCACGCGTGTCCCGGGCATTGTACCGCGGCGGTAGCCGCATTAATAAATTCCTACCTGCGCGCGCGCGCGCGCGCCGAGCCTCGAGTTACCCGGGAGTTCAAAGCGACGGGGGCAGGGGGGAAGCCGAGAGGGAGACGGAGAGAGCCGGAGCTGCTACTAGGAGGCCGAAGTACGTATGTACAAAGGCGAGCGCGAGCGTGAGCCACGCGGGTATACGGGCAAAAAAAGGAGAGCCACGCCGCAAGTGTCGACCGCCCGATCGCGAGCCGCTGCTGCAGCGGTGCACTTGCCCCCGCGAGTTTCGTCTTTTTGCTCGGCGGAAATTCGCGTCGTTAGAGCCGTGCCGGGGTTGTTTAATCGATTGCGATATACTGTTACTCGCCCGAAGAAGCCAGTTTCTCAGACATAAACAGTTTTTCTCTCTTTTATTATTATTATTTGTGTTCGTTGCTTATACCTTGTACACGTCTGTCTCTATAAAATGGCTTTCGGAGAGTGAAAGATTCGGAAAATCTTTTTATTCGAGCGAAAAATTATTTGATTTTAGAGAAAAGTTAAACACTTGGAAGCTCGGTTAACTCTATCTTTTATCATTTTATGCTTGCTTGAAGCGAACGTCTTATAAACATTGAAGTAGAAAAATGAAATAAACATAAAAAATATGAAATTGTTTGAAGAAAAAGTTTTTATTTTTACTTGGAAAGTGTGTATTATCTGAAAGAGAAAGAAACATTTAAAATTGACGAATAGATGTTTTATCTAAAAAATTTTGTTTACTACGCTGATGACGACTAGAGTAAATAGCTTTTTAATTACAAATGCTTATAGGAGATTTCACAAAAAAAAAGAATTCATTAAGGTAAGCCCACAAAGAAAAGGTTGCTCACATTTTTAAGTGATAATGAGCTCGTGGCTGTAGTCGAGAGCGATTCTCAAGGAAATTAAGTACATCAACCGTAGCCGCGCGCGCCGCTTACTCTCTCCGTCAAAGATTTTGCATTGAACGGAACGCGCTCGGGTAAATACCCGTCAATTAGAATAATCAAAAGCGATGAAACTTAAGCTCGCGTCGGGGCTCCACGTGTGAACAAATTGAATGCCAGCCGCGCAGCCCCTTTGACTCCGGGCAGCAGACATAAAATTTCTCGAGCCCCGACGTTTTCCACTCCGCTGTGTAGTGTGTACATCTCGTCCCGCAGCTCCGGGATTTTCATTAAAACTGGATTTCGAAGCGCCGGCTAAAAGCTCGATTTCAAAGGCGATACGCCATTAACGCCGGCAAACAGCGTTTGATATACAGCGCAGGCGAGGCCGCCGCCGCCGCCGCCGCACACAAAGAGACCCCGGCGTAAATCAACCCCCGAAAAAAGAAGCGGCGCCGGCTCTCGGCTCGAAAACTTGCGGCCTCCAGTGCACGGCCAAGGCGCTGTGTTGTTACATACGTGTATATCTGTATATACGCGGCGCGGCTTCGTCCGCCACACCGGGGGTGTATGTACCGTCGGGTGTGCACGCTCCGCGGGCTCTCTCGACGGCTCCCGGCGTAATACGCGCGGTAAAACTATACGAGGCGAGATAGCCGCGAGCGAGCGAGAGGCCACGCGGAAGTCCGACACGCTAATCGCTTACACGGCGGCGGCGCGTATATGCCTGCTGTACGCGAGGCTCTCACGCCGCGCGCGTCGCTTGCCCACGGGAGGAGAGATCGTGTCGCCGCCGAGAAACCCGACGCCCGGCGTAATAACGCAGAAAGTGGTAAAACCTTTTTCTCTCTCCCTCCCGGCGACGAGGGGGGCAGCGAGAAAAAAGGTGGCTTTTAATTTAAGGCGCTCGGAATCGAAGGCGCGCGAGAGCTCGGCCCCGCACCGTTACGGGTGGGCGCGTCTTTTTTTTTTTTTTGTGGCGCTCGCGGTACACTATACACCGCTTTAATCGAGCGTCGCGATCGCTTTTCCACACTCACACACGTACATAGAGGATGGCCGGCTTTTTTTTCTTTGGGGAGAAAAACGAGCGGGGAACGAGGTTGGTTTACAAAATTGTTTAGTGCCACTGACAATGGAGGCCTGGTCAATCGATGATTTACCGAGGCAGCCTGTTTTTTGTGCGAGCACACGGAGGCTTTCTTTTTTTCAATCGGGAGGGGCAAGCATTATTTATATAATCGCAAATTGGAAAATTTTTTCTACGGGCAAGAGGATGTTGGTTACGTCAGCTTTTCAATTTTGTCGTCGTTCAGTATTTTTTTTTTTTTTTTTTTTTTAACTTAGGTGCAGTTTAGGAGATTTTAATTAACTCTGGTGGTATTAACATTTTTTCATAGTGTTGTTATCGAGTAATCGAACATAATTTTTTCTTCACAGTACATTGTTTATGGTAGTAAAGTAAAGCATTGCATGTTACATTAAATATTTATAATTATTTATTTTTCATCTGTTTTTATTTATATTTAGTGATATTTAATTTTAAAATGGCTCAAAGAATTGCATTACTTCTTCAATAATTACTTTTTAATGATTTTTTAAATCACTTGTAATCAACTGGAGTGCATCACAGTAATATAAGTTAGCCATATAGAGATACCTAACTATCCAGGTTAGGTGGTTCGTATATAAAACTGAAACAATAGACTCGTTACCACAAGAGATCCCTCAGTGTGCACCTGCCGGTAAATATACCAAGTAATGATATGCGCTCTATATATAGTCTCAAGTGCGTTTTAATTTAAATGAGTAAACAAATCGAGTGATACTCAAACTTAATGAATTGAACGTTCAATCGATTTTCAATATTCATGTTGACACAAAATTAATTTATTCTTTACTTCAAATCAGTTGAATAGAATTCCTCTACTCTAATATTATACTACTATTCTCATATTATATTCAATTCAGAATATTCTATAATTAAATACACGATTTTTTAAAGTAAAAGTTGTGACTTAATTTTTTAAATACTTAGGCAAGAATCACCACTACATTGTTTCTCGTGGGTTTCCAGTGCATACGATCAACGCGATTTTTATGGAAGTCTCGCATAAAATGGTTTCGCTGATAAAAGCGAGAAAAATTTCTTTCAATTCCGTGAAATTTTCCAGTCATATTAATCAACTATATATTTTTTTTTCCGCGCGCGGTCGACATTGATCGGATCGTCGGCGCGAGCGTTATATACGAAATTGCAATTTAGCGAAGTGAGCGCGCGCGAGCTACAACTTTGTTTATTCATCCGAGCTGTTTGCCGTTTTACGAGCGAGTTCATTTTATCAGGCTTTAATCCGCGCGCTCGCCCGTGAGAGATCCCGTATCGCGAGCGCGCGGCATGTTTACCGCGTCATTCGAAAAGGCCGCGCGCGAGTATCGTGTTTTCCATCGAAGAAAATCAAAAAGTCGCCCCTCGCGGCAGGTTAACTATTATTTGTTTACACGCGAAATTATGGTAAGTGCGCCGAAGAGACGCGGCCGATTAATCGGCGTCGATATCGGCGCGATCTCCCCCGTGCGAGAAACGTAATATCGACTCTCGCGCATGTATCCTCGTGCCTTGATACTTTTTTTCCTTCCCCGCCCCCCGTGAAAATCATTTCCCGCATTCTGCCGGCCGTCAGCACTTAATAAGGACTAAGGTTACACACTGACTGGGAGGAGGTTGCTACTCATTTTTTTTTCTCCTGCGATCGGTAGCCAGACCTCGGAACCCGTCGATTACGCAACGTCTCCTCCCTCCCATCACGGGTGCCGCTTTTAATTTCTCCATTTGGAGCTTCTTTGGAAATGAGAGAGAGAGAAAAAAAATGGGAGGAGAAGAAAAAAAATTCGACACTCCGGGAGTTTTTAAAGCGTGAAAACGGCGAGCTGTTCGCTGTGCGAGGAATGCCGTGGCCGGAGGAGAGCGAACGGTTGAAACACGATACTCTTCACATGTGGCTAGAAAAAGTGACCGGGGTTTCCTATACGGAGGCGCGCCATATGATCGAAACGTATACAGGCAGTGGTAATGAACTTAACGGTGGGGCTTCGCTTTTACGGCGCTCACTTGGCGGAGCTCGAACTGAAAAAAAGGATCGCATTAGTAGGACGATAATTGTTTTCATTTTTTCCCCTCGTGAAAACGTATAAAATTTTCTAACGAGAGCCTTTTAAAGAGGCTTGTTGTTCTCTATGAGTCGAGTCGAGCTCGAATTTCATTGAAACGTATATAAAACTCGAATAAGAAGATTGTCACTGGATCACCTCTACATGAAAATTTTTTTTTGAACACGTGACTAATGATTTTTAATTTTAAGTTCAAATCAACATAAAATGTGCGATCTTTTTCATTAAGAATACTACGTTAAAATCACTTACTGAAAAATTTCATTGCCAATATTATTTTCATTAACTTCAATTTTTATTTGAATTATTACGGAAAATGTTTTGGTTTTTATAGTTAGTGTAAAAATTATTAAAATTCAATCTAAAATTTTGAAACGTATATGTAAACGGCATCCTCAAATCAATTAAAAGAGCGATAGACAGTTAAAAACTTAATTAATCCATGAACGCGATACTTTTTGTCTCTTAAAAAAAAAAGAGTCGCGGAACTAACTTGAAATTCCGAAAAATAAACGAAAGAAAAAAAGGGACACCTTAAATCATCGCGTCTTAAACTTTTTTAATCACACCAAGCAAGAGAGAGAGAGAGAGAGAGAATCAAATAAATAAACCGGGCTTTTTTTGAAACAAGAGCGGCGGACTACCACCTTAAAGTTTCCCATCTCTTAAAAAGCCGATAGAGCGAAGAAGCAGGGGTTCCGGTAATCCGGCGAAGAGTGGTAAAGGGGAAAAAAAGGAGGAGGAGAGCGAGAGAGAAAAAAAAGGTGGCTCCGACGTAAATTCCCGACAAAGTGCGCGAGGCGGTCGCGATAAGATCGGCCGCCGCCGCCCGCATGGAGGTGAGACACTTTTTATTGCGAGCAATGATTCTCCGTGGCGCTAGGAAGAGCCGAGCCGCCTCCGCCTCCTCCTCTCTCTCTTGCAGCGTCATCGCGGGCCTCTCTTCTCTCTCTCGGCGGCCCCCACGTCTCAATTTCATACCCCGGTAAACGTTACACGTAATAATTCCGTATCGGTCAATTAACGCATTGTGCGCCCGCTTTGATCGGACCGCGAAGCGTGACAATCGGCCCCCGGACTCTTCGTAATTACACGTATGCGCCCGCGGGGGCCCGGATATTTCGTGTGTACCGCGCGTCAGGAGGATAGGATGACTCTCGAGGATTTGTCGCGCGCGACTCATGGAAATATATGCCTCCACGTTAAGTGCTTTCAACGATCTTTCATGTGATATTTTTTTTTATTTCCTTCACTTTTGTCTTTCTGTCCGTCTATCTATCTCTCTCGATTACTCTCCTTTTTTTTTCGTAAGTGAATTACTTCCCTAATGGAAACCGAATCCGTTTTTAGTACTGAAATTAGTCATTTCCCGCGGGCATGATGGTTAAAAAATGAGCTAATATTTCAGTCGTAACGTGCCGGCTATTACTCTTTTTCGTATTTATAGAACATCAAACACGAGGCGACGAAATGACAACATCAAAGTTTCTGAAGTGAAATATCCGTGTTCTCGGACAAATTAGTTTGCTGAAAGAGGAAGAAAAATGAGAAAATATCACGACTCGGTTTAAAATAGCACTCGTATTAAACCCGCATTAAAAACGAATATTTCACAGTTATTTTGATAATCTGCGTGTGTAGATTGCATTAGCAAAAAGAGCGATTCTCAACCTTTCACCTTCATATGCAATCGTTAAAAAAACATTTTTTAATACGATATTTATTAAGCGATTATTTGCGGGGAACTCTTGACGATTAATCATTTGTTGTTACTTTTGCCGAATATAAATTTTTATCATTATATTTTCTAAAGGTCATTGTGCAAGAAGTTGGACTATAATTCAGATAAAAAAAAAAATATAGTTATCAAAAGCAGTTCATAATAAACTGCGTTGCTTAAGTTAGCGAAACTTACTAAACTGTAAGTTCAAATACTAAGTTTGCCAAGAAACACAGTGCTCCTCATGAAGGAACAATATTTTACTTGAGAAATCCGGGAGTTTACTTATCTCGAAGTTCGAAATAAAATAAACCAAATTAGTAAATCGCATCAAGATTCTCCAAAACTCGATACCCCTCCACTCCTCGTCTGAAATTACAATCGGGCCGCGCGGGAACGCGCTTAAGGCAAAAAACAACACGTCCGCCGCACCGCGAGCGGTGAACAATCAAGCGAGGGGCAACGTACTTGATTTGCCTGCGAATATCTCCGGGGCGAGTGCGCGCGGCCAAGCGTATGGCACGGACGGTGTACCTCCGAGACACGTTCCCACTCGGTCGCACCGCAACGGCGGACCCTTGATTGACAACGCGAGGAGCCGGGGGAGATGCATCGGCCGACGTCTCAATGTACCTCGAGAGCGAGCGCCGCGCGCTTTCGCCGTTATACGCGCGAAACGGCCGCGACGCACTTTCTAAATCGCGCGAGGTGAAAATACCATGGAGTCACATTTTTATAGTAATTTTAATGCAAAAATTTAAAAAATTCATTAAATTTATTATACAGAGATGCTTAGCATTTAATCTACGAATTCTTGCAAGTTAATAAAAAATTTCTGCAATTTTATGTAAATACGTTTTTAAAATTTAAGATATTAATGCCATGATTTAATATAAATCATATAACTTTTAAGTTTTTGCAATTTAATGTATTTATTGGAAAAATTGCTTCTGCAGATGTTCATTAAATTTCGCATAGAGATTTTTAAAAGTGCACTCTCGTAGAAGGAAGTGACGGGGCTCTGACTTTGCCGACCCGAAGAGCGCTATCGGTCCACTTTAAAACGCAACGCGATGATAAACGACTGCAGGCCGTTTCGCGCCTCGACTACTACCCTCGGAACGGCGAGTGTCGAGATAACGCCCTTTTTTTTTTGTTCGGGTCAGTGGCGCGAGCCTCTTTTTTTCGTCAGTTCTCCGAAAAATCCTGGAATTTACGCCGTTTGCAGGAAAAATTGCGTGATTTTTTTTTTCGTCGATGGATTTATGCGTATAGCGTAAAGTAATCTTCGGAACGCGCGTGTAAAATAGCCGTAGCTTTATGATGTGTGCGATTTATTCAGCCGTGTTTCAGCATTGGATTTTCCACGAAGCACTGTTAATGTCTCAGGCAGAAGTTTGAAAACTTCATTAGAGAAACCGTTAAAGAAAGAAGATATTTTTTCGAATTTAGTTGTCGCTCAACCTGGCGAACTAGAGACGCGCGCGTCGCTCCGGGACGTAAATCAGCGCGGCCCTCAAGTCGAGCGTATACGCGTATACACACAACAAGAATGAACCTCTCTTATCTCCCAGATGATCTCTCGAATCTCGATTTTCCCAATAACCAGGCTTCGCTTCCAGAGAGGATTTTCCAAAAGGGGCCGTTAAATAAATTTCGACGGCGTGAGGGGCTACGTCGTCGGCGGGCGTCAGCTCGCGATAGACGCGCGCGGGACGCACTTTAATTTGCCCGGAGGAGCATCTCGGGGCCCCCTGTATACATAATGCATGAGGGAGAGCAGATGCCGCGGTGCGCGCTTTTCCCGAGATCTAATTAAACGACGAGGAGTCGCCCCCGCTATTCTCCGTGTCGCGCTCCTTTTTTATCCCCCTCCCCCTCCGCAGCTCTTGCCCGGTTGCCAATAAATCGCTCTCGCGCGCCTCTGGACCGGCCGGGAGAAAAGGGAAGGCGTAGGCCTCGAGGCGCGCGCGCGCGCCGACGACTAGGAAATTGCCCTTCTGCGCCATACGGGCCGTTCCGCGTCAAAGTTGCACGGCCTCCGAGGGACTTGGCTTTAACTCGCCTCGTTGCTGCTCTGCGCAGCACACCCCATGCCGGTTTTTCCACTGAATTATCGACGCCGAGAGTCGCTGCGCGGCTTTTTTCATCCTCGCGTTAGGATTAATTTTATGGGACGGAAAATTCGTTTCAATAATTGAGC
>JAWWEN010000001.1:10064270-10117089 GCA_035582955.1 Sycophila texana | reverse complement strand
AAGGAGACGGAAAGGAGAAAGACTGGGAGTGGGGCGGGGCTAGCCGATGCCGCGCGTGGTGGGGATGCGCATTCCATGTAACGTAACGCATTCCATTTAACGCATTCCATTTAACGTTCCCAGTTTTGCCGGCTAGCCCCCTGTCCTCAACCTCGCAGAGGGAACTTCGTTCCAAAAATCTTAATGCAAATAAGCAGTATTTTCAAAAAAGAGTAACGCCGCATTGACTGGTCCATCATGCGGCCATATCTCGAAAGCCGACTAAAAGCCCGCCGTCACAAAAAAAAGAGAGAAGACCTACGTTCTGAAAAATTCCGAAAGGTCCAATCTCTCTCGCCGAACTCGCGGCGTAAAATAAAAGTGTCCAGCGCGCGCCGGCCTCTCGGAACTCGCAACTCCGGAGCGGCTCGCGCGAGTCGACGATTTGTCAGGATTACGACTTCTGTTGTGCGCTCCGCGCGGCTTCGTTTTTTCCCTGCGGATTATCGGCCCGATGATATACGCACTCACTCAAAAAAAAAGCCGAAATACAAAAAAAGAAAAAGGAAAAAAAAGACCGAAGAAACGCACTAGCTCCCCCCCCTCCCCCCCATCATCATCCGGCGCGATCGGCGTTACCTCTTAATCTCGCGCTGGGGGCCGCGCGCGCTCAAATTAAAGCCCCGACGAAATTGAAGAATCGGGTAAGGCAAAAATTTATGCCGATGCGTCTTACTTAAAATACGAAGGCCCGGAGGTGGGCCCCCTCGCCGTGGAATCCTGATTAATGCATTTTTCGCGTACGCGATTACGCCGCGCCGCGGGAGTGAGATATCGCGAGTTGGCTTTTCCCCCTCCTCTCGCTTCTTCTCCTTGCTCCTCTTTCCTCTCCTTTTTTTCAAACCCAGGTTTTAATGTTTTGCTGGCGAAAATCGCGGCGCCGATTTATCATAGAAGGGGCGGCGAACAATGACGCGGCGCATTGTGCCGGCGCGCCGACGGATACAGGCCGTCGGGGTTATGGATACATATGAATATGTAATAAACGCCGAGCGGCGATTCTTTTGTGCATTACGCGGGCGCAGGATCATTTTTCCGCGGCCGGACAAAAGGATTCAACGGCTCTATTGAGGCCGCCGAGGTCGGGGCAGATCGAAATTCAACCGTAGGGAGCGAGCGCGCGGAATCGACGCGAGAGAGTACTACAAGAGAAGAGGGCTGGAGAAGGGGGAGAGAACTTTTTTATTGTCCTGAGTTATTTTTAGCTCCGAAACTAGCTTTCAATTAAAAGTGAACCGGGTAGTCGTTTGCGAGGATCCGCGATAAGGGCGAAGCTACCTTCCAATCTACCTACCGGTCTCTCGTGCCTCCCTCCCTCCCCACCCCTCTCTCTCTTCTCTTCCGACTCGTTTTTCTCTCCCTGCTTCTTTTGCTCGTGCGCTCGCCTCCTCCTCTCGTTCTTTCCTCTTTCTCCCTTTAATCCGCTCTGTCTCCTCTTTCCTCGTGCTTCCTTCTTTTTTTTTTTGGAGGGGGAGCACGCTCTCCTCCGTCTCTATTGCTTTCTCTCCCGCGCGTGTGCATATACGGGGCGATCCGCGCCGATGCAGGCTCGATCGTTAATTGAGTGCAGCCGAACATCGGCTCTCTTGCTCCTTTTGCAGTTTTAACGCGGCGATCGGCTCGATTCGAATAAAATCGGTAATTGATTGTGTTAAAAAGTGCGAGGGATTTTAAATTGCCCGCGCTTTCGGGGAATAGACGCGTCATTAAACGTGCACGTTGTTGCCTTTATCGTTGATTCGGCGCTTGCGAAATATTTTACTGCGCCGATGATACCACGCCGGGTAAATGCCGCGGACAAGGAGGAAGCGATTTTTCATTATTGTACGCAGTTTTTGCATTAAATATCGCGCGCTTTTTGCTTCCTGCGTTTTCGCTCTGTCAAAATAGGAAATGATCGATGCGCCGTTCCTAATGCACGATGCCTGGAATTATTTATTGCACCAGCAGATGCATTGGAAAAATGAAGCGAAATAAAAGTAAAAGAATAACACACATGCTGTCGATAAATTCAAGACACGACTTCAAGATTGCCGATAGTGTTTTCAAAATATTCCTACCGAACGAGACACTATTTCAATACAAACGAGGCTGTCGTTAAGACCCTGACACCCTTAAAAAAAAAAAAAAAGAAGAAAAACGGAGAAACAAGGAAACAAGGAAATTCCTCGTACAGACGTCGTTCGTCGAAGGCGACAGTAATCCGCCACTCAAAACAAGCCGTAAAACACGGAAACCCAAAACTCCGCTCCCCGGAAAATCCCTTGTTTTCCCAAGCCCGAAACAGCTGACCGGCGCGCGCCATCCTCCGGCTCAGGATGCAGAAAAAAAATCTGAAAAGGAGGCCGATTACGACTTCATCGAGCGGCCGGCACTAACGAGCGGCTCCTTAATTTTTATCGCGCTCGCCCAGTCCACCGCGAGTTCATCAATATTAATCTTCCCCTTTCTTTTTCTCGCGCGCTGCCCTTGGTACCTTTCCCGCCCTTTCCTCTCCCCCCTTGCCGGGAGGGGGCGTAACGCGTTTTTTATTTATGAAGATTAGTTATGCAAATCCGGCCGCGGGCAAACGAGATTCGCGTTTTCGCGTCGTCATTTCGCGGCGGGCCCGCCGATGATAATTGAGCCAGCAACCGGGGGATGAGGAAGGGGAGGGGGCGTGTATTGATGATGGGCACGAGAGCGTCGTAAAAATGCTGAGAGCGTTATTATTTTTTTCGCGTTTAATAAAGACATCCCCTGAAAAGAATGACAAATTGCTCGTCGAATCGTCGCTCCGAGCAGATTAATGTATTTCCGTTGACTTGACAAATTGACCGCGTGGAAAAAACAACGCGCCGCCGTACAAATATGTACTTTAAATTAACTCGCGCTCGTTAAACAAAATCTTTCACCGTTACGTACGCGCGCGACAAAAGTGGCATTCCTCGGTGAGATGATTTGAGGTTGTTGAGAGATGAGTTTTTTTTTTCGAGTTAGTAGAAGCTGTTACGTGGTTTTAGGATGATGTATTATTTTCATTGTTTCCGAGTTAATTGATCAATGTTATTATAGTCATAGTATTTTTCGTGAACTCTGATTATTGAGTGAAAATTAAAATAATTAAATTCAGAACATTTCAGGCTGCGTAAATTTTTTTCATACTGTACCTAGTAATTTCAAAAGTGACAAACTAAAGTAATGGTAAAATTTTAAATAATCACTTGTTCTTTCTACTGTGAAGAAATATATCACTAATGCATTTATTAAAAATTTTCTTTCAGAGAGTTTAATGTAATAGAATAAATAATAATAAAAATAATAAAAAATAACCAGTATTATTACTTGTACCCGCTCTTTAATTCGTTGGCGAAAAAAAGCAACAAGATTGAAAAAAATTCAATCTCTCCAGAATTCGTCGAAAAAGTTCACAGAGAAAAAAAACCAGTAGCAATCATCGAACAACAGGAACTCTCCGGTCCGCTGTATCGCCGTCGGGCGATCGGCCAATAAAATGCTGCAAAAATCCCTCGAAAATTCCCGAACGAAAAGTTCGCAGAAGGAAGCGATCGATTGGCGCACGCGAGGAGGGTCCTTTTTCCGTGTCCGACACCTCCAGGAGTTTCGCGGATTCCGAGGAGGGGACGAACCGGCCGCCGGTCGATGGCAGATTAAACGTTGCGCGGCCTCCGGTCAGGGGAAGGGAAAGGGGGTGATAGCGCTGATTGTAATTAATAGCCGGGGATCGACCACAGAGCCGGTTAATTGTCCCGAGTGGAGCGCCGGGGGTGGGGGACCGAGAGTAACTGCGCGGACTCACGCCACCGGGTAGCCGATTGTTCACGGCGATCGGGAGGATCGGATGGTTGAGCACAACGGACTGGTGCCGAGTGGGCGCTGGCTCCCCGCTGCGGTCCGCTTTGGAGTTTTTTTTTCTTCACCGAGTTACCTATTGTGGGAGCGTCGTTCTGAGAACCGCACGGGACTGTAGAAATCTGGATTATCGGCTGGTTGGTTCTAGCTCTCTTGATAAGTGGTTTATTGTTAAGGAAAAATTTGCAGTACTAATAGAAAAGATTTACAAAAATTTAAATTCGAAAACTATACAAAATTTGATTTTGAAAAGTTAATGTGCACATCACCGCATTATTCTCAACGCTCACATTACTTTTTGAACCGCGAATCATCTACAGCAAAAAAGTTTGCAAAACGGTATTTTTCTTCTAAAAAAAAATAGGATTCGCAGCATTTTATATGACCTGTAGTTTATTCATTATAATAATAGTGAATTTTTAATCATTCAGATTTTTCTATAAAGTACTATTAAATTTAACACTTTTTGCGGTTGCCTATTTATTTAATATTAACTTTAAATATTGTTGCCTTTTTTTAATATAGTTTTATAATATTTATATATAGCTCCCTTCGAAGATTTAAAGTTGTTCAAGAACGTTTAATGCGTAGAATAAAATATTACGTGTAGTTTTTAAATATTACTATCACCTATGTATTGACTCACCTTTTTGCTGCCACAAGGGATAATAATACTTATCACTGTTGAATTAATAGATCAATACGTGTTACGAGAAAATGAAAATTGAAGAAAACGAGTAGAGTATAATTATTTTAAAAATAGTATAATTGTTTTAAAACTAAAATAAAAAAATACTATAGCTTTTCCTTAAAAAAAAATGCTTAAAAAAATACTTTTAAATAAACATATCGAATATCACATACAGAATATTTCGATCGAGATAAGAATTGAAGGACTTCCGTCTTATGAATAGACGATTTAAAATACTTGTAATACATATTTTTGAATCGCGATGACATCTAAATCTTCAAGACACTCAATCGCAGAGTATGTAGTTTTATTTTTAATGTTCAATTATACACATCGTCCACAGTTCATAAAAACACTCGTAAACGTAAGATGCATTTGCTCTAATTTACGAGTGTTTTATATGATGTGAACCCATGTGACTTCTTACTTTCCGGGAGTGCATTTATTTTTGGATAATTAACGCCCATGAAAAAACATACAACTGTCCATAAATGGAGATTACATCAGCCTCGAGTCTTCAGCAGACCCTCGCGTACGTGCGGTGCTGCATGCTCGAAAGGTAAGTTCTCGTGAAACTTACAACAGATTGCCAAACTATTATTCACGTGACTTGAGTCACTGCCTTTTGCAGGAAAATTTTTTATATATTCTATACTATTTTACACTACTGTTCAGTGTATTTAATTAATTGAAGACCGATTTTTTTATTGCAATATTAATTGACAAAAGTTAAAAAATATTCACGATTAATTTTGAATTAATTATTTAATAACAATAATTTATCTAATCATTTTTTGAGGTTGAAATTGTTATCCGGTATCATGTTTGAATAGCTTATCATTTTAATTCATTATGATATTATATTGAGTGATATCAGGTAAATTTTACTGCGCATGCGTTAGCACCCACCTGAGGCTTCTCCTTGAAGTTTGAACTAAAACATTATTCAAAAAATAACTGAAATATCTTTTTATGTAAAAATCAATAAATCTATTTCTCAGTATTGCTTCAATTGTTAATTGTTACTTTTGCTAAATGAGTTTTCCGATCGATATAACACCGCACATTTAAGTACTCTGCAGAGTATAGATTTTTGCAAATATTTTATCATTGCAAATAAAGTTTTTAAATGGGAAACCGGGGTTGCTTAAAGTAAGGATACATAGTATTTATTTTATTATTTTCTATTTCGTTATATTATTTTTTTAAAACATATTGAAATACATGAAACAATATTATGTTGTTATTTAAAAATCACAGTAATTAACAATCGATTTAACGATAAACTTTTGTTTCATTTAATCCACTTTTTTAACAATGGAAAATTGATATAATTTGATATAATTTCCAGGTAAAATTTACGGATAAAAAATAAATTATTTAATGTATTTATATTCAAATTATTGTAACTAAAAGAAAGGAATTTAATACAATTATAATATAATTATATAATCGTTATAATGCGATTATAATACTATTATTGAATCAGGTGCTTCACCTACTTTCACCTACTAAAAAAATTCGTAAATGAAACGGAATAAATGGAAAAAGCAGTAGTATAGCTTGGAGGTTATGAGTGTGCGTGTGCGCAACCGGTGCATGGCGCACACTCCTGCTATAAAAGTAGAGGCAAGGTCACCTCCGAATACACAGTTGACGCCGGGAACGCACCGCTACGGCTACTCAGTCGTGCCGGAAACCTACACTCGACAACGTCACGTCTCCACCCTCGGAGTTTTTCACTGATTTGTAACAGTGGGAACGCCTAGAAATCGTGAGTAAGCCCATTCATAATTTGCTTAAATTCCTTTAATTTTGCTAGTGTTCATCTGAAAAGGTTATCTTTTGAAATTGTGCTACTGTATTACTTTAGCAACGTGTCACACATTTTAACTGTCCATATCAATTTATTTGTACAATTGATATTCAAGATCAAAGTAGCAATTTGTTCATATCTCGAAAGTTTCATCTGTTATACTACTGATGTGATGCAATTCCAGTTACTCGTTTCCATTCATTGAACGGTTCATGTATTCCCTGTACGTACGCATGTTCTACTGTCTTTATAATTGAAGGATTCGGGATTCTTAAGTTCTGATGGCAAATAAACAACACATGCCGAACTGGCAGCTCTTAAAGGGAGAAACAAAATATAGCATACGAGTGAAGAGATCTATGTTACCAGCCTCGTGCTTTGACATAGATCAATGAACCCAATAATTGCATGCTGTAGTCCAAGGTACAGGGACATGTCAATCAAAAAACAAGATAACGACCTCGCGCTGATTAATCATGCACTCGTAAAAATATCTTCAGTGTTTGCTTTCCGAGATAACAATCGGATTGTTGAAGATCGTCTCAGCTGCTTTCATTCATCAATGTATAGACTTTATTAATTGAACTCTAGTTTCAGAATGATGTTTAAACGAACTTGACATTGGTTTATACAATTAGTTTTTATCGGAAATTCCAATGTCTCGACAGATACTGATTAAAAAAAGTAAATTCATAACACTGATAGCTCTGATTTTTCGAGTAATAACAATTTGAATGTAATAGATATTTCTGTAATTTGTCTATCATTTATGATGTCATCAGAAATGCTTCTGACGTATTATTGGTTGGACCTAGTTAGTTAAATGCTTGCATCTTGCGTCATCTTCAACAAATGATAACCCAGATAAAAAAAATCCAGCTGGGAAATCGAAGTAAATGGGAAATTCTGCTGGGAAGGAGTAACACATACCATTTACCTTCAAATTTTGTACTTCTTGCATCAGCAACAATTGATAATCTATTAGCATACCGTTTTTCATAAAATATTTCATCCCCAGCGCAAAAGTAAGCACAGGACCTCGAAATGCAAAAACAACCCCGAATTTTACTTTCAATTTTGACTTTTAAATAAAACATATTTTTTTGACTTTTCGCGCGCAAGAAGGTACCCGACCCCGTGGCGGCATCCACCGTGAGAAATCAATACTGCTAGGCTCTCCAGCCCGGTTAAGCCCGTGGGCGCGCGGCTATTTCGTATTACAACGCGCCGAGCCCCCCTTCGAGCAGGATCAATCTAAGAAAAGATATATCTCCGGTGAGTCTGAAACTTTCGCTCTTCGGCGGCTCGCAGTTCTTTTTCTCCGCTCGCCTTTTTCTTCATTTGCAGTCGCGACTTCGTCGACAGCGGTGAATACTGACACGCCGTTATATAGTGTCTCGGTGAAAAAGTTAACGGTAATTGTGCCAGTCACTTCATTTGGCTCGGATCGATAACATTTTCCTTTCGGAGAAAAGCGCGAACGTGCGGGCGCGCTTATTGAATTGGGCGGAAGTTCGAACGCGTGACCTCTGTGACCTTGAAGGTCACGTACTTCTGAAGTACAAGCTTCTTGTTTCTGTTAAATTTCAGATTTTTTCAAATTAAACTGTAAAATTGTGCTTTGTTTTATTTTTTTATTCGTTTTTTTTTTAAATTTTAGATTCATTATTTATCATACCTTTCGGTTATCTCCTGTTACAGTTTAAGTGTACTGTAATTTTAACTGTAAATGACTTCTTTATTTTCCACCGACTACTTTCTTGTTACTTGTCAGCGACGGTTTCTTTCTTTTTCAAACGAAACAGCAATTGTTAAGTAATTTAGATGGGTGTTTATAGCGTAAAAATTAATCAATTTTATAATTTCTTTTTGTTTTAGATTAAAGCACAATGACATCTATAAAAGAAGACCTTTTTAGCACTGTGATGGAGCCAGAAGCCACAGGTCGTAATAAAGTTACGATTGTCGGCGTTGGCCAGGTCGGAATGGCGTGTGCATTCAGTATTTTGACAAACGTGAGTAATAATTTTTTGAAACAATTAATTAAAATGAATTTGTAGAATAATTGTACTATAAGAAAAGATAAAAAAAGTTTAGCTTGACAATAAAAAGATTTAGCTTGGCTAAGGTGATTCATTTTTGTGATAGTGTTGGGTAATAACCATGACACAAAAATTTTGTACAATGAAATCGCGAATCGCGCGAATAATTAGATTACTCTTTTTTGAAACTTATGAAAAAGTTTCACGACGTAATATACTTTATTACGTATTCAACAAGTTATTCTCCTTGCAAAATTACATACTGCAAGTAATACGTTTGCCTTCCAAGATAATTAAGGAAACAGTATAATCGAAGGTCAAGAACAAATGGTTTCAATTTGAATCTCAGTTTAAAATGAACTCACATTTATATTATATTATTTTCAAGTAAATAATTTTTATTTTTTAATAAAAAACAATTTTGAATCTCGACTTGAATAATAAAAGAAATCAAATAACACATTGCTCCTTAATGACTCATAGGAAGCTAAAAATATCAAACTTAAAGCCTACATTTCAGTTTCCTTTGATCAAATGTCATTCACGGCCTAGATATTGCAATTTACTGATTTAATATCAAATAAAAATTTTTAACTCAAATTATTAAATGAAAATTAACCAAATATATCATACAATCGGCGTAGGTACTCAAATTTGAATATTTCCAAGGCCACATGAAAAAATCAATTATTTATTTTGCATAATTGTAAGGGTCAAACATGAAATTGTCGCGCTTAAAAATGTTCACAATTCACAAATTGCGTCTGAACATTGTGTCTCCAAAAAAACAGTCGGTGTCGAGCGAGGTAGTCCTGATCGACGTAATGGCAGATAAGCTGAAGGGCGAGATGCTGGACCTGCAGCACGGAAGTGCATTTCTGAAGAATGCCAAGATAAACGCGAGTACCGATTACGCGGCCTCGGCAAACTCGAGCATTTGCATCGTGACAGCGGGGGCGCGGCAGCGCGAGGGCGAGACCCGACTGGACCTGGTGCAGCGCAACACGGACATCTTCAAGGGCATTATACCCAAGCTGGTCCAGTATAGCCCCAACACTATCCTGATGATCGTCTCGAATCCCGTGGATATCCTCACCTACGTCGCCTGGAAGCTGTCGGGGCTGCCGAAGAACCGCGTTATCGGCAGCGGAACCAATCTGGACTCTGCTAGGTTCAGGTTCTTATTGTCGCAGAGGCTCAACGTCGCACCTACCTCCTGCCATGGCTGGGTCATTGGCGAACACGGAGATACTAGTGGTAATTTTTCTGAATTTGAGTTTAGATTAATTACTTCGTTCAAAAATAATTCCTTTTGATTATAATTATTAATCATTCGAGACATTCTTCACTTAATATTATACAAGTCGTTATATCAAATTCTGGGCTTGAATTTCAGTGCCAGTGTGGTCAGGTGTAAACGTGGCGGGAGTGAGGCTGCGTGATCTGGATGAGAATGTCGGTACCGAAAAGGACGACGGGGGTTGGAACGAGGTGCACAAACAGGTAGTCCAGAGTGCCTACGAGATCATCAAGCTCAAGGGCTACACCTCCTGGGCCATCGGCCTCAGCGTCTCCCACCTCGCCTCCGCCATCCTTCGCAACTCCAATCAGGTCCACGCAGTATCCACTATGGTCGCTGTAAGTGGTTACTTCTTTTCTTTACATTTTTTTCTGTACTCGATTCCATCGGTTAACTTTTTTATTGCGCTCATCCGCAGGGTCATCACGGCATCGAGCAGGAGGTTTTCTTGTCGCTGCCGTGTACGTTGGGAGAAAATGGCATCTCTTACATCGTGAAGCAGAAGCTGACGAAAGGAGAGCTGGAACTCTTGCACAAGTCCGCTGGAACTATGGATAGCGTCCAGCAGGGGCTCAAATTCTAAAGGCTTTCGATACATTGATGTTTTTTAACGCACAACCATGTCATCCTTATTTAAAAACTTGTTCTTTATCTTCACGTGAGAGTGTGTTTAGTTCAATTTTTTTTTTTTTAATTTTTCAAATATTTAAATAAGTAGTTCAAAAATTGTCCAGTTCTTATTTTCTCGTCTTCGAGAACAATATTTGGGTTGAAATTTTTGTTTACAAACACTTGCTTGTCCTATGTGGTACTACTTGTGTGTTTATCAGTATTTGCAGTGATTAACATGTTCCTGACCAATATACTAAGATTTATAAGAAAATATTTATTGTTTTTCGATGTAGTCTACAATGTATTTAAGATCAGTTATTATAGTCCTGCACATTTGTATTTACGCAAAAGCATTTATGAAAGTGTCCGAGACAACTGAAATTATATACAAATATATGTGTAAAATAAAATATGTATATTATTATAAAAAAAAAATACATTGCCTTTTTTGCACAGCTAATTTCTTACTTTCTCAACTTGAGTACCCACGCGACTTATCGATAGTGTGTAGGTACTCACTTGCGTCACCGTTAGAATTTATTTCGAAAACTGTTTTTTTTTCAAGAAAAAGAACACTAATAAAAAAATGAAAAAAAAAAATAATTTAAGTTATCCAAGTTATTAAAAAATGAATGTAGATTTAACCCGTCGTTTCGCTTACAATAATTAATTGACAAAAGGAATGCAGCATTCCACAACATTACAAAAATCTGAAGTTGGCGACAAAAGTTTTACATTTATAACAAAGTAACGCTAAATTCCAGTAACCCCCCGGCAAAAGTTTAATTTAAAGTCCATTGCACAGTTTACTGTACTCAGAAGATATCACTTGTTTACAAAAAACAGAGGACGTTATGTAGTTCGGAACGTCCAGCAAAATTTTTGTACCAACATAATGGTGTTCGCATTCAATTATGGCACCACCATACTGAAAGGACTCAATGCTGCCTGCGGAAGACATTTATCCTTTTCTCGAAATGTCAACATCAATCGCGGAGTGGCCTTGCAGAGGCACCGGCTTTGCCGAATTTTCGGCATCGGAATCCACTCGAGCTCGAGGCACCGAGACTGTGGCTGCGACCAATCCTTGCAAGTCCCTTAACTAATACCGAGATAATTTTTTTAATTGATTTTCAATCGATTAATGCGAGCCAATTATTTAATTATTCAAGGCGAAAAAGTAAGTTAAAAAGACAGCGGTTAACCGGCCGGTGTGTCGTCTTCATTTAGCCGCTGAATAATTCATGCCATTAAGGGCCTATGTAAAATTCATAAAGTTAATAAAGTGCACCCTCGGTGCGGCTGATAAATCACATGCAATTATATGAATTGTTAATTGCTCGACAGGCGATCGCCGCCGTGCCTCCGCGACGAGCTCATCTGCGAAGTCGTCGACCCGGTCTTGGACAGTTGCACCAAAGTGACTGTAGTGGGTGCCGATATGCTAGGAATCGCTTGCACGAATGCTATACTCTTTCAGGTAAGGAGCCTCCTACTTGTCCTACTATAGATTTCGTTTCTTAGTAGCGAGTATTTTACCGACTAACATTTTGAACAAAATACGCGTCGATTATATTTTAAAAATAATAACTGAAAAAAATGTTGTTAATCCAACTAAAATTTGTTGAATTTTTCTAACAAAAATATTTTATTGATTCAACTTAGTATTTAGTATTTAGTATTTAATTGAATTAACAAAATTTTTTGTTAAAAAATCGACCTAGTTTATTACATTTTTATTAAATATTGGAATTTGCATTTTAAACGATCTAATTTAGATGAGAGAAAATTAAATTATATTAAAGTTTTCCCTTTTTTATGTTTATAAAAGAAAATAATGATTTCAAATTTATAAAGAAAATTAGCAGTCACGTCGCTCTTATTGACGCTTTTCCAAAAAAACTGAGGGGAGAAGGATTAGATTACCAACAAGGCCTCTCTTTTTTGGGTGATCCTCGACTGGAATTTGATACAGGTAACAATTCCATGAAAAAAAATGCGCAACTCATCGTTTGTTCACGAAGCGTCGTGAAAAAATCGCAATCCGTACAATTTCGACCGCAGGTCACTTGATTCTAAATTTATCCATAGTAATTTTCATAAACAAGTAAAACTAATTATAAAAAATGGCAATAATTCGCGAAAAAAAAATAGATTCAATTCAGATTCATTCGCGGCAACAATCGTCTCGTTAAGACGAAATTCGCAATCGCGACCAATACAGACAAATCGGCGGGCGCTTCGGCATTTTTAATGCCCGATAATGAATTTTGCAGAGCGAGGCGACGACAAGGCCTTGACGAGCAAAATAAAATCGAGACAATGTCGTCGAAAAAAAACACACTTGCAAAAATAAACCGTGGCACATGTGTCAATATTACATTTGGTATGCTCTGCAGACTTCTGCGTGTCTACGAACTCGAAGGTAGTAGTTATAACGACTGGCGCGCGGGAGTGCAACGACGAATCCAAAATCGAGCTCGTCCAGCGAAATGTCGACATAATCAAGACCATCATTTTGCCATTGGCCGAGTATAGTCCAAAAGCTGTGTTCCTAATTGTAACGAATCCAGGTTGGTACTTATTCTCAAATTATTTCGAACTGGCAACATGGAGCTCGTGAAATCGGCAAATTAGAAGTGAGCTTAAATGAATAATTACGATTAATAAAACAATAATAACAGTAATTGTAAACTTGATTCATTATTGCTTTTAAACAGAAGAATTAATTAAACACATTACACGCAGTAAATAAAGAAAACACATAAAATTGTATACAGATGCGTTACAATTACAATTGATTTATGATTGTTAATTAAAAACATTAATGACCCGCACTTAACGTATATAAGACTTATACCTTAGTGAGCTTCTGTGCATAAAAAAGTTCATTTACAATAATTTTTTAAACTTTTATTAATTATCATTGTGTAGTGGATGTGCTGTCGTGGGTGGCTTGGAAGATAAGTGGCCTCCCGGTAAACAGGATCATTGGCAGTGGGACTAACGTGGACACAGCGAGATTTCGTACCCTGATCGGACGTCGCTTAGGAGTAGGGGCGAGATCAATCAACGCCTTGATCGTCGGGGAACACGGCGAGACACAAGGTTAAGCATTTTTTTTTTTTTTTAATCTTCGTCGGACTTTTTATTGGCTTTGGAAGGCGTTTTAATTCCTGTTGACTCCGCGTGTAAAATCGCGTTGGTTTCCTTTCGGCGAGAAAATAAAAACAATGTTTCAAGTGCGTGAGTTAATTAAAGAACTGTTAAAAAGGACTGTAAATCATTTCAAATCGAGCGACAGCAGGTGTTGAACTTGAAAGGCGCGTTTAACGTAATTTATGTCGCGAACGATCGCTCGGTGCGCATTTAATGCCGTTTAATAAAAAACTGGAAGAAATCTTTTTTTAATGTTTACTTCGGAAATAAATAGTTGCCGACCTTGCAATTACGATTAATTTTTCATCCATAAATATCTTGCCGAGGGAACGCGATTGTTACTCCAATTATGTCATTCCACCATTTACGAAGAAATGTTTCTGTTAAATCAGTTGTTAAACGATTGGATTTTTTGCATTGCGCAGAAAAACATTCTTTTTTTATCAAAATCAAAGCACATTTTTGTAGATATTATATTTCCATAGATGGATGTACTTGAATTTGCATATTTTTTTATGGCTCTTCGAAGAATATTGTTAAAAATACACTATTTTGATCGAACATCGTTAAACACGTTGATAAAAACAACTAAGTGGAAATAAAGCTTTTTATAAATTTATAAATTACGAATATAAAATTCACAGGAATTTTTATTACTTTGTGTTATGGAGCTTAAGCAATTTTTATTTGTTGGAGAGGTCGACCCATTGCATTTTGATTGAATATCGGTAAACAAAGTTGGTAAAACCGTAAAAGTTGAAATATAACTTTTTTTCATTTCATAACTTACCTATAAGATTAGAGGAGTTCTCGCATTCCTGTTATTTTGAGTATGTTTAAAATTCTACGAAGATAAAAAATGACTTACAATCAAATTTAATTTTTGTAGACTATACCTAATTTCTGTAAAATTTTGTAACTCTCTCTTATAATATCTCTCTCATTTATAATATAAAAAAAAAAATCAATACAATATTTATATGTCGCTTTACGAAACTCCATGCCCACCGAATTATTCTGAAGTGAAGCTTTCCTATCCACAGTACCTTTATGGTCGGGGGTGAACGTCGCTGGAGTCCTATTCCGCGAGGTTCTGTCGAACATCGGTATGGGCACGGACGAAGAGAAGTGGGACGAGGTGTCCAAAGAAGTCGCGAACAGGTAAGACTCCACCTCTAGATTTCGCTAGAAAGCCATTAATAAAAGGAGTCGGAGAAAAAAGGAAAGAAACGCGATTTGATTTGTAGCGAAGCAACTGTGAGGTGCTTGAAAGGATACTGCAATACTGCACTCGGCCTCTCCGTCGCGGACATCGTCAAGGACGTTCTAAGAAACACGCAAATGGTCAAACCCGTTTCGACTCTCGCCCAGGTATCGTATCGTATGTGCAGTGCATTTAGCGCCGTCCGTCGAATATCGTACGAAATCGATTCGCCAAAGTAGTCCTTGCCATAGTGTCCAAAAACGTGTGCTAATTTTTTGTCTAATTCATAGTCTTTTTTATTTTCAGACTGACTTTCTTAATTGAATTACCGTCGTTTAGTTGATGATAAAATTGTTATAATATAACCTGATATAGTTAGCTGATTCTGAAACATTTTTTCAGAATATTTTTATCATCTTAAAAAGAAAAGATCTTTTAAAATAATTAAGAATTTAGTAGCTATATATTTATGTACTTTAATGCCAATATTATTTTATATTATGTCATCAACTTACGGGTGAACGACTTACTTCGTGGAAACAGTGAGTATTATTCTCACGTGAAATCGGTAAATTTCACTTATTCAAATTTACACAGATGATTCATAAATTTTTTATTAACGACTTTATGAAAAGTTTCTAAATGATACTAATAAAAAAAAAAATGCCAATGAAAAAATTACTTTTCTCCAATATTTCTCAATCTGAAAGTGTCAAATTAGTTAAGAAAATTTGAATTTGTGTCAAAAGCCGTATTTTTATTTCAGATTTAGATGGTTTAATTTTAAACAATTACTAACAGCCTTATAACAATGTGCGTCATTTTTAATTAAAAATCAATTAATTAAATGCTACGGAAATCCGATCGGTAATCCAATTAATGAGGGATAATATACCTTAATGAAAATCAATTCTCCAATAGACTTCCTGTACAAAAGGACACGTCGAACTAGAGGTCACGTGCAAGGACTACTATTTAAAAAAAACCATCGAATTGCGTTGGTACATTGGCCGGCCGTACGTATACAGTTTTCATTTCTCGTTCGAAATCCTGTGCACGCAGAGCACAAAAAATCCTTTGAACGGTATAATAGTGCCGGTTGACGTCACGGCCTGCTCGAAAATCGAAAACCAGTTCTAACGACTGCAATCGCGCCTCGCAATTGAAAAGAGAGAGAGAGAGAGAGAGAGAGAGAGAGAGAGAGAGAGAGAGAGAGAGAGAGAGAGAGAGAGGAGAGGCGATCGATCGGCGGGGCAGCATAACTAATTCATGAAACTCGATCGAAGAAAAGAGCGATCGCGAGCCAAGGCCCCCATCGGGTGCGCGTGACATTGGTGGGGCCCCGCGACATCCTAGCGACTTCGACGAAAAGAGAATCCGACCCAGTCCTCAGGCACTCGCGCCTTGAGAACTCGGGAATACCAATGTGCGCGGAGTTTTAATACGAAAAATCGACAAATCGTCTACTCTACTTTAAATCGTATCACAAGATTTTTGAACGCTTGGAATAAATTTACAATTGTAATTTTAAGTTGATATAGTTTTAATGTTTTTATATTGTATTATATGATTTTATAAGGACTCTTAGTCCGTTTATAAAGTTGAAATCTTGAAATAAAAAATAAAAATGAATAAAATCAATGCTAGGGTCACTACGACATCTGCCACGAGGTGTTCCTGTCGTTGCCGTGCACACTAGGCGAGAACGGCATCACCAACGTCACACGCGTTCGCATCACTGAAATGGAGAAGAAGCGCCTCCTCAACTCCGCTGATCACATCCATCAAATTCAGAAGAAAATTCGTCTCTAGTTTATGAAAAATCGACCAGTTTTTTTTTTACTGTTCTTGTGAATTGTGGCTTAATCACTTGGACCCATCGAATTTTTTACGCCTGCGAATTGAAGGTTTTCGTAATAGTTTTGTGATAACCGAGGCACGTCGACGTTTCTATTGGACCTTTTTTCATTGTACCATTGTTGAATAAAATTTTTTCTATAACTTGCACGTGTTTTTAAATCAAGTTACCAAATAATTACCTACCTTACAGCACATGTTTCTGGCCGTTGCGTAATGCTAATATGATCGAATATAATTATTACGAGAAGTATTGATATGGAAGGATGAACTGTTAATCGACGTGACCATCGTAAAAGTATTTCGAAGCTATTTCATTCATCGCGTCGATTTACATATTGACATATTTATTGAGCTTAACAGTTATCGTGAAAAGTTACTGTAATTTAGTCTGTGTATACAGATATGTCCCTGGGACGACGTCACTTTAGCAATAAACATTTGCACAATGCGATTCTTGAAAAATTCACGCAATCGACAGTGTTATTCCATTTTGGAATGTTAGATAATAAATCAAGAGGGGAACGTAGTATCAAGGGAGTCTGATATAGGTGGAAGGATCGTCGAGTTTTAGTGACGCAAAACATGTAATTCCAAAAACATGAGCTAAGAATACTAATCTTTTTTTTCGCGAGAACTGTGTTTTAAATGCTTTTGCAGAGTTTGGTAGATTCAACTAAATTTTTCACCGTCGCAGTAACTTTAAATGACTATCAACAATGCAAGAAGACTGTAAAGATGACAATTAAGTTACTTGAATAAACTTTGCACTGCAGTAGAATATTTAAAGAGCTTTACTTTTAGATTTGTGTGGTAGTTTAAGAAACAAATTACTAATAAAATAATTTGTTCATTATAGTAAATTATTTAATTTCCGTAATTAACTTTTATTCGAAATTTTTTAAAATGGTGAGTACATTAATAATTATATAAGATTAATGGACATTTTAAAAAGATTTATTTTTACATAAAAGCTTCGCATGTACGGTGAAGTGATTGGTCCGAAGTGATTGAGTGATTGAGACGAAAAAATCGGTAAACCTGCGAGATCCTATAATACGCAGTTCAAGAACCGCACCTATAAATTAAATGAGCATCCGCTCCATCTCCCCTCCCACCATATAAAATATAATTTCATCAACCAAATTGATCTCCAGAGGCCGAAAAGAGCAACGTGTCGCGTGAAACCAGTTTTCGTCAATTCCAAACCGAATAAGAGCATCAAAGTGCACTCGCGCGCGGAAGCGTATTATTGAATTCCAACGCGTAAAAGGTGTCCGATTGTAAATTGCAAGCGACCGGGGACGCGAAAGATGGCCGGTGAATGGTTGCGAGTCTAGAGAGGGAGAGAGAGAGAGAAGAGGAGGAAGAGAGAGAGGTAAGGACACGCCATGATTTTTTTCACCACAGGCTAGGCCGCGGCAAGGTGAGCTGAAGCTTCGAAAAGCACTCCGCAGGTGTCGCTCGAAGCTCCGCGAACAGGTGACCGATCCTCTTCGACTTAGCTCTTTAAATCGCGGTCGTACCGATCTTTTTTTTCGACCTGGGCGAAAGTGACCCTTTTCACTTTGGGGTCATTCATGGATGACAATTTTTTCTCGTTTATAATGGCGAAGGAATTGGAGACGCTTCCTCTCTAGACTACAGTTGGGGTTTTTCCTATAGGCGAGATTTCTTTTTGTGACGATCCGTGAATACGTGAGGAAAAAACTGTAGCTTCTATTTCCAATTTTGTTTCTAATGGAAATTTAGAGTCTCACAATTTTAATAAAGAAATTTAATTTAATTTAATTTTTTCTTTTAAATAATTCATTATGTTATACATTTATTGAACCGTTATTTTTACTTGTTAAGTTTTGCTTCATACAAAGAAAGAATTATTTCATAAAAGTCACTTTCACTTATTCGCAAAAATGTCTGTCCTGGTAATCCTGGGATTAAACGACCTATTTAATAAAAATCAATTTTATAAAAGTGAACGTTTACTTTGTAAATATGTTACGTATATTTTAAACAAGAGCCTTTTCAGAAGACTCTATAATATTTGGCAAACAAATTTGAATACAAAAATTTGTTCTTGCCTTTTCTTCCAATGCGGTCTCACTCTTCTTTTCGCGCGGAAAATTTCGAAGCATGACGCTTGGCCAGTAGCGGCAATACCTGCTCAGAAAATCTGTCTAAAAGACGAGCGAATAAGTATAGTGTTGTATATACATGTACATATATAGCCTTCAGGGAAAGACAATACGAGAAAAGAGAAATTTCGGAATGAACTTTTCCCGCGACGAAGCCTTGGACTGGAACGAGAGCGCATGTGCTTTTTTTCTCTTATCTGCGAGTTCTTGCATTGACATCCCGAGGTGCTCAATAGTCGCGAAACTGTGTCGCGGGAAATTCGCCAGTGGCTCATTTTTAGACCTCATTGTTTTTTTTTATCAGCAACTATAAGATAATTTTTGATTGTAGGCTAATTCAGCGAGGAGCGTATTATACGTGAGATGAATAATTATTATCGTTTTGGTTCCTTTTTGTTACGTCTGGAATTTTTTAGTTGTTAAAAAAATGACCTTTTACATGAGCCTGTATACATATGAGCAATGCGCCAAAAATTTTCCGCTGTGTTTCATTTTTTTGACTCACTTTGTTTAATTGAACTGTTGTCGTATATGACGATGAGAGTCAATTTATTTTTCTCGGCTTGGTTGTTGGTTAAAGTGTAATACGATTCAAAGTCAGTAATGGACAGTAAAGGCAAACGATGTCTGATTACTTTTGAAAAGTTTTTTTTTTTCGTTTGAACGTATAGCTGAGATAAATAGATAATTGCAATTGTAAGGTAAAAACAAGATTTGATCTTAAGGTACCATGACGTGTCCAAGTATGACGCTCAGTCCATCCTGATTTACTGGCCCATTATGTACTTGAAGATTTGAAAGAAAAGATAAGGAGATCTTTATTGACCGGAACAGATTCGTTTTTGGAAACTTTTCCTCATCCTAAAATCAATTGATTTACGATAATTTTTCTTCAGTAGTAAATCGGACTTTTTATTTTTTCCAAATGACTTTCTAAGGATATTTTGAGCAAGGTACGTTTAAAAGATTATTTATATTCAAGTAGCTCTAAAGATTTCCGAAATTAAATGGAGAAACTCTGATCAGTAAAGTGGTTTTACTTTTGGAACTATTAGAATATAATTTATACAGTCGATTTTCATGAAGACTTCGCATCGCATACATAAACAGACTATTTAAAATTACCAATCACTAAACAATCAAAATAAAGAATTATAAAAAACTCGAATAAAAATCTATATTTGTTAGTACCCTCAAACTATTCTCTAAATTTGATCCAGTAAAACTCACTAATTCAGAGTGATAGATGTGTAACTATTTTAAAATTGATATAATTTTCAAGAAATTAATGGAATTTAGAGTGAAAATTCATAAACTCACAGTGACAGGTGTGCTATTGGTTAAAAACCAGTGGAATTTTCACTGTATCAAATTCGTAGGGTATCGCCTCCATAAAAATGATAAATCGTAATTTAAAAAGCGGTTTTCCCGCGAAAAGCGCAAAGGCAAGTAATACCGATCAAGTCTCCGGCGGGCGCGAGTCGTCGATCATCGCCGACGAGCACTCAGCACCTGCGCCGCCCGGTGGGGCCCCCACGTAGCTTTCGTACGATCCTGGGAGGGGCTGCGTTGCGAGCTGCGCACAGGTGGTGGTTGCGGCGTCGGCGGCTCGGGGCCCGTCGCTGCCTGGCGACCGCCGCGCCGGCCCCTCTCTCTCTCTCTCTCTCAGCAGCGCATTTCTCCTCGGTAGGCTCGGCTCGGCAGCCGCTGGCAAGTAGTGTCAGTCAGGCAGCTGGTGGGCGCTCGGCTCCGCGCGCGCGTTTGTGTTGTCTCTCCGAAAAATTCTCGGCTTGGTGTGCGAGCACCATTGGCTCCGTGCGCGTTGACACGGCGGCGGCCGACGAGGAGGAGGTGCGGACGGTGCGGCCCCCATCATCGCTGCGGCGGGCTCGATGCGATCGGCGCCGGCGGCGGCCAGCGGTAACCAGCGGCAGCAGCAGCAGCAGCAGGCAGGATGACGATATCGTACGCGAGCGAGGTGCCGAACGGCTCGGCCTTCGGCTGCTTCTGGCGGATCCTCATCAAGTGAGTGCACCAAAACCTCCCCGCAGCCTCCCGAGCGCGGTTCCCGACGGAGGTGGACTCGCGCAAGTAGGTCGGTCCGCACAAAAGAGACGGATACTGGTCGAGCGCCGCGCGACGGAGATAGAAGCAGAGAGAAAGAGAGAGAGAGAGGAGTGGATGCTCGGTCGGCTGGTGCAGGCCGCTCTTCCGCGACGCGGCGAATCGTAACGGGAATGCCGATTCGGCGGCGGCGATACGTTTGACGTAACGCGCGAGCGGGGAAAACGCGCGAGGAGGCCTCAAGGTTGCGCCTCGCCGCTAACAGCTGGAGCACGAGAGCGAGATGCGGGCCCCGCGATCGCGCCGCCGCCTCCTCCTCCTTTGTGCCCCCGAGAGCGCAAACCAGTTTTCCCCGAGCGACGCGATTTCCTCCGCCGACGCTCTCGGGGATCCCGCTGGCTTTTCGGGCGACGTCGACCCGCGAGGAGGCGGAGCGCGCGGCGTTTTACATCAGCGGGGGGCCGCTCCTGGAATTTAAAGAGCGAGAGGTGCACGCGCCTGGTCTTTTGTTAGGCGAGCGAGTTCGGCTTTTGCAAGCGACCGGCGAGGCCGAGGCGAAATTTTCCGCTCGCCGGCGGTGGGAAATCGCGGGGGTGACGCGACCGAGCGGAAACGGCGGATCGATCGTGCCGATGGCGAGCGGGACCAGAGTTCAGACGGAGAAGTGTGCGAAAAGGAAATGTTTCATTATTGAAAAAGGTGAACGCGGCTGATTTAAAAATAAAATGAAAAAGCGGTTGAGATCGGTAACGGTTCGCTTGACGGAGCTTTTTATGTTTCATACTTGGTATTTAGTCGGTGCTGCTGGGTAGCTTGTGACGAAAAGGGAATTTTGAGTGTATAAAAAGTTAAATCCTTTTAGTCTGGAGATAATAAAATCGGTTGCGATCGGTAATTATTCATGAAGATTTTAAAAGCTTTATATTTCGTATTTGCACGATTTGGGATGAATTCGGAATTTCGGGCGGTGACCGAAAAAGTGGACTCCTTTTAATGGAAAGATGAGAAAAATTACTTGAGATAGGTTTCTGAACACACGTTAGATTGATTATGTTTTATATCTGTGCATTTTAATTCTATCGTAGGATGACACGTGACGTTTACGATTTATGACGTTGCAGTGCATGGCAAAAAATAAAGGAAGTAAAAAGACTGCGCTTAATTTTTTGCTCTCATTCTACACCATTTGTGTATTAATATAAAGTCACATCCAGGAGATAATTTTCTTTCTCAAGAAGGTTAAACAAATAATAATAAAACGTGCGCATTTTTTATTAAATACTTGAAATTTTTATACAAATAAATAAGCGCTCAAACTTTGTTAATAACTCTTATTGAATGCCAGAAAAACATGTAAAAAAAAACATGAGAGGAAAGGAAACTCTGAAAAAAACCGTTAAATCTTATGTTAATTTTTATTTTATCTGAAACTTTTTATAAGAAATTTAATCGTAAAGTAAATGAACCGAAGTAAAATGAAGATAATTTAAATTCGAAGATCAATATAAAGATACTTTTACAACCGCCACAGCCTACGAAAAAGTCAATTGATCTATATCCACTAATCAGTTCAGGGTAAATTTCCAAATCCAACAATCCCATTAATTAAAAATCTTAAAAATTTCTTCGACCACAAAAAACCCACTTATACACCTTAGAAAAAGAAAACAAACCAACGCAATCGATTGTACATCCAGTCTCGTTCTGTTCAGAGCGCAATGAAAAAAAAACGTATTCCCAAAAAATAAGCGGTCCCATTAAAAAAAAAAAAAAAAAAAAAAATCGTTCTCGCCTAAAAAAAAGGTATTATCCGTTGGCTGTATAGCAACCGCTCGTGGAGACGGGCGCTCGCTGCGGCGCGTCGGTACGTTCACCCCGAAATCGCGCGAATGCCAGCGAGTCGTCGCGGCGAAGACGGCGTTGTGCAACGCCGGCGCGCGGTTTCGGCCCCGGGCCTTGGGCGCCGATTTTCGCATGCGGGAACCCGAGCGCTGAGGGAGGCCGCCGCGCGCTCGGAATATCGAATCGAGCTACGCGTTTACCCTCGTCGTCGCCTTCCTCTTCTTCTATTTTTTCCCCCCAAAAGACGAGCGATTAGGATGTATGAGAGGACCGCATGAATTTCCATTCCGGCCGAGGCGAGCGCTCCGGGCCCGGACTTAATGGTATTTTAATTGTTGCTTGGAGAGTTGGCGCTTTTGACGCAATATAGAAGCTTTTTAATAGATATGTATACGTTTCTTGTGTATTTTTCTTTTTTTTTTCTATGTGAGTTGGGAATTTGTATTTCTTTAATTGGATAATGACTGTTTACGCGGAGCGTACGAGCAATCGATTAGTCTACAAATTGTGTATTTGATAATTTAATTCAAGAATTATGATAAGAAACTGGCCGACGATGTCAAGCTTCCTCATGTTCTTTATAGAATCTACGTTTCGAAAAATTATTCTTGTTTGAACTGAGAATTTTTTTAATTGGACCTTAGAAGGCGATGATTTAAAGGAGGACAAGACGCGCTGGTATGTAATAGGTATTAATGGGAATCAAGACAAATAGTTCATTATCGCTGAGTTATGAAATTTGAAAAATGTTTTTTCCGCCTGTATCGCGTGAACCGGCGTGAACATTACGGAAGAGTCAATTTCCACGTGAATACGAAAATAACGCACGTTATTTATGTTCTATTTATTGACTCAAGTTTAAACTGTATTACCAATGCTTTGACGTGGACGCATAAAATGATATCACTGTCTGCGCAGGTGCTTTCATGATTCACGGCTTGCACAGTATTTACAGTGTAATTTTCCTGATTCTTTTCTTACTGCACTGTCATAAACAAAAAAAGTGTATCGAGTGCACGCGCCGAAACATAGAGAACCGGCGATTGCGGCGAAGAGGGTGTTTCGCTGACGCAGTCGATGCATCCGCTATTTATTGACGTGGAAATCATGTAACTAAAAATTATGCAAAGTTTTTCTCCCCTACGCGTTTCATCGGAAAAGTAAACAAAGCGAGACGTGATCGGCGAAGAATTTCAGTAGCCGCGGTATCGCGATATTGTGTTAATTAATGAACCGGATCGCGATGAGTGTATGGACGGTAAATAAAGAGTTTAATATTTCTGAAGGATTCCGATGAAAATGCATTTTCGAAATTTCTTGACGCAAAAGACGCTAGATCGTAAAAATAAGGCAATTATTGGATCGAATGGGTTTCGATAACATTTATTTATGATGCAAAACGTAATTCCCGATGAGAGATTTAAAGTCAGATTCTGTTTACGATACTTGTATGCGTAGTGTATTAAAAATTATAATTTCAGTTATCGATTTTATTAAAAATTAATTTTCACAAACAAATTAATCGACGGATATTGAAGTAATGAATAAAACAAGCAAACTGCTTTGGTCTTCTGAGTTAATACAGCAAGATTTGCACAAAAATTACATTTTTTATATATCGACGGATCATTTTATTATTACTACCGTATTATGTAATAACCAATATGAGAAATAATAAAATAATTTTAAAAAAGACGTAACCATCGTTATTGTTAATTACTTTAGACGGGGACAGTATATACTCGAAATATACATATACAAGAGAAATTTACTATTATCCTTGGATCGATTGCCTTTACTATAGTAAATCTTTCCATTATTATGGTAAGGTTTTTTCATATTTCAAGTCTATTCCATGATCTACAAGAACTTACATTTCCGTTTTTCTCAATATACGTACACATTTTCTGAAATTTAGTTTCCTATCAACGAAAAACCGAGCGCACTTAAATCGTCTATTACAATGACCAATGATAATAAGAGATTTAAATTTCACGATACAAAGTTAATTAAACGATCTCTCGACACTTTAATATTACTAAAAAGAAACTTTTCTCAATTTATAATTTTCATTTTAGGATTATGTTTTTAATAAAAAACGAACACAAATTCACGTTCCATTGTGAACAGTCTAACAATAATCCATAAATAAAGATTTTACGATCGTATTCACGAAAGATTCATCATTAAAACATAAAACGCCGAAAATTCATAAAGCGCGTTGCGACAAAGGTCGGCGTGCCGTAAAACCGCGATATGGAAAAGAGGAGGGGACTGTGAGGGGGGTGTTCGCGCGCCCGTCCGAAGGTCATAAGTATGCTCGCATTTGCATAAACAAAAGCTCGCGCGGATTTTACGGCGGGAGCAAGGAGTACGGCCAAGCCTTGGCTCGTAAAACGCGTGAGAACAGCGCGAGGCCTTTTTTTTAGGGGTGAGTGCGAAGGTTTTGCTTTTGTTTTGCAGGGGAGGCTGAGAACCCTGGGGTTCTGCGAGAGATGCGCTCCTCCTGGCCGGTCGTTTATCCGCGATCGGATTTCAGTCTTGCCGGTTGCAGCGATCGTGTACATTTACCCATTTTACGCTGATGGAATTTAAAGCTTTTCGAGTGATTTAAGTCGTGTAGAAATCTTGCGGATAATTTGTGTAATATAATTGTGCACCTTATTTTGTTGCCAAATCATTTTTTTTATAAAATTTATATATAGTCAATGTGATTTGTATATCTTGTAGAAAAATATTCTTTTGTTGAGAATGCAGGAAAATGGTATTTTTGCAAAGAATCTGCTTTTTTTATTGACAATGTCTTCGGATTGAAGGTATCTCGTGCGTCAAATCAAGTGTGTTTTGGTTTTGTAAAGATTTCCGTTTAAATTAGAATTATGCCATTTTTTTAATCGCAAACAGCTGAGAAATGTTATCGTGAATGTTTAAAATTGTTTGCTCGCGAAATTCCCAGAAGTGGGATTGTAAAAAAAAAATTTCGTTTCGTAAGAAAATTATAAAACCGATATAAAATTGTTACGCACGCGGATCCGCTGTGAATGGAAAAAGTTCATTTTTATTTCATATAATATTACATTCTGATAATATATTATTCATGACTTACTCCTGAATTTTTCAACGATTAGCATTTTTCTGCATTTATTAGAACTAGTTCCTTGCAATGTCATATATAAATTTTCAATATTATCTTTTTATTTATAACAGCTGAGCAAGGTAAATCGATCGTACTTTCTAAAAATAATAAAGATTTTCAAATTTCTCTACCAAAACTCATCTCTGCATGAAGAAAAATCAAATCTAATGAATGTTTCAAATTTGAATTTCGCAAGTTTCCCGCGTAAAAAAATACAAGCCAGAATTAAGCAAATATAGTTCAGATTGTGTTAATAAAATTTACGAGACTCATATGCTCGTCATGTTTACCGGAACCGCGGCCAATGACACTTAATATTGCCAAATCACAAACATGACACAGTGATTGTAGAAATTTGGCCAAACGTCACACAAGGATAACAGATACTTAGCACTAATCGTTCAATTTAATTAAAAGAAAATCTTAAAACCACCTTCGCAATCCCGATCTCCGTCAAATAAATTAAATCCCGTCGATTTTCGCATAGCCGCTTATTTATACCCCACCGTAGCTTTTCCAATTAACTCGCCATTCTCGTCTGAACTACTTGTAGGCCGTAGAAAAGGACCAAGAGGCTCGTCTAAAAATAGCTGCTTGGCTCCCGCTGATAAAACCAGCTCCCGCATTCCCGGCGCTAAAAAAGAAGAAGCGCGCGTGCCTCGGTCATTCATGGAAACCGCGCGTACTCCCTGGAAGCCGCGCGGTGAAAAATAAGGAGGCGCGAAGCGCGCGAACCCGTCAATTAAAGCCGCGCGCCGCGCATATGCAAATCCGAGCGCCTTGTGCTTTCGCAAAAGTCGCTAACGACTTTCACGCAGCTGCGATAGCGGCAACTCACTTTCTTGCGGAAGCCGAGGCGTCCCGCGCCGGTCTATTAATAGAAAAGCCCCCGGCCCGCGGGATGGAAAAATCGCACCCTGGACCGCCTGGCGATTAGCCTCTCGGTGCGACCTGGAAAAACGGCGGGCAATTACCGGCGCGCCACCGGCTATCCCCCTCCTGGTAGTGCACGTCGCGGCGAGGCATAGTTGTACTTGCTATCGCGTGACCAAAATAGAAAATGCCCTTTTTCCTCCTCGCCTATATTTTCGCCGAGGCAAATTATTGCACACGCGGCCGCCGGCGCCTGCTGCTCTATACTCGTCCTTTTCTTTCATTTTTTTTCTTTTCGACTTTGGCTCGCAGAGTAACTGTAACGCGCGTTTGGATATCCGCGATGGTTATAAATAGCTCGGGGTATCGGGCGCGGGAAATGCGATTTCTAATTTTAGACCTTATCGTTTTTACTCGCGCGCGTGTTTCCGCGGCGATGCAGCCCGAGAGCCGGTCTCCTTTTTTTCTTGCAACTTCTCCACTTATTTCTCCTCTTTCTTTTTCTTTTTTTTGGTCTTCGTATCGGCGCGGTGCTTCTAGCTTTATTCGCCAAGGTCCGATGCTCGTTCGACGCGGCCATTTAGATTAGTAGCAAATTATCGGGACAGTGAGCTCGCGCTAACCTGAGCTGGGTTGGATTCGAATGATATTATTTAACGAGTTTTGACTTGACGATATGTGAATGGTTAATAACGTTGCTCTTTATGTAAAGAGGAAACTAGTTCAGTTAACCAATTGAAACCTTTTATTATTCTTGAAAAGAAATTATGAAAGAGTTTTGTATAGTATTGTGTACATTTTTTTTGGAATTGTGTCGCTGAAAAATATTTTCTTGTAAATAATTTTCTATTAATCAATTAATATTTTTATTAATTAATTTAACATTCATTCAATTTATTTATGTTTATTTCAATATCTTTTAGGACATCCCGATAAACAAAGATTTCAGTATATCAATGTTCCTTCAGTTTAAGAACATCCTGCATCAAATAAAAAGTAGTCGATCCCTTTTCATTTGCTCCTTATACTTTCATAGTATCTATAAGTATCTGTAGCATCCAGAGAAGAGGCACATCTTTAGTGCAGCCCTTCGTTAACGGAAAATAATAAATAACGCTCCAAAAGCAATAAATTCACCGTAACTATTACCGCGTTAAAAAAAAAATTCGAGTCGATAAATCTGAGCGTCAACACGCGGCATTGGTACTCACATTGTCACCGTGGCTCGCGTTCGCGGAAACGTGCACAATGCACCGGCTGCCGCGTCGCTGAAAAGTTTTTCCTATACACCTTTCGAGAAGTATTTCACTCTCATTATAATAACGTCATCGCTCTTTTGAGGAAAAATATATTGAACAAGGAAGATGCGCGGCTGTTCGCCGGTGAGCTGGACTTTGCTCGGCCGTACATACATTTTTTTCTCTCCTTTGCACTAAGGCAGAGATGGTCGCCGAAGAACAAATGCACGCGCGGGCAATAATTACTATCGTAAAAGATATATATATTTTTTTTGAGGCCGCGTCATCAATTTGTTATTCTAAAGTCACCGACGAACAGAATTACAATAACAAATGTTATACTTATCCTGAAGGCGAGATAGTAGTGTCAGGCAGTTTCTCGATTTTTCGCGGTAAAAATTGTTACCGATATTTTCATTCTTATTGCTTTCTCATGGAGAAAGCGTTGTATCGATAAGAATTTTATTTTATGTTTTTAATATGTAAAATATTGATGTAAATGTACAATGATTGTAAAACATACTTCATTGTGCTTTTCATTTTATACATTTTTTTAAATAAATCTATAAGTTTTTCAATAAAATTTCCACTGTGGATATTTTTCTTTATAAGAAAGCTCAATGCCAATAAGGCAATTGACATCGTTAACAAAAAATAAAACCCCAATTAAGAGATAAAAATACTCCACTTAAAGTAGTTGTCAGTATTTTACATATCCTAAAGAGCCAGTGCTCCGATCGAATATTGACAGAAAAGTACACTTTTTACTGATTTATCTTAAAAGAACTTTGTCGTTTTATATTCTCGCCGAGCAAAGTTAAAGCTCTCCGCCTAAAAAAGCAAGCAATAAAAGTAATTGTTTACTGCGCGTTGAAAGGAAGCCATCCTTGGCCCTGTTAACAAAGCTTACTGATCAGCGAGCGCGCGGCCGAGAAATCCGGAGGACTCGTCGAGCGTCATGAAGAAAAAAAAGTCCATCCACGAGCGAGCGACGATTCGCCCATACGAATTTTACTCCTTTCGATCACCAGCGGAATTTTTTCTCCGTACGGGAGGTATGCTGATTGAAGCCTGATTCACGGCTCAGGGTCACCCTTCTGTATGCTTCCGCGAGTCGCACTGTGCCTCCATTTTTTTACCACGATTGATTTACGGCGAAGGAAAGGAGAAAAATCGCCGGCAGGCTTTTCCGCATCGACGTTCCGGCCTCCGCGCAGCTTTTCTCGCGGCGCGAAAGCATTTCAACGGCTTGGCCGATAGCAATCGCTGCCTCGGCTCGATGCAATTATTTTCGTATCGAGGATGTGTCTTTTTTAAAACGCGCCGGCGCCTCTTGTCTGTCCGAGCGCCGCGGGACCTCCGAGGATACTTCCATTAAGTGCGACCGATGCTTTAGCATTTTTATATCTCTCCGCAGGTGTTCTCCTTTTGCAAAAGGTATAGAGCGAGGTACAGTTTTTTGAATTTCCCGCTCAAACTGTCTACTACGTTTGATTAAAGTTTTGTTATTTCCGATTTAAAATTTATGGTATTTTTCTTTTTTGTAAATTAATTGAGAAATGTATGTTGCATGTAAAGTTTTACTGCGATTAAGTTTTCCTAATTTATTCAAACTAAGAAAAAAATAGCTTTTAAAAAAATATTTTTATTTAAGTAGTTAGAAAAAGTAAAATTAGCGTAGATGAAAATATAAAAGTTTCAAAGCTTTCATGTACTCGCACTCACTCACTTACTCACTTAAGGAATCAAACGAACGATGTGATAAAAAGACTTTTAATCTAGACCTTTTTCATCTTCATACTTCGCAATAATTTGAAGGCACAGTTCTTTTTGCGCTGCGAAAATTCGTATTTTACAACCGAAGTTTTTTTATTATTGTATAAACAATTAAGAAAAGGAACTTTTTTTTTTCTCGAACACTACTGTTCCGTCAAATACACTCCTCACAGTTTCGTCTTCACAACGCCGGATCCACGAAAAAGCACACCCCGCTATCGTTTCATCAAAGAAAAATTGAAATTCGAAGCGTTTTCGAAAATCACCGGCAAAAGGCGAGAGTGGCTTAACAACGGGAGAAGCCCGCTGGTCCGCCAAGCGTAACCGTTATGCAACGTATTGTTGCTCCTCGCCGGCGACCTTGCTGCGGGATGCGTCGGAATTACCTGCACTTCATTGCAGTCGCAAAATAGGATCCTCCATCGCCAAGATGCTCCAGCTCTCCGTGAGAATGGCCTTAACGTCCCATCCTCCTCTACCCTCCCCCTGTATGCGCGAGAAAATGTAAGGGAATATTCTTCAGGATAAAATATAGAACCGCTTGATTATTCCACGTTGCTACAATGAATTTTTGCAGAATGACTCTCACGGATTCTCTGAAGTTTTAAGACTCTTGGAAATTTCTTAAGTTGTTGTTGCCTATCGTCATTTCAAATTTCATAAGAGTGCTGATTAATCGATGTTAATGTGTTAGTATACCTTTATTAAAGAAGATTTCAATAGCGTGAAATTCTGTGGAAAGGCGAAGATTAGGGCTGGATGTGTTCACGTGGAAGGAATTTGTTGCAATTATTTTCTATTCTGTGCGTTACATTAAATGTTTCAAAGTAAATTGTAAAAAAATGTATAAATACTTTAATTATAATTATTTTATTAAAAACGTTATGATCCGATCTTCTTAGCAAATAATCAATTAGCTTATTTCGGTTAGATCCGATTTTTTGGTATAGACTAGCACGGAACGATGCACGTTTCTAGTATTAAAAAAAAAATCATTTAGACGAGGAAAAAGATTTTTGAGCCAAGTGTACAAGCTTATTTAACCTGGCATTGAAAATTATAAGGCTCCATGCGGGTTCAATTTGCAGATTAATAGACTCTTCCTTTAATAGCGTAAACGCCACGCTATTCTGACGCACCTGGAAATATCAATTACATTCTAAAAAGTCGACAAGTACCATTCACTGTCTCCCACGATGATTTAAACATTCGCCTACGTCTGCGGGAAAACGCGCCGCGCATAGAATTAAACGAGGCGCAGCCTGAATCCGCGTCGGGCGAAGCATTGTGCCGATAGCATCTAAATTACGACGCTTTTTAAATAAACTATCTGCAAAAGTGAAATTATTTTAATTGGTAAATCAGCGGGCGACCGCAGAGAGAGTTTCTGGCGCCGGCACGCCGCGGCAAACCTCCACGAAGTATTATTAATACGCACAATCGGATAAAGTGGTTTCGAGCAAACAGGAAACATTTCGGCTTCGGGGTATTCAATGCGAAATTCAAAATTACACGCCAGTAGCGAGCGGTGCGTTACTACAAAAAAAAAATGAACGGATTCCGAAGGCACATATTGGCTTCCGCTACTGGACGAGCGTCCGATAAATCCAGGCAGGAAGCAGAACCATGCGGAGATTTATGATTCTTTTTTCTCGTAAAACAGCGAAGAGTGCACCGTCTCGAGGGAGATTATGCCGAGGCAAGCGCCTCGCTGAATGATCATCGGCTCGAATTAACTTTTAATGGCTTATAATTTCGCGTCGGTGCAGGAGATAACGAAAATTGAAGATTCTCGGGGAATTACGCTCTCCCGGTGACTCCGATTAATTGCCCTCGAGTGGATTTTTACTTTGGCATGTGACTCGACATCGAAGGCTGTTAAGACTTTTTTCATTACCAATTTACATAATCAGCGGGTATTGAATTCACTTGCGTGCGGTCAATTGCAGGAGTAACCGAAATTTGAGGCATTTAAAATGTAATGCTGAGGATTAAAGGCTGAGAATGAAAGTGAGAATTTTGCATATTTACCGAAGTGAGTTTTATCCTTCGGTTATTGAAGGTGAAACATTTTGCAAATATTTTTACGCCAAAGTCTCTGTAAAAACTTTGGAACTTTGCTACAAAAGTTGTAAAGATTTTAAATTGTTCGTTATTCACTGTTAAACTTTCATTGTGAATAGATTTTAAGATTATTAAACGGTACACGTCAAATATTATTAAATTATGAAAAGGAAGAAAAAGAAAAGAAAAATTACAACGGTAGACATTAAAAATGACATTGGAATGATGTTTAAAAACCGCAATTTGAATAATGATCAGATAAAATTATTACGTCTTGCTTAGGTCGTGACATTAGTAATAACGACAATGATTAGTATTTACTTTTCAAATCTTGTCTATAGTAAAAAAAACTCTTTAGAATAAAAAAGTTATTGTGAGAGAAAGCAACTCACAACCGAATAATTTTCGCGGATCAAATTAAATTTTTTGTTCTACTTCAATTATTTATAATTCTCATTAAAAATAAGTTTAATAATAAAAATGTCTTTATAACCACAACATTAACAGTAAAAATTAACTTCGTATTTAATTAGAAAGATCTTAAATAGTAAATATAGCTAATGTGAGTAAATTCACAAGCGATGGTACTTTTAAATCCTCCAGTTTTCGAGTGTCATGCAATATTCATTTTAGCCCGACAACTCTTATCGCAATTTTCCTCATTGCCCGCATTCTTCAACACAAAAGTGACTAAAAAGGCAAACAACGATCTCGCCCTCGCGCTCTGGCTACCTCGTCACCTCAGCAGGAAACAAAAGAGGCAAAAGCCGCCTCTTCTCGGTCGCCAGCGCTTCTTCGATTATTATTAGCCTGAGCAAAGACAGACGTGGCGTATAGCCTCCTCTCAACATTCCGCCGATGCAGATCGCCGCGGCGAGCACGCGACAGGCGTGTGTACACATCGGAAGGATCGGCGATCCGTTAAGGCCGGTCGTTGGCCTTGACGCTTCACCTCGATCGCCGGAGTTTTGCGCGCACGATGTGGGACCAGCGTGCCTCGCTTTTTCCAGTCCCCTTCGCTTATTTTTTTTTCGATTTTTTTCGCCATCGCGACCCGACCCGCGTCCCTTTTCGTTTCATTGAACCTGCTCCACCGGTGCGCTGAACTTTTGCGGTTGCGCGGTGTGGGTGGCGCCTTTGTCCCGGCTGGAGGTCTCTGACTGCACTTTGGACTTTCTGCTTCCTTTCGGTACACAGAGGGGTCCTTACTTCACTGGGATACTAAAATTATTCTAAAGTATTTCCCTTAAAGCTGTTTAAAGTGTGTTACATGTCACTCACTTTTTTTTTTATTAATGCTAAGGGCTATCTAGTCCTTACACAATTGATTGAAGTATATAATTTAAGATTATTATGCATAATTAAAAATTAAACTGTATAGACTATTAATTGTGACGTTAAAAATATTAATAAATTATGAAATAAGAGATTAATTTTTTTTAAATATCATATTGAGCCGCGTTCCAGCGTTGCATACTTCAGATCCATTTAACCGCGGCGAGGCACACTTCTGAGAATCAGCGTACGCGACGGAAACCTTGAGACGCGCAATTTTCATCAAAAATGACTCTTCTCGAAAAAATAATCACTCTTTCATACGTAGCCGCCGTTAAAATATTTATATCGCGAGAGAATAAAAGCAAACCTTTAAATCAAGCCACTTGACAGAGACCGCGTCGGCTTTCCAAAGAAATTACGATTTTTCCCCTTCGCATCTTGCCGAGACGAAGTCTTCTTTTATCGAAAAAAAAAATCTCAATTTTCACGATCGAGAAATAAAGGAATACATAAAAATCCCTTTGTCCCGCCGCCGCACCGGCGATTCTTTTTTTTTTTTTTTTGTTTTTGTCGTCCGTCCCCCTCGGCGCAGTCAAGTGCACCGAGCAGGAGAGGACGGTCGTCGGTCGTAAAATGTGTCACTGCCGATCGGTGCGCAATAAATTAATCGGTATGCTCGGCGCTCCGTCTAATCGCTGATCGGCCGTCGATGCCCCGGGCGAATCTCAATCGCGTCGCCAGGCCTACATACGGCCGTATCGTCGGTCTTTTTTCCGACAAGGGACCCTCTACTCGAGGCTCTCGGCCGCCGCGGCGCGTCATTGTTGCGCCTCGAGACCGAGGCGAAACGAATGCGAGGCTGACCGCGACGAGCCGAGATGAGGTGACACTGCGACGGAGCGAGCCACTGACAGCTCGACAGATGCTTCGAGATCTCAAGGCTGCTTTTAAGCGATACAGTGATTGAACCCTTGGGCCTTTGATGTCTTTCCGGAGATTCTTTTTTCGGAAGATGAATTTATAAATCTTTTAATCGGATGAACATTTTTTTAGTTTTTTAAGACGTTAAAAAGAGTTCGCTTCGTTTAATAAATAATAAAAATGCGACTAAAGTAACGTCGGAAGAAACGGCTAATCGGTATATAAAAAGGTTGAAGAGGATACCAGCTCAGAAATCAGAGTAATAATCTAATAATCATAATTTCGTGAAAAAATAATCAAATTAAAAATTGAAACAAAATTATTACCGTTAATCTTTCATTGTAAATATAAAACATATTGATTGCAAATGATGCTAATAAGTTTCGTGAACAAATAATCAAACTAAAATTAAAAAAAAAAAAATTATTAACTCGATTATATTTAATTTTTTTAATTGTAAATTCCAGTTAATGGTTTCCCTTTAAGAATCATAAAAAGAAAAATCTAATTTAACTTCGCTTTTTATGTTCAGTAAATGATATCAGCTAATAAAAATAAGCTCCGCGCTCAAAATTATCGTAAAATGCTTGACCACGCCATCAAATAAGCATCAAAAAGTAATAACACTAAACGTCGCAACCAAATGCTGTTTACATCGGAGAAGAAAAAAAATTACATTGTATAAACCACTCATTTATTGAAAGAAAATTCTTCCACGTGCAGTTCGCGCTGTTTAAGGCGTTGAGTAATTCTAAATTGAGCATTTCGCGGATGCAAACTGAAAACGAGTCATTTTTTTCTCTGCTTCCAGTCAAGGATCATCGATATCCTGTTCGTAAATGCCATATCGGACGTACCGTAACTGGAGATTAAAATATAATCAGTATTATCTTTATTTAGCCGTAACTTTCTTTCCGTAAATAGATTGTAAATGCACGCTAATTATTTGCTATCGATGATTTATTATACAATCCGGACGACTCGTAATTTGATATCACGATTTCGTCATTTTTCACCCGCGATTTTTATTCGATCGAGAAAAGAAAAGGACGCGATTCGAAATTACGGGCTTTAATCACTGTAATTTTTTCCATAATTACCTTCTAATTTTCAGGAAATCTGAAAAAAAAAACGATTGTGTATAAGGAGTATCAAAGTGATTACTATATCTTTCTACTAATATCCTTATTTAAAAAATCTAACTCTATATCCAACAGATATTTACAGTTGATTCCTGGTATTATTATACCCCTATAGTTTACCAATGAAAGAAATCGACTCATTTCATTGAATTCTTTTAACATTTAAGAAAAAAAAATCGAATCTTATTTTTACTATTCTTAAGAAATTAGACAAATACATTTAATCGATTGATAGATAAATTCCCTTGGAAAAAAAGTGCGTTGACGTCCAGCCGGGTGCCCGCATCGCAAGAGCACTGGATCACTGGGGCAGCGCGCGCGCGGATGCGTTTTCCGCCATGTCCCTTTACGGCGCTGCGATCCGTTAGCGTCGCTCCCGATTTCCGCGTCTTTATCGCGCGTTTGCGTTGCGTCACGGCGAAGCGCACTCGCGATCGACACCCTCCTTTTTTCTTCTTCGTGACATAACTTCACGGCGCTCTTATCGCGAAGGCTTCTTTAAGCAGCTTTACGACCGGGAGTCAAGCTAAACTCTGGCGATTCTTTCTTTATGTTTTGCACGGTGTTCTTCTTTTTTTTTTTATTTATAACGACGAAAGCACCAAGTGTAATTCGAACTCGCCGGTGTCCAGTGTTAACGATATCTGATGATGGCGCGCCATTATGCAATTGGCATAAATACGCTAAGTATTTCTTTATCCACGGAGGGATCGAGTGCAAGAGAATACTTTGGACGTTAACCCTTTCGCTTATTGCAAGACAATTTTTATGAACAATTTTTTATTTATTTATTTTTTTTTTACTGTTTTCTAAATCTTATATTTGTAAAAATATTATGGTTTTAAGATAACTTACTTGATTTCTTTTAGTGTTCTGTGTTCAATGATAATTGTATTAATATTATACTTAAATAAAAGTGCTTGAATCAACGGTCACGTGTGAAACGTTTTAAATGCTCGCGCGCAAGAATTTCTTATTGTTGTTATTATGCCACGCACGGCAAAAAAACTGGAACGCGCTGCAATTGTAGCGTTCATTCACTTAACAGAAGTTAAAACAGCTATTTTTTTTGTTCAAATATCTTCGCCTTTAATTTCGTTGACAATTTTTTTCCGCGAGATTTCGATATAACACTGACCGATGTGTGTTTTTATTGTCGATCGAGTTGCTTTACGCAAATATAGTTGAATCTCATTTAATTTATGAAAAACAAGTTGTAAAATGTGTCAAGCCGAATAAATCGCTACCAGTGAGAAAGTAGAGCACGCAGAAGAAAGCAAATCTACTTATGATTGAAAGTGTTGCTTGCAACGTCAGTGCTTCGCATGAAACTCCGATACTGAAATGAAGCAAAAAGAAAAATTAAGTAAGACATTACAATTAGTTATGCAATAGATCAAACGTTCCAGCGACCGCATAATCACTCTTGACGATTAATAAAAAGCAGACCTCGACGCGTCAAGCGCGTGTATTGATCGTACCAAAAACAATTAATCCAAAACAAAGACATTGAATCATATTTTACTTAAAAAAAATCTATTGCATCCATCCAAATTCCAAGCTTTCCGCGCTCGTCGCAACAGCGACACCCTTCGCCGTACATAATGATCGCCGCGCTAAGGTCGATCGCGATACATAATAGCTACGCGTAGTAATGAAAAAAAAAAACGTTGCCTCTTCAAAAAGCGTAGTTTTCGAAACGAGGCCGACGCACTTTCGTCGTAGAGAGTCCGGCAAAAGAGTTCGCCTCCCGGTAAACTTAATTTTCAGCTCGCAGCTGAGGCACATCGCGCCGGCGCCTTTCACTGGCGCGCACGCCGTACGCGCGTATATATGTATATACAGCAGTACCACGACAATGCGCGCGCGCCCGGTATTGCGCGACGATCGGCAAGTGCAAGCGCGAACGCCTTATTAAATTTTCCAGCCGGCCGGTTTCACAAGCCGCGAGGCGACGGAGTGGGACGGCCGCGAGCGCGCGGTTTCCGAACGATGAGCGCTCGATCGCGCGGAATGATCGATCGCTTTGGCTTGCTCGGCAGCCGATTTGGCGGTCGAGGGCTACTCGTATATGCTTGTATAATTGCGGTTGATTTATCTTCGTTCGGTAAAGCTTCATGATTGCCAGAGATTAGGCTTTAAGTTTGGTACTTGTAACAAAAATTTAAAAAAAGTACTTAGGAGACTGCAATTTTTTATCGAAGCGTTGACTGGGAGACTTTAATGGATAACTAATTATTTTTAAATTAATTAAGAGTGTAATAAGGTTAAAAAGCATCCAGGATCAAAAAGATCACAGGGCAATTGATAATTAATTGAACAAAACATTTATTGATAAGTTTGATATCAGATTGAATACTGCGACAAATATTAAAGGTACACGTGACAGATCAACAGATATTTTACTAGTAAAAAAACACATCGAAAAGTAATTAAAAAATTCTAGTTTATTGAATATGTCTACAGCCCTATAAAATCAGTCTTGAATAAAACACGCGCGGCAGTCTAGACGCTGTTGAAAAGAAAGACAAAATATACCGTGAGCGGTGACAAAAAGGCGAACCCAGCATGCAGTACTCGGCCCGATAAGAGGCGCAAGCAAACGATTTCCCGGTAGATCGGCCGAGGGAGCGGAGAGGCTCCGTGGCTTCCGTGGAAATCGTAACGTCGCAAAGCGCCGCGGGCTCGTCACATGAATAAGTCATACCAGCCGCGGAGAGTCAATGGGCCGGGAGGTGGAGGATAAAAAAAAAGCGAGAAGAGGCGGCGGAAGTCGTCGATCCGCGAGCGCGCGCCCCGATGCAGGAGGCCTTGACGAGCCTTGACCGCCGCTGGACCGTTACGCTCGGCGTGACCGCGCGGCCTACCTATATAGTAGTCCTCGCGAGTCCTCGCGGCTCGTTTATTTTTTCCAATTTGAAATTTTCAATATTTTTCAATACCTTGACTATTCGTTTTGGTGCTTAGAATTTTTGTATAGGTAAAATAGTATGTCATCTTTATTTTGAGACCATTTTTGGAATTTTTCGTGCGACTATTTTATGCGTTAATAAACTTTAACATATCCAAATTTTTTAATGTATTTTTTTTTCTATCGCAAATAGCATTCCAATGTGCGCTAAAGATATTGCATTACGTGCCCCAGAACTTCATGCCTGTGACAAGAAACTTAAAAGTAGGTTGATTGAGATGAAGAAATTAAGAAGTGATTAAAAAGAAAATGCGTAACTGTTTTTCGTGACTTCGATAAATTGCGTATAATTTCCTTGAATGATAAATTATTATACAATGAAAAAAAAAAAAAAAAAAAGAAATTGCAGGTGATTCCTTATTTTTGTATATTTGATTTAATTGAATTTCAACTTTTATATACTATCAAATCATGACTGTTTTAACGTTGTTATATTTATTTAAAAAATTTAAGTTTTATTTATTTAAAAGCTTTACATTTTACTGGATTTTTACATTTCCATTTCCTTGCCGAGAATCATTCGCTAGGTTCTCTTTATTATCTATTATAAATATAAAAAGTCATTATTACAAAGAAGAACGTTAAAAAGATTGAAAAGAAGATCAAACAATTACAAATACGATGCACTACAAAAATACAACGCTTACAAATTGCCATCAAAACATTTCCAGTCAACTGCGCTGTTTTGCAGCGTCGACTGCTGCGGATAACTTTAACGCTCGGCGTCGTAACTCCGAGCGTCTCCTCTTTTTCAGCACTCCGTCGAAAGATAACGACGGCGGCGCGCGGTGATGGCTTTTTGCGCGCCTCGTCCCTCGTGACTCTCTTACGCCGGTTTATATAGGTGCACGCGCCGCTCACAATCGTCGATTTTTCAAGCGCCTCGAAAATTGAAAATGACAAAAGGCCACGCGTTGCTTGACCCACTGACACAGAAAAACGCAAAGTACTTGCCACTTCGCCGCGAAATGTTCATTCGGGAAAAATTATTGCGCGGACGAGCGCGTGTCATTGTTTAACCGACTGGATGGGTCGCGAGACATTCGTGGATTTTTATTTTGACAAGGCAAACTGTCTTTTTTTTTAAACAGTGATTTAAAGAAATAATGATACGTGATTTAACCGTCGATTTGTGTGACCGATCGATCTCAATAAACTCTGCCGGAGATCATTTGCGACGTTCTGTCCGGTGTAACAGGCTATTGGGAGAAAATTTATCTGTCTTTGTGCATCTTCGGGTATAGCGCGAGGAAAAAAAGAATAGCCTGACGCGCTTTGAGGAAGTAAACTCGTTCCATGATGAACGTGAATTTGTCTTAATGACACAGGATCGGCGATAATTCAGGAGGATTACTAATCATAATAAAAGTGTTAATATTACGCAATTTTTTTTTCCTTCCTCCGCATAATGGCGCGCGTGTAATAATTATTATCGATTCATGCTTATCGCTCACGAGGCGTTAGTTTCATGTGGCAGAAAATAATCGCCAGTCAAAATTTTAACGGAGGAAAATTAATTTCTTTTTCCGCATTCAGTGCCTGCGAAATTGAAATGCAATCACTTACGATGGACAAGGAAACCCTTCATTCCGCTTTTGGAATCGCGTCGAGCGATGGGTCCGATAAGGCCGGGCATGTTCACAAAGAACAATTTTCAATCTGACGCCGTTGCGTCATGCAATTATGAAACTAAATAACTATGCTTTTTTCGCGGAAATCTTCTTCGGTAATTAGCTCGTTATGCGGCGCCATTCGACCGTCCGTTCGGTTAATCATCCGACGCCAGCCGTGCATCTTCCAACACTCGATACCTACGATCGCGGTTTTACGCACTAAACTCCAGAAGCGAATCGATCCTCATTGAGCGTAAAAAAAAATAAATAAATTAAGCGCGCAATTCAATTTTGCTAGGTGTTTTAGGCGGCCTTTAATGATTTTCGGAGAAACCGATATTTAGATATGATGTAAAATTGCATTGTGGATATTTGTATAATTTGAAAGAAATTAATTAATTTTAAACAAAATGATAATTTGGTGAGTCACGTGTTAAAACTTAATTTTGGATGCACGCAGTACTATTTAGATCTAAAATCGTGAAACTAGTTTTTTTTTTTAATGTGACATATTTTACGTGAAGTTATTTACTTACTTAATGAGTTATTATATTCAAATTTTTTAAATTATAATACTATTTTCGTAATTAATTTAAGTTTTAGACGGCATTCTGTGTACTATATATTAATCCGCTAATAGGATAATAAAGTGGGCATACGTTATCTAATGAGTCCAAATGAATTTCGATGAATTTCAAACGAAATCTTTCCCTGGTTTTAGGCATAACGTTTAAGTGTAAAAGCAGATTACTTAATGCAGTGTACTTGAAAGCTGTACGCTCCTCTGTCTAATTTTTATACCATAAAAATAAATGGTAACATAAATAATAAGCTTTTCCTTTTTCTGTACACTCTATTATTAACCGGACGTACTTCCTGTACTTTTTTGGTTGGGTCCAAAAGCCAATGCAGCTATTTTGTACCTTTATTTTTCAAAATAAATAATTAGATAATTTTCTTTCACAATTTTGTAATTGCAATGTTCTATTGAGCAGCATACAATGTCTCAGTGTCTTTGCAAATATTCATAAATAAACAAATCAGCCACGGTCATTCTTATGCTAATCAGTGCTAGCAATTTGAATTCTATTTACATTTACAAATTAAAACTTGCTAAACGTCAGTTTAAGCTTTATTTATTCTCATTTTGTTTAACAAATTTTTCGATATTAGTACATACTTTTCTGTAAATCATCGATTTATTCTCATTCTATTTTACAATTAAATGATTATAAAAAATATCGCCGTAAATGTGGAGGTAATTTTAAAAAAAGTAATAAAATAAAATCACACTTCTCATGAACTAATCTTTACGTATTTTAAAGATTCGCAAGGGAAATAAAATAAAAGTATATAAAGAGTACATTCTGAATTAGCTCAGGAAATGTGGACACAATTTCAGCGAAATGTGGCAATGACCCACATGGCTTCCTCGGCACTTATTTTCTATAGCCCTCCCTTTCAAACAGGCAAATAAATCCTCCTGTACATTCAGGGAGATAAGCCATCGTTGGGGATTATCTAGCAATTTCTGCACTTAAACTCGCGCGTCTTATTGAACTTCAGGAGTATCGCCTTATTCCTTGGCGCAAGGTTACCCTACACCCGCGCATCGAATTCCACTTGTTGCAACTCGTATTTGTGTATTACCAGCTGGATATCGTCGGTATTATTCCAGTTCGCTATAGATTTTTTTTACTATCATGCGGTGTCGCATTTTATTTTATATTTTCCTATACAGTGTGTATACACTTATTTATATATACTCGTAAATTTTGCGTATAAATGTTAATGGATTACGTAAAATATTAATAATTAAGTTTAAGAGTAGATTATCGCGACAATTGAAGCTTCAGTATGGCGATTAATTATTAAATGTACCTGTAGAAAAAAATTTAAGGAATGTATGCCTAATGACGTAGCGGCTTGGGGCTTTTGTGGTAGGAGGCGAAAAAAAAGGTTCTTCGATAATGCGGAAGTAAAAAAATAATGATCATCCGACACAATAGCGATTTTCAAAAGATGTCGACTGATTAATAGTTAGAGATGGGTAGTGACAACAGGTTTTGTACTTAGCGAGATTCGATTCGATAGAGTAGGAAAAATACATTATAATGAAGTATTTGCTACGATTAAAATTATCTATTCAAGCACTTACGCCTTGAAAACATTTACGGTATATATGGACATTAGGAAAAAATTGCGATTCAAAAAAGATATTGCATCGGTTGTAAAATAGAAAAAATCACTTTACTATTTTAATGGAGAAAAGATTTGCTAGTAAAAAATATTGATTAGAGTGCTGAATAATTTGTTAAAAATACAAGCCAACTTTATAATAGTCTGATAAATTTGAATAGACCTACTGTATAATTATTAAAATTCAGATTCTTATATAAGATTCAAAATTTTATTACATTTAGTTTATTAATGATACAAGAATGGACGAAAATGATTATTGATTTTAATTTTAATTTTTACACTTGAACGTCATAATTTTATAGCTATATCTTCAGAATTCGTTTATAGCATATTTACTACTTTATTTCACGACTCATTCTCGTAAGAAGTCACGTAACAGGCAAAAAAAAAAACGTTTCATTTATGGTCGACAATAAGCCGTTTATCATAAACGTAAACTGATAATTTTTAAAGGTTCAATTTTTAGCAGGATGGTCGTAACAATTAATTAATATCACAAGTTGAATATCATAAAATACATGCTAATAATTTGTATAATTCCTAATTCTATACTAAAACAAACCACGCGCTAAAAAGAGTAATTAAAAAATTAAAAGAAACAAACAAACTTTCTAAGAAAAACTCCATATAAAAAAGAAAAAGAGTTAACCCGAGATCCCTACCTATGCATATGAGACACCCGGAAATGCTAATCGGCCGTTTTCACCCGATTGTTTTGCAGATGGCGAGGATCCGTGTACAAGCTGATCTGGCGGGAGCTCCTGGTCTACCTGATAGCCTACTACATCATTAACTTTATTTATCGGTACGCGCTCAACGAGGAGCAGCAGAGGTACGTAATTGCCGCTGGATATGTAAGTCCGGCGAATAATCGCTGAATTGTGACACGCGCCATAAGAAAGGAGCTTTTGTTCGCGCAGTCGCAGAGCAGCACGAATTAGCCGGCGATTATGTAGATTAATTCCCGACCAGTAGTCACCCGCCCCGGACAGCGGAGAATCTTGGCGCGAGCGAGAGAACTTTTTTGAGATGCGATAACCGGCGAAAATATCATTCTTTTAGGAAAAAAAAAAATTTACGGAAAACGAATAAATGAGTCTCTTAGAAAATTTAAATATTGTACTTTTGTGCAGAACTTTTTTCTTCGTGTGCAAATGAAGCAGTCATTAGCAAAATTGATACTGAAGTGGAATAATTTTTGCCAAAGTATTCTGCTTGATATAAAAAAATCTGTCTGTGTTTACATCTGTGTTTTGTTTTCCCTCGGCTTTATAAAACGCAACAACACGTTAATAAAACAATAACATTTTTATTTATATCTAAAAGCAGCATTAATCATCGCCTGTACTACTTTAATACAAAACTAACGGCAATTAATTTTTTACAATCACTTAAAAATGTTGAAGGTACTTCTATTTTCAAGCTCGCACAATTGGACTTTCGCTCCAATTAAAATTTCAACACGAAAAAAAAAAAAAGAATTCGAACGTGTAATTACTCACGAATTTCGGGACGATGCGACGTGTTCAATCTTTCTTTTGAAAATCGGTGCAAAAAAATCGGCAGAATGATAAGCTTATACAAAAGTCCGCGCCGCAAGAAGTATCTTATCCAACAGTCATCACTAAAGTGTCAGTTTGGATAAAGGCTGTGGCCACGGTCTGACGGAGCTCTGTGCTCCTTTTGCTTTGTGAAAAAAGAAGAGTCGCTCTTGCGTAATCAATGCGTTGCTCGATTGTTTTCCAGGGTGTTCGAGAAGATCCGATACTACTTCGGCAACTCGAGCGAATCGATACCCATGTCCTTCGTGCTGGGGTTCTACGTGAGCCTCGTGGTCAAGAGGTGGTGGGAGCAGTACAAGCTCCTGCCTTGGCCCGACAATCTTGCCCTTTTCATAAGCGCTGCTATACCAGGAAATGTAAGTGTCGAACTTTTTAATTTTAAATTAAAAGTATGTAATATAAGAGCGAGGGGGGGTGAATTTCAGATTTTAATGGGAACTAACAGTCACAGATATCATTACCATAATTAGGATGAAGAAGGTGTACCTATATCTGTTGTGTTTAAAGAAAAGTAATTACTCATTTGTAGCTCAAGGAATACGTTAATTTATTCGTAACTTAAAAAAATAGTGCGACAAAATGTGATATTGTGCCGTGCTTGAACTGCAAACGAGAACAAAAGCAGAAGATATCACTTTCGATCAGTCGAAAGGGATAGTCTAATTTTTAATTATCGACAGTAGATACGCGTGAGATAAAGTCCAATATATAGATGAATGAAAAAAAGAATGTAAAACATTGATATATTGCACGAACTTATTCATTTCTTAGGTTTATTGTGACGCCGTATAGTTCTATTTTTTCCGCGCACTTCTTTTATTATTCGAATAAAGGAGCTGTTGGGAATGTGATTGAAAAATCAAGTGACGTCAACGATTGCATAGAACCGCGCGATATCGCATTGCATGAAATGAATCTGTATAAATCAAAACTTTGAGAACCTCAATGCTTTATTAATTCTTCGTGCGTTTTCAAGATATACACTTGTGTACGACCAATATAAAACGATCTTTTTAATTTAATTACGAGATGCATATCCTCTTAATTTCCTCTTAAAAGCAATAAGGCGCTAATTAAAGCTAAAGGTACTGCACAATACGCTCAATTATCCTTCGCAAACGTTTTTTAATTATAGCGCAAATAATTATCGCATGCAATTACACCATAGTTTCGCATTTTCGTAGTGCCTTTATAATTTCGTCTCGTGTAGTTTATTTATACTCTCAGTAGCATCAGATAATTCACCGACACTATATTCTTCTCTCCAATTTTTTTGCAACAAACACCTTTATACTACAAACAATTTTTTTGTTCTGAAAATTTTGCCGCGTACCTCTGCAAGGTTTATCATTGTGTTCCCCAATTTTTCAACGGAAGAAATTTTGAAATTTACACGAAGTCAAAAATAAAAAATACACTGTCATCGCGCGGACACAAGAAACTTTGCTCAACCGCGAGCGAAAGGCGCGTGTACGACTATTTTTTGCCCGTACCGCCGCGCTCGATCGCTTCCGCCTCTTTAAGCTCGACTCGCCAATTCGAGCTCCTTTTTTCCAATTAGCAGCGCGAGATAATCGACGCGGCCTCGTCCGACTGTCTGCCGGCGTCTCTTTCGCGTACGCATTGCCGCTCGTTATGCCCGCTAATGAATCACCGTGACCAGGTTTTCGCGCATCGGCGCGTGTCGTTAACCTCTCGTAAACTCTTTATTAATTTCCTTGCCCTCTCCCTTCCCCCCTCGTCGTCGAGAGGATCGACTTTTCGTGCGGCTCCAGCGTCTCTCCCTTTCTAACGCGGCAGTGCCGCTTATTGATATTGACGAAACCTCGACACACATCGGCGACGCGGTGAATGTGCCTCCGTTGTGCAAACGGAAATATCTGTGTCAATCGCGCGAGCGGCGAACAATAAATAATATGCATGGGATAGGCGAATTACGCGGAGGTGTGTGGGATTGACTCCGCAAGAGAGGGAGAACTTTTTTTCAAGTGATCATACATTTTTTCTTTTTTTTTTTTGCGGAATAGTAATTGGCTTTTGAAAATAAATTTAAATTGTAACTTTTAATTAATTTACGATATCTTACGTTATCGTTGAGATAATCGATTTTTTGAATATGTGATTAACAAGAATTGTAAAATTGCGATTCCTAAATAAAAATCTTCATTAAAATTGAGAGCGTAGAATATTGCCTGGTATCGTTTATCGTGAGGTGGACTCTGGGATATTTATCGCGGTGTTGAATATGTTGTATCAGTTGTACATATAAGACACCTTAAGAGCCTGGGTAGTTAAGTATCTGGAGAAAGCTGCTCGTAACTTTGTCATTTAACTAATTATAAGTGATTGTAAAAAATCAATTGGACTATTACGATCACTGTAATACAATCACGTATCACTAAAATTACAATGAATAATGAACTATTCTCTCTTATTAACTTGGTACTCATGGGAGCAATATAAATAATAATACCGCAAGTTCAAGGCAATTTGAAGGAAACTAATAATGTTAAAAATCGTTTACTATAAAAAAATATTTGATTCAATATATTTTTTTTAATATCATCACAAGATCTCTGGAAGTTTGTTTATCTTAGATATATAAATTATGTCTAATACAGTTATACACTTCTAATGGTAAACTTTGCTGTGTAATTTTGCTTCGTCATAGAGGAAGCTCTTTAATAGTACAATTTTAAGTTTCATTGAAACTTCGTAGAAACTTGTTTTAAAAAATTTTAAGTTCGAAAAACATGTTTTTGGAAAATGTGTCTATGGATATAGGTGTATGTATGTATACCGCTTTATCTTGGGAACTATATGTCCAAATTAGACCTACCTTAGCTCATTTTTTTATTTGTTATTGCGTCGTTTTACTCTTTATTGTAGAGCTGTGGAGAGGAATTTTAATAAATAATGTCTTATCGCTGCGCCCTTGCGTCGCGTGGAATACAATAGAATAGGAACAATGGAATTATTGCATTTAATTTTAATAATTAATGATTCGCAAACGTACTATTTTTTTTTTTATTTTTTCTGTAGAAGTAAAAAATATAATAGGTCAATGTATTAAATTTTATGGTCTCCCTATCTATAATAGTAGTATAATGAGAATTCGGTATAACCTTGTAAGAAATATTAACTTTTAAAGCTCCAACGGTAAGAGATAGATAACGAGAATTTAAAATACACAAAATATTATTTTATGTAGTACCGTACATAAAACATTTAGAGTAAAAATGATAATGAATTAATTATCCTACCTATTCCAGTCCATTCAACGAAATAAATCTTTATTGCCAGCTTTTTTTCTACCTTTATATAAGTATAGTTATATAATCTCGTATTTTATTACAAAATAACAATTCACGACGACCCTTGTATCATTGAAAAAAAAATTCAGGTCACAACTATGACATTTCTTAATTTGCTTCAATTAATTAATTTCATTAATTTTTCTTTTTTTTTCATTCATTTCAAGATGAAATGCATTATTGATAAAAAATTGTGTTTCACCTTAAGCATTAAATAATGAAAAAATTGTAACATTTTTTCAGGACGAGCGTGGCCGACTGATGAGGCGAAACATCGTGAGGTACGCGGTACTGGCCTACGTGATAACCCTCCAGAGGATCTCGCTGCGGGTGAAACGCCGCTTCCCGACTCTCCAGCACATCGTCGACGTTGGTCAGTGAGTTGTTTCGCGGTCTGCCGCTCGCCCCTCGCCAAACTCCTTCCCCCTTTTCTTCCCGCACTCGATGGCATATTTATTAATTTAAAAAAAAAATTCAATGGCGTATTAATCATACAGCCGAATTTCTCCAGACGACCCCCGCCGCGTTCGCGGAACCCCTGTGGATTCGCACAAGTACATTACGGTTGCCTTGAAAAACACGTTTGCACTGCCAGATGAACCGATAATTCAGTGCGCGGCGATTCTGAGACGCGAGATTTTTTTTCGGAAAAGAGACGAACGAGTGACGCGCGAGGTTTTGGAGAATCGCAAATTGGGAAATACCCTTGTTAAATGAATCTCAGGTGTGATTCGAGGATTTAGGGCGAGCTGCAAGAGCAAATTTGTATTTTGATTAGCGTGTGTTTGAGCTGGTAGTTTATTATTTTAATCTATATGCATAGCTATGTGAGAATTAATGACTAAGTTTTATTAGTCCGGATTACCGATTACCAAAAATCAAGATTAATGATATTTTTATGAAAAGTGTAAAAAATTTTTGTATAACTTAATTTTAATTTTTATTGTACTAACTCAAAATAAGATTAAGTATTAAAATAATTTATTAAAACTTATAATTCAAAATTACATAATGATCATATACTGACAGTCATTTTACAGTTGAAATTTTTTGTAAAAAATTAGACAAAAGTAAAAAGGTAAATATTAAAATATTTAATAGAGCATACTCGTCCAAAGAAATAACCCACATTAAAATCGTTACTCTTTACTCATTTCGTAAAATACACAAACTCGCAGTCAATCTCCCACACCACACTTATAAGGAATGTACATCTTCATGTGAGAGCATTCAAGTCTTTGTAATAACCACTTTGCCTCATCCAAAAAATAAATAAATAAATAAAATAAATTTCATACTTCCTCCTCATCGCCTCGAGATCGCCCGTAATTTCCTCGGAAAGCACCCACGAGGAGTTAGCCCCGCTCATCTGCATCCGCTGACAACCGGTGATCATCGGCTCTGCGGGGCGTCAGAGGAAAATCGCAGGCCGCGCACGCGAAAAGAAAGCGCACGAAGCGTCCGCTTATGTGCCTCTCGCAACTGAGGATAAAAAAAAAACAGACAAGAGGAAAAAAGGGGAAGGCGGAGGAGGAGCGGAGCTCCGCGCGGCGGTCATTACCGGCGCGTGCAGGTGTAATTTCGCGGCCGCGGCGCCGTCACGGCGCTTTTCATGCGCGTTCTAATCGCGTTATTGATACCCGCGAGTACTAGGGGGGCTGGCCGATTTCCCGCCGGCGACCATTAAGCTCGCGTGCCCCGGTGAAACTCGCACGGCCGACGCCGCGGGTGAAAAAACCGTTAGCAAAAGAGACGATTTCGGCGGGACGATCAAGAGGCGGTTTCTTTTCATTTTTCTTCTTCTTTTTTTTTTTGGCTTGGAGATGCGATGTTTGAGAGGTGATAATTATGGTGATTAGTGTCGTTAGCTTAATTTGATTTTTGACGTGGAAGCGGATCTTCGGGTTGGAGTCACGACTGTATTAAAAGCTAAATATTTATTATACAATTTCTTACTTCTTAATATTAAAAACATTAAATAATGAATTCAGTTATATAACATATTATAAAGTAAATTCAGTACCAACTGTTTTTTTTTTTAAATTCTTATATTGATCGAAATAATTTTTCTTTGAATATTCATCTAACGTTCGTAAAGCTTATCCTATATTTAAAAAAAAAATTTACTTAACAGATGAATTTAAGAAGTCTAATAAACGAAATCTCAAACTTAAATAATTAATTATTCGCCGTTATATTTTGTCTATCTAAAAACAATTATCTTTTAAAAATTAAAAATAGAACAGAATGCGAAAAAAAGAAGACACGTAATCCCGATAGCCATAAAGTGATAAAAACATTAATTGAAAAAAAAAAAAGAAATTCGAACCAAGATTTCGCAGTGGAAATTTGAATGGCGCGCGCGGCGCGATCGAAAAGCACACACGCGGAGTAACAGTAACAGCTCGCGGCGACATCGGTTGAACGACCGAAGATTCAACTTTCATTTGCCTCGCTCAGTACGCATACCTTCAACCTTTTTAATCTTCCTTTCGCTTCCTGCAAAAAAATTTTTTCCGCTCGCCCCAACGCTGACTGCATTAAGCACACGCACCAGAAAACGGGACCGAGATCCGCGAAAGCTCGCCGGCTTTTTCTCTGCCATGCATTAATCAAATTCATAAAGTAATGGGGAAGTTATTTAAATCATTTGCTCTTTTTGACATTTTTTATGAGCTCCGATAAGCAGCCGCTACTTTATCACATTTGAAATTCAACGAAAAAATCCTACTTAAAAACTGTACAAAGAGATTGTTTATTGCGTCTTAAAATGAAACGCTTTAGCATTGAGCAGAAAACTAATGTTAAAAAAAAACTTTTAATTTTTTTGTCCCGATAACTAAAAGCCAGTAAAAGTCGATCACAGGTGCTTAATTCAAAGAAACCAATGTAAATTCTCGATATCTCTTCTTCATTTGCGTATCTCTCGCACTCGAACGACAATAAAAGAACATCAAACAAGACTTCCTCTCCCCGCGTCGAGTAAAACGAAGGAAATCGATAAAGCTTACCTCGTGAGAGAAAAACAAGAAAACACTCTCCTTTTCCTCGAGTCCATCGGCAAAAGCAACGAAGAAAATAAAAAACAAAACTCGGCAGGCGACGCGTCTCGTTGCGCGATAAGGCGCGCGGGCGTGAAATCGATCGCACGCTCTATCGTCCCTTTCTAATTACGCGCGAATATTTCCTAATCAGAGCGGTTTCACCCGGGCGTACGTGCCCGAGTTGACCATTCATCGGCATGCGCACCGGCGCATCCTTTTATTTTCCTTTTTGCTGCGGCCGTTCGGCGTGTGTGCGTCTTTCGCAAAGAGAGCCCCGGAGAATTGGGCATGCGGCCGAGCGGTTAATTCCGAAATTCCTTAGCATTTCGGTGCTACACTTGCGCATCTTTCTTTTTTTTTTCTTGGTAAGAAGTAAAGATTCTAAAGCTTTTGATATAATATACTTTGTGTTAAACTTTGAAAAAAAAAAAAACGGAACCTGAAACGGGATATAAAAATTGAAAAGTAACGGGGTATTAGCGATATTTTAAATTGTTCCAATAATTTTGATCCTTCTAAAAAGCTTGAAGCAAAAAATAAATATAGCTTTTGAATTTTTTAGTGGATACAATTTTGAAGAAGGTCAAGAGAACATAAAATATTGTTACATATGAATGAGATAAAAGTCGTCTTTTTTGGAATGTCATGTTTATCACATGTCAAATACAACTTTATCATTATTCACAGGCCAAATGTCATTTTAAAAGGTTTTCTTTTTTTCACAGAAAATGTTTTTTTTTTCTTGTAAATAATCTAATGAAGATTAAAATTTTTGAAGCAAAATTTGATTAATTCAAATTTTATTAAATACGACTTAAAAACACTAAAAACTCCATTGGCTCGATTTTAAAGATTCAAACGCAAAACTCAGGACCTCCCTAAACTTTTCCAAGCAAGAGCCCAAGGCAAGAGATGCGATGAAATGCGCAGTAGTATCGAAGTCCACACAAATCTTGCTCTATTCCCTTCCCAAACAAAACCAGGGACACAATAACCCTCGAATATCCACGACTACCTGAGTCCAGCATTGCACCTGTCCCACGCTTGCTCCTCCCATTTTAAAAAACAAATCAAGCAGGAGAGGCAGCGAAAATCCTGAGTTTCTCGGGGATCCCTTGACGACTACGACGCTACTCGTAGACGCGCTCGCCTCCTGCGTCGAAAAAAAAACTTCCAAGAAAGGGGCGGCCGCCACGGCCCTTGTCTCGCTTTCTTTCTCGCACTCGCGACGACGGCCTTGTCCAAGCGTTTGTTGACCTTGCGCCGCGGCGCTCCGAGGACGCGAAAAATTTTTTCGCTCGCGTCAGCCTCGTCGCGCGAACTTTTGAGGTCGCGCGCGCGCACGCGCGTGGTTCGTTATCGCGAGAAGCAGCCCGGTAGACGATCTGAGCCTTTCCCGTGGACTTTTGAGCTTGGTTATTTTTATTTTAATTTCGAACAAGGGTTTAAGAAAAAAATCTTTTGGACCTTTTAAGCTATAGAAGTTGATAATATTCTAGACAGAAAAAATGATATAGCATAGATAGAATGATTTTTGTTTAATGTCGTGTTATAATTTAGAAGTTAACAAATTTACTATGTCGTATAGGAAAAGCTACTCCACAGACTTCTCGTTTTTTTTTTTTTTTTTTTTTTTTTTTTTTTTTGATGCAGTAAATAACAATGATGTAACCGAAGAGTGCTTTGATCGAATCTTTAATTGATGTATTACACAAAGATTTTTTCGCACTCGAAAAACCGGTAGAAAAAAATTGTTTTGATCTTACAGCAGTCAGAAGTTTCTTTAACCAGAGCTGCTTCAATAATTTTAAGCAATAGATTTACACAGTTAAAATAAAAATTTGTTTTTCGAACAGTTAATGGGTAAAATAATAAAAATCATTCCTACGCATGAATAGCTCTTTGACCAATTCATTATATGTAAGCAGTACATATAATAGCAACACACTACATTATAACAATTATCTGAAAATGTGAACGACATAAAATAATATAGTTTTAGCGTGAGCGTATATATCCACATTGTTTTAGAAACTCTTCTTGCATTAAATAATTTACTTATACATTTTCCCAACGGTATCCTTAATATCGTGAAAAAATAAATAAAAAAAAAAAAAAAAAAAACGCGCGCAGAAATCTTACCGGCGATAAATGCATTATCGCAATTTCCTCCGATTCCGCCTTACAGTAGGTCGCACAAAGATTACAGAGTGAAATCACGGCGATAGCGCATACAATAAATTCTAAATGCAATTGCACTTTCATCGCACGCATTCAACGATAATGACAGAAAAACACTGTCCCTACCAAAGATCCCAATCTCCGCCATCGTTATATATATAGATACTGAATTTGATAACGCGCGCCATTTTTCCTCCTCGAAAATGAAAGGATCTGCGTCCGAACAATCGTGGCGTGCAATCCATAGATCTTTCGAAAAGCAAGTCACTTTGTTTACGAAACAATCGCTGAAATTCACCGCGTGCCATTGGCCGAATGCGAAAAAAAATCGACATGCGAGCACTGCTTATATATATATACGCTTTACTTTCACCGCAAGCGGAAAAGACTCAATGTCTCGTTTTTTTACGATCGTCCTTTTGGATGACGTGCGATCGATTAAAACCGAGGCGCTTGCTCCGCGGCTTCCTGCATCGGTGAAATAAAAGTAAAAAATAAAATAAACACGGTGGCACACGTGCGTCGAGGAGATCTCCCTGCCCCACTGATCAGTTCACCTTTGTTTCTCCTCAGGTATATAGATATACGTGTTTGTACAGTTTTTCGCTATCGCTCGATGATTTTGTGTAAATATTCATCTTTTATAACGATGTTAGCGTAATATTTTTTCATCGGAGTCCATCGTTAAATGGTTTTTCATTGTTTGAATTTTTTTATTAATATTTGCTAATTAAAGCAAATGTCAATCAGTGAGAGTAAAATTTATGTAGAGAACGACATAAAAAGTGTAAACTATAATAAAGAGATATTATGAAATAGTACATTACATTACTAGGGACGAAAGTGGATCTTTCGTCCCGGTGGAGTGATTGCCCCCCCGAGGCGAAGCCG
>JAWWEN010000001.1:10041041-10064170 GCA_035582955.1 Sycophila texana | reverse complement strand
CTACGGGACGGAACATCGACTTTCGGCCCGCAAAATGGGGACGAATATCGAATTTTCGTCCCTATAGGAAGAAAAAAAATTAGATTTTTTTTAATTTAATGTTTATTAAAAGGTATGGTCAATTGAAATTGCGTGCGATGATACATTAACAGTATACGTATTTTATTTTATACGATACTTTCGTTAATGAATATGAAATTTAATGAATGTGAAAAAAGAAAAAGTGTATGTCGATTAATTTCCATTATTTTATCAGACAAGTAGATAATGGAATTTTTTAATTTTTTTCACCATTCACTGCCATTTGTAGCGATTATCGCCGCGTTTTTTACTTACTTTCTATTATGAGTAAGTGAAATTCTCGAATTTTCTTACTTTTTCATTAAAAGTTTTATAATCTCGTTTTCTGGAAGCGAACGCCTTTATATAAAATTAAGTAAGAGCTTGCAGATGCATTTCACTTGCACAAATTAACAGAGAAAATCAACGTAAACATAATATATAGTGATTTCTTGCAAAAGTTTCCTGTGTGGTAGCTGCACTTGGATTACGTTTAACGCAAATTTCACGGTAATTTCCGTTTAAATTACACGGGCCCAGATCAATTGTTTAAACCTGTGATTAGCGTTTTTTTTCTAACTGAATATTTTTTATTTGTTCTTGACGCAGGAAAAAATAAGTAGCTCCTCGGAGATTTGAAAAACAGTTTTGTTTTTTTAGTAGCTATATCCTCTATCAAGCTATTAATCCATTCCCAACGTCACTATCCTCTTATCAAGCGCACCAACACCGCTGTAAACGTCTAATCTAAACGTAGTTGAAAAGAGTCGAGTACCTTAAAGAAGGCTTGCGCCATTAATATAAAAGTCAGAACCATAGTCTCTCTTTGAGCTAAGCTCGGTGCTTGTTTTGCACTCATAGATAATCGGGCGGTTCATTGTGCCGAAAGCATAATATACCGACCAAGGTTGAAGCGCCCAAGGCTTCCAAACTCTCTCCGCTTCGTTTTCTAATATACGCAATTGCAGGGTGAACATCTCGGATTGTCGCCTCGGGCGAGAAACGCGCGACTCGAGCTTTCATTTGAATTCTGCGAACAAATCGGAACGCAGCTGCGGCTTTTTTATTTAATGGAGTGCCAAGGTGACGCCGAGTTGAATGAAAACTGCGTTATTGATTGGCGTGATATGCTGGCCTGGTTCGATGGCCTTTACGCGAGCGAACTTTTCAAGGAACTTCCAATGAATGTTGAAAGGAAGAACGGATGGAATGGCTTGAAGGATTTGCATCGTTTAAACGAGTAGTAGCGATCGATCGATCGAGTTAGAATCTGCGGGATCATTTTGGATATATTTTTTTTTTTTCAAGGAAAACTATTGTGTTTCATCTTGGAAGTAATTGTTGAATAGCTTTTGATTAATTCGATCACTCAGCGGCTAAGATTTATAATTGAAATGACAACTTTTGCTAATAATATTAAAATTTAAAAATTTGTTTAAAGATTTTAAATTTAAAAGGCAATAATTATATATAGTAATTATGTGTCTCCTCGAACTTTTGTAAATTCAAAAAAATCCTGATATCAATTTGTGTATATTATAATTATCAGAAAATATTGAAAATACGATATTACTATATAACCCCGTGTATGTAACTTTCCTACAAAAATATGACAAGAAAAAAAAAGAAGCAGTAGATAATTCATCTTTTTTAACTCCTTAAAAAATCAACAAAGAAATAAATCACGTAAAGCCGATTTTTACTCAGACGAACATGGCAGTATACATTTTCCACCGTCATCAAAATCACCGCTAAAAGTCCAATCACGAACGATCCCCCACTGAAACGTATCTGTCTTTTTCTCGGTCCACAGGCTTGATGATGGAGTCGGAGAAGAAGATCTTCGAGATGATGAACAAGAAGGCGGCGATGTCGAAGTACTGGATGCCGCTCGTCTGGGCGACCAACATCATCAATAGGGCGCGCAAGGAGCAGCTTATAACGAGCGACCACGTGGTCCAGACGCTGCTCGTCGAGCTCAGCGACATAAGAAAGAAGCTCGGCGGCCTCATCGGCTACGACACCGTGTGCGTGCCCCTCGTTTACACACAGGTCAACCATCGTTCTTTACTCTTTTTTCTTCCTCTGACTTTATATATACCCTTTTATACATGTATATATACTAACGACGAGATATATATTTACTATGCTTCGTCGTTGCTTTTCTTATTTTTTTTTGGATATACGACTCGCGTCGTAGGATATTTTTTGTTCGACTCTATTAAAGCGTCTGGTGCTGCTTTTTTTGTTGATCGGCGAGTCTACGCGTGGGTACTTACCGCGGGACCGTATCGCTCGAGCGGAGCAATCGATTACACGCGGAACGCACAGAGGCTTTCGGTGAATGCTAATCGGCGCTTTTCGAACGTTAACCAAGTTTTTTCTTTTCTTAAGAGTGGAGTTTTTTTTTTAAATTAGTTGAGTTAATAGTAATGTGATTTCAAATGTTTCAATTTTCGCGTAATAAAATTATAAACTTAAGAGTCCATACTGAATTGAAGCAAATAAAAAAAACTTGTTGCATTAACTAAACAAAAAAAAAAAGATAGAAGAAAGAAATTAGCATTCAGCTCGCTGCGGTGTCCCTATCGTATGATTCCCGCGATGTTTTGCCAGTCAACGCTGCAGCATTCCCGTGCCCATAAGTTTCGCCGGTCGCTTATTCAGAATTCGCGATATCTGACTCACTTCTTTTATTTTTTCGACTGACGTTTTTCACTCTCGCGAGCAAATAGCACTGCATGCAAGGGTTTGCTGCTCACTTTTCCTACTTATACCTCGCGGTGCGAGTGCGATATACTCTCCTCCATAATCCGCCATTGTTTTTCGGAAAAGCCTTGACTTCTCGCGCGTGTGCAATAACAAGCGGCCAGATCGAATTTAAAGATACGGTCTCACGTACAGCCGAGGCGAATTACTTTTACGTAATATTACTACTTGCATAATGTGCATTCCTACGAAAAAAAAATAGTACGCTCTCGCACCAATGTGATTTTTCACATTCTGCCGAATTCAATTTGAAATTGGTTTATTCTACTAATTTATATGCTTTAAAATGCGGAAGACTGAAAAATATCAAAATATTTATGAAATGTTTCAACGTTTGAGTTTTCACTCTTCTGCGATTTAGAGAGAACTATATAGGCTCTAAGGAAAACTATCACTTTACAGATTATAAAAAAATAATTGTTTTGAATCGATAAAAAAGAAGGTACTTCAAAATTTAATCACTTGTAACGAAAATATAAGTTTACGTGTAATAATATTTCGTTATTTTTATAAATATTTTATAGTAATTTAGTTAAACAGTAAAATTATAGCTTTTTTTAATTTTAAAAAGTGTTAATTTTCATTAGATCCGATGATCTACTCTTTAATGACAAAGGAATGACTCAATTTGAGTACTGTACGCGATCGGATTAAGTTCACTATTCATTAGACATAATCACTTCAAATACTTGATAAATAATACATTGGAAAATTGTAAATTGTTTTTAATTTATGAATAATGCGTTTAAGAAAAGTATCAGCAGTAAAATTGCGCAAAAATTCGTCACTCCTTCAGATTTACAGAGCTCAAAAAAAGAAAGCTCAATACTATTATAGGCGCATAAATATTTTAACGCTGGATAGAATCCGCGCATTGATGGCCGTGTTGGTGTGTGTGTATATGATTTCAGGTGGTTACACTATCTCTCTACGCATATTTTTTCTCGGCTCTTTTAGGACGTCAGTTTGTACAGACCGAGGCGACGAGCGGTGGAAAATACGAGGTCCCGGACATGTATTTCCCGTTCTTTACGTCACTGCAGGTGAGCAGCTTCATGTTATACGAGTTGCCGATAGTCGGCGACGAGGAAAGTCAAAGCGACGAGTCGATGCCTCGCTATCTTGCCACGCGATTGAATTACATAATCATTTTTAAAGTCCTATTTGCATATCACTTTGTGTTGCAAAAATATTTACTCGCCAAATGAATATTTTATTCTAAATGCAAATTAGCGCTGCTGCGAGCATCTTAAGTCGCCGTTAAATATGTATAAATCGAGGAACGCGAACTTTTAGCTATACGCGTACATTTCGAAGCTAAATATTTACAACGCATTTTTTATTTGCTTATTAAATTTTCTTCATTATTTTAATACTATCTTGTTTTTTCTAATCTTTCTTTCGTCGTTCTTCGCAGTTCTGCTTTTATGTGGGCTGGTTAAAAGTAGCCGAGGTCCTGATCAATCCCTTCGGTGAGGATGATGACGACATCGAGCTCAACTGGCTGATCGATCGTCACATCAAGGTATGTGCATTCAGTAACAATTTATGCAGCTGACGAGTTTTACATTGATAAGATCGTAGAGCTCGTCCACTGACTTGAAACACCTGAAAAGATTTCAGGCGATACAATGTGCATTGCAGTATTGCGTTTGAGTAAATGTAAAGTAATAATTTAGCATAGAATCGGATCAGTAAAGAAAGTACACCTAATTAATGTAAATTCTAGTAGAATTCGGTTTCGGTCCAGTATATCTTTTAATTACTATAAAATTTTCTCAGTGTGTCAGATAAATAAATTTATCAATAAATTTATTAAATATACATCAATTGTACAGATGCATTACCAAAGTAAATTTGAATGAAAAAAATTTGTTAACAATCAATCGATCGATAGGCCGGCTATATGATAGTGGACGAGATGCACGAGGAGCATCCAGAGCTGCTCAAGGACCAGTACTGGGACGAGGTGGTGCCGAAGGACCTGCCGTACACGGTGGCGAGCGAGCAATACAGGCGCGAGGAGCCCAAGGGTTCCGCCGAGCACTACAAGGTCAAGGATAGCGATGCCCTCTACGCGAACGTCTTCCTCGGCTCGCACGTGCACGGCCACAACGCGCACCGCGCCGGCAAAGCCGCCCACATGCAGGACGACGTTTACGCCGATTACGTGAGTGCATTACGCATGTCGATTCGTTCGCCGCCGTCCCGTCCTCCCCCGCGGTATGCCCGCCGCTTCCTTTTTACGATTTATCGAGCTGTCGCCGCGACGTGTAGACACGTCGGATGTGCTTGTAGAGTCGATTGACACGGGCATTGATATTTATCAAGATGTTTCCTATTTGTATTTCTTGTGGCTGGGATATGCTCACATTTTTTTAACGCTACTTTTTTTTTTCTGCACGAGATGCAAGATTAATTTTTCACAGGGAGTAAAACATCTTTTTACGCAGATGCGCAATAGATGTTCGTTCAAATAAATTTGACTCGGGAGAGAAACAGATAATTCGTGTATACGCAAAACAATTTTTTCAATTAATTCCTACTGTTTATTTAAACGCAAATTAATTTAATAACAAGAAACTTTCGTAGCTAAGTAAGAATCGCATAGGGAACACTCTCCGGTCTTCTAGAATATTTAATAGAGGTGAAATGCGCCTTAATAATCAATTTCGCAATATGTAGTAGAAATTGACATTGAAAAGTATATAAATAAATTATAGAAAAACAAGTTATGCATTGAGGTTACTATTTTAATGAATATACCCAATTTTTATCGGAATTTGCAAAAGATTCTCGAGAATGTTCGATAGTAGCTGAGCTGTTAAGGAATATCCAGATTTAATTACAAGCCAATAAAATGATATTTAAACTAGTAACTACTTTCGCAAGCAACATGAGATAAAAATTCTTATCGAATTTCTAATTTCATCATTTGCTACGAGAAAATTATTTCTAAAATTTTAGCAAAATTCATAGATTAAGAAACAGCTTAATGTTATTATTATATAGCTACTGTGATAATTCGATGAATGAATTATTTATTAATAAAAGAAAAGTAAAGTACTCGTTTGACCTACACGAAACAAGTTAAAAGTGGATTTTTCTTGCCCAGCTATAATAAAAAAAAGAAATACCTTAGGCTCGCCTTTTAAGACGAATTAACGCAAACTACCGACAAAATTGTTAAGAAAAATTAAAAAACAAATTGCGTCACTGCAGGAGAGCGTGGACACGCCACTGGTGGAGCGCCGCAAAAACTGGCTGCAGCGTCAGATAACGCGGATGGGCTCGCAGCGCAGCAGCTCGACGACCTACAGCAGCAGTGGCTTCTTCTCGCGCAACCGGCACAACAGTGTGTACAGCAGTCCGGAGCAGGGCCAACCGGGGGCACCGGGTAACGCCGCCCCCAACGCCCCCAATAACCCGGGCGTCAAGATGACGCTCTACGACCGCCTCCGGCGCAACAAGAGTATACAGAGCCAGCGAATGGGCAGACAAGGTATGTGCCATCACGAGGACTGTCGTAATCGTGACTGTGTAAGAAATCCAGACGAATCATTTCGGAGGGCTGTTGTGCTATTTTTTATCGTTTGCTTGTCGCGCAGTGTGGCCAGGATGACGAGATGATATTTTTTATTTTCCTTTGATTTTTCGAGCGAAGGATTTGATATTTCACAAGTGGCTTTTTTACCGTTGCGCGGCTCTTGCTTTGATGATAATTGATTGAGAAAAAATTAAATTCCATTTCAAAAATTCATTTAAATGTAATAATCCATAACAGAGTAAAAAAGTCACTCGACTATTTATTGCATACTAACAATTTCAACAAAAAAAGTATTTAAAGCAACAAAGAGAAGGAAGATAGTCTTTGAATAAAAGATTTTTTTTTATAAAAATGAAAACGATCTATGCTCAAGTAAAATTCAAATCCACCAGTTTCGCTACGGTTTCATTCGATTTATTAAAAATAATCTCAACTCAATTGCGCCGTTCCTTTAATGATCCAAACATCTCTATTTCGGAAAGAAAAAAAAAGAATAGACAAATTGCCATTCGTCAATCTGTCATAACACAAATCCATTGAAACCGAAGGAACAAAGCTACAAAAAAGCACAAAAGCGAACGAACTTATGCGCGATTTCATTCGAACGAGAAAAAAAAAAGAAAAAAAATCAAGACAAGAGATGATCGCGAAACCGCAAAGGTCCCCGGTGTTACTCAAGTACAATGATGAACAAGCATTTGATCTTGCAGGTACACTGCCGAAGCTGAACTCGATACCGATCTCACTGAAGAACCGACCGCGCATCCCGACGCCGGACGTGACGAAGGAGATGGTGGACCGGGAGAACCGGCTGGCCCTATCGGCGAGTAACACGGCGAGTATCGGGGCAGGAGTCGTCGGGATGATGCCGCCACCCGCCTACCACCACAGCCCAACCAATCTAGCGGACATGCCGGTCCTCCAAGTGGTCGTCGGAAGCGGAGCCGCCACCACCGGTCTCGTCCTCTCACCCATTCAAGGTACGACTTTTGGAAATGTGCCTTGTCTATCTATTTATTTATTTACTATTTTCTTTTTTGGAGTTTGCGAGGATGATTATGAATCGACGGTCTTGGTAAGGATTTCTTGTATTGCGATTTTTCGACGGATCTAAAAGCCTATGTGGTATCCAACTGGGTGTAGTATTACAATGTAGTCCGCCTAGTGATCGTTCGATTTTTAAATTTTATCTTATCTCTTTCTTCTCTTTTTCGGAGTTGAGGAGGATGATTATGCAACGATGGTCTGGGTAAGGATTTTTTGAACTGCGATTTTTCGACGGGTCTAAAAGCCGATTTGCGGTGGCGAAGCAGTCGGGCGTTTAATCGATTTGGGACGGTGTGCTCGGAAAACTCTTTTGTCGAGGAGATTCTTACGTCGTTCTAAGCGACAGTTTTTTTTTTAAGCTAGGTGATTCACTTTTACGACTGACGTATATACCTATGAATTATTGGCGCGTAATAATCAGGCCTATTTCGAGTTGTCGACAAATTTTTATTCTCAAAAATTCTAGTAGCAAACGTTAGTAGAAAATTTATGCAAAAATAATCGCATTCGTGATTCATTCTTTAATTTTATCTGATGAATGTAAATTTATCTCAAATGATATACTGAAGGATAATAATTAGAATATCAGTGGGCACTTTTAGCGAATAAACTTACTTTACGCAGCCGCGTTCTTTTTTGCTTCCTCACAGAGGAAGCTTTTTTTATTTATTAATACTAACAGTAACAAAATCCCACACTTCTCATGAGCTTTATGTTTATATTAAATGAAATATCTTCTTAATAAAGTTGAGAAAAATATACGATATAAATAATAATCCGTTTTATTAATTACAGAAAAAACCGAGGGCACGCCGGTAGCGAGCCCAGCAGCGGCGCATTTGGCGCAAGCGGTGCTGCCGCAGAACCTGAAGGCCGGTTTCGTGGCGCCGATGACGTTGCCGGTGACGATGGGCCAGCTGACGCAGCTGGTCTCAGGCATTACGACGTCCTCGGCGGGCATACCGCCAAGCCCGAAGATCTCCCACGTGGACAGTCAACTGATGAGCGCCGCGGCGCCGTCTAGTCCCTTCGAAAACAGGCAGTCGGCCACCCTGACCGAAGTGACCGAGCTGGCCAGTAGCAGTGGCAGCGGACCCGAGGATGACGCCAACAGCAGCGCCGACGATCCGTCCGACCCCAAGGACGCCGGCAACGAGCGCTACGACTCCAGGTCGCCCATCATCGTTGATCCTGAGAAACTCGATGCGCTCAACAGCCTCACGCCTAATCATCGCGACTGGGTGAGTATTCTTTGCATTTTACAATTTTGGAGATTGAAAAAATAAAAGAAGTCACTCCATTCGATCAAGGGATGGTCAATCTATTCTAAATAAAAGCAGCTTCATTGACGGTTTATTGGAATAAAATTAGCAGATAAGTTTTTCTTGAAAAAAATGAAAATTAGTTATTTTTATCGGGACAAATTATATTATTGTGTTTTAAATAAAATATTAATTGAAATTCGGAACATTAAATTAATTGGCTTTAAAAATAGAGTTTACGCTGTATATTAAACTAAAGTCAGACTTTTTATCGCCGTTTTCTTTAATTGCTAATTTAATGATGGCATTTGTGAGAGTAACACCGTTACGTTGCATTTGCACTATTCGTAAAACAATTATAAAAGAAACGCGCAGTACAAAATGTAAACTAACGAACGACTCAGCATCGGTAATGGCTGATGTTCTGAATTTTCCCAGCATCGAGCTGCTTAAACTTTTTCGCGATCGTAAAAAACTGTTATACAATTCTATTATTACGATGATTCATTCGAACTTGACTCGTTCGGATTCATGAGTTATAGACACGTGTAAATGATTATTTAAACTACTAGTATAACAAGCTGTTATGTATTTTATATGATCCTCAGTTATGCTAATAATAAATAGCAATTAAATATAAAAATAAAAAGGACTTGCGCTGCATCGAATTTCTAAGAATTTTTTTTCTTGAAGCACTATTACTTACATCTGACATGTTTAAAAGAAGTGACTTTTATCAGGCAAACGTTTTAAACCGCGTTTCTTATCTAATTCATGAATTAAAATATACATGTACATTAATAGAAAACATTAGAAAAAAGATTAATTTAAAATGATCGTCATGATTGTGCCTTTTTCTCAGTAAAAAATCAGCTGTTAACTCGGATGAAATTTTTCAGAGCCTGCAGAACTACATGATCCAAGCGAGCGAGCAGCGCGCGGCCCGCGCCGAACCGAAGGGCCGGCGTTCCACTTCGCTGCCCGGCCCCCCGGTGATGACGCTTAGCCAGCAGGTGCGGGAGGACCGCAGCATGTCGCTGCCGCACAGCCTGCAAGGTCTGCAGGCGGGCCAGCAGCGGCCCGGCGGCGAGGGCCGGGCGCTCTCGGTGACCGCGCGGCCGGACATAAGGGCTTTGGAGCACCACCGGCCGCGCAGCGGCAGCCTCGAGCAGCAGCAGCAGCAGCAGCAGCAGCGCCTAGCCGAGGCCAACGGCCCGCGGAAGGTCAGCCTCGGCGAGCAGAGCCCTGCGGCCATCATCATCGCGCCGGCGCCCGTCGCCGCCAGCAAGCGGGGCGAGGTCTACGTCTGATGAATGGCTTCAACGGCAAGGATACTAACTTGGCTCTCACCTTCGGATCTTGAAGTCGGATGCTCGCCGAGTTATTAGACTTTCCTTCTTTCCTTAATTGTTGGCTGTATTTCGGAAATTCGATGCGCTAAATCGACAAGGGTAAAGTTGCACTCTGCGTGGGAGAGTGGAATTTCACTCCATAAGAGGGACGTTTCACTCTACAAGTGATGTTTCACTCCGTTCATTTCAGAAATTGAACTTTAGAAGTGACATTTCTTTTTTGAGAGGTAGATTTCTTTGTAGAGTTGACTTCACTCCATTACTTATTATTGCTTTTATAAAGTGCAGAATGAAATTTCACTCGTACAGAGGGAATTCACTTACGAATTCAAATTTTACTATTGTTAATTAAATTATCACTTTAAGTAAAATAACTCTGTTGTTTATAGAATGAAATTTCACACTTATTAGAGTGAATTTTCATTCTCGTAGAGTAGATTCGTTCATAATTTCGAATATCACTCCTTCAGACTGAAATGTCATTCTTGCGAGGTGAAATAATACACTCTATCGCGTAGACACAAATCTCACTGTTATCAATTTAGCCAAGTGTAATGTAAACGTGAGGTTTTGTGAAATTTTTCTTCCCTTGCCACGTGCTCATTGGTTTTGCTTTTAATTCACGTTAAAAGTGAATTTAGACGATGAAAAAAGCAGTTCTGATATAATTTGTATAAATCGAAAATTATATTAGAAAAAAATTTTATAAGAAAAATAGAAGCGATAAAAAATAAATTATGAAAATTTCGGATAGAAAAGTTGCAAAAACTAATGAATTTGTGAAATAACGTTTTACAAATTAATGCAGTTACGCATTTATCTTATACATTTTTATAATTGCATTAATATACAAATTAATAACATTTATACGAGATGAGAGGCACTGTTTTCTTCGATTGCAATATTATTTTATTTGTTAAACAAGTCAAGCTGCAATCATTAGCATCTATGAAAAAAAGTTTTTTAAATATTTTTATATATCTTTCTCAACTAAAGTAGAGCAAATGACAATCAATCGGGCACTTAATTTTAATTAAAATAATTTTCGATCTTTAAAAATCTCTCTTTAATGGATTTATTATGTAAATAATCATAAAAAACTAAACACGACGATAAAATCGCACCACATGCGAAAATTATCGAAAAGCGAATTTCTCTAGCGTATTGTGTAAAGGTCAATTGCGTTGTACTGCCGATGAGCGAATTTTGTGGATAGTTTGAAAGTAACGAATCTAAACGAATTACTAGTTCGAGTTGCACCTTCTTATCAAGAAACCCATAGTAAAATTCTCGTACACCTAATTAACTGTAAGAAAATCTACGGTAAGCAATGAACTATTTATTCGAGTTTATCGAATCTTAGATTAAAGAGAGCAAAAAAAAATATATATTTTTCTCATCGATACTGTCATAAGTGTAATCGATTGGACGTCGAGCGAAACTGAATAGATGCAGTAGGCCTAGAAGTGCGTCTACGTCACGCGTTCAAAATGCCAGTAGCTTTCCTAGTGCCGAGACGTTCGATGATTACACGCGGGGGGCGCTTCAATTATTATTATTTTTTTTTTATTATCGTTACAATAAACGCGAGTGTTGTACAGTGCATCGAGCGTACCGAATGAACTTTCAGCGACGTCGGACAGCGCGAGAGTTAGTTTACTGAAAAAATATGTATAATATATGTATTGACAATGCGCCGCCTCACACACGTTGTGATGCTCACACTAATAATTATTTTTATCTGATATAAAGAGACGAAGCCATTTATTCGTCGTATTGTAGGCGAAACTGTCGCAATTGGATTTTTATACGTAGGAGGGATGTGCGAAGCGGAGCGCGGGAGAATTGACGGATGAAGCGAATTACAATTCGCGAGGTGTCGATTTTTACTCCCTTAGTCATTAAGCCTTTTGCCACGGACGATCCGACGTTGCGTCGGGGAGCGACGTTGCCTTCGTGTAAATAAGTTTATGGCGTATTATTAATTAAATGAATTAGCAAGCGAACGTTGCATTGCCATAATTTTACAAGAGTGTGTAAAATATATAGTTGCTGAATTCGATATTTTTTTGATACTCGATTGTTAATCCGAGATTAAGATCCTTTTTATTTACCCTACTGAACTTTAATATCTGCACAGAGGAGGGTCTATGTTTAATGGAATTGGAAATTGGATACGTGCAATTTGTCTACCAGGCCATACTCATTCTTGTGTCTTTTGTGTAGTGATGGTACAAGCTATTTATGTTAAGAAGATGGAATTTTATGAGAAAGATATTGTGCAATTATTAATGGATCGTTGAGTTTGATAAAGAGAGTTGAATGTTTACCTATATATTCTTAGGATAAGTAGAATATTTTCTCTGGTGCAGAAAATATGTAGATATTGTTTGATAACGAATACAAAAGGCTTCCATTTGATATTGTTAGTTTATTATATAAACAGCACACCTGAGTGTTGCACATGTGTCAAATAAAATTACGATTATTAAAGTAATTTATCAATTGAGTTGTAGTAAATACTGTGGCATCGAATATTTACTAGAATTTAATAAATTGCTGTTATTATTTGTAAGCTAGAAATTTTTTTAAATATACTGAAATTATTCAGTATAAAAAAAATGTATGTGCATGTAGATAGATATATATTATTATATTGTAGAATCATTTTTTGTTACCTTTCACTTATGGATTTATGATGAAAATAAAAAAAGGAGCATCATGAATCTTGTTCATACAACTATGAAGTTTGTAAATATAAATTTATAGTTCTTACGGAATATCTATTCACTGTTGTATAAAATAAAAAAGAAAAAGAAGATTATTAAGTGTATTACTATCATATCAAAACAAATAAATTAAGTATATATATGGGCCTTCAAACAATTTGTTATTCTTTCTGAAAAAACAGGATAAGTTTAATATTGTTTTCTATTAACTACCAAAATGTAAGTATATTTTTAATGCTGACTAAACACGCAAGAATAAGAATAAGTAATTATGGATCTATAAATAAAGAAAGTAGTAAACTTTTAGAATATCAAATATTTATTTCTTAAAAAATATTTTTTTAAAGAAAAATCAGTATCATACATTGCACACACATACCTCCATCCACACTAAATTATAACAAACTTCTCAACTCTGATTTCATTTTGCAGACTTTCTCTTGGCATCATTTCAAATTTTTCTAATGACTGAAAATTTAATAATAGAAATTATTAATAAAAATACAGATGCATAACAGAAATAAAATTTAATAAATATTCTTATTGTTACCTAAACATATATTCCAACCCATAATAACAAGAACAGAACACCAAATCCAGAAAATATTGCTGCCACCAAAGAAATCACCAATTCTTTGAAAATATCCCTTGTGAATTTGGTACTAGTTACTTCATAGACGAAAAACCAAGCTGTGAAGAATATTCCGATTCCCAACAAAACTAAAGCCAGCAGTGGAAAAACTGTTGGGTTGACTGGTGATACATATCTTGACATAGATTCTATTTCCAACTGTACAAAAATCATAAAATGATTAAAAATACAAGAAAATTAACTAAAAAAATGCATTATTATTAAAACTTCAAATTAAAATACCAGAAAAAAAATTGAATTAAGTAATGCTTTAATAAAAAGATGAAGACAAAAATTTATTACTTGTAATTTCAAAATTTAAACATCAGCAGCAAATACAAGTAAACTTGAATTTAACAAGACACTCATTGAAAGATAAACAAACAAAAAATTATAATTACTGCTAATACCAGTCCTTAAATGCAATAAATTATTTAGTAAAAATTTACTTAACATACCATTTTTATATGATTTATCGATGTCGACGTGGCTTTGAATGGAGCTAACCTAAAACCACCTTGCTGTGGCTCCGACTAGCAGTCCCTGATCAAGTTCACTGAAAAACATGAGACATTTATAAACACTCCACTTTAAACACAATGGATAAGTATAAGATTTAAAATGATTTACAAACACAATTCAATTTTAAATCGTTGAACTCGATTGTTATACCGGCAAATGTGTATTGAGTATTCGTATAGCGTCTAATTCCACACAGAGGCTCGTCCACGAAAACGAACGGCATAGGTAGGACCGCGCAGAACTGCAACTGTAGTGACGTCAGCAATATGGCGGTTTAATGATTATTGAATAATTGTGTAAATAGTAAAAAATATTAAGTTATTAAGTTATTCTTCTTTTTAGTGAAAAATCGAAAAATTAACAAAGTATAGATTTCATTAAATTTTTTCTTAAAATTATTATTCTTAATATTATTAATTTTGAAGGATACACCATATACTGTCATCGAATGCTTATTTACATTTAAATTGCGTTCTATTAAAATTTTGTTTATAATATAATGCGGTAAATATGTTTCTCTCTCATCTACAATTTACAAAAAAATTTATCTTATTTTTGTTTCTTTACCTTCGTCCTGAGGCATGTTACTGATGTTATCCAATATTAAAATTTATTTTCCATGCTTCATAATATCGTCTCGTTCTCTATCTCTCTCTTTTGCAGACGGTGTAACTGCACCATTATATGTTTATACACTTGTTAACCTCTACTCAAGACGACCACACGTCATGCGGGTTAATGCAGTTGATTAAAACAATTTTTAATAAAGATGCAGTGTAACAGATGATATTTTCATGATATTTTTTAAATTTAAAGTATCGTTGAAAAGAAATTTTAATAGATTCTCTGAAAATAAACGTCATGAGCGATCTTACAGTGTATCCTTCAAAATTAATGAATAATTATTTTCAGGATTCTAGAAATACTATACCAAAAATGTCCTTAACTACTATTTTAGTGATTTACATATACCATTTCCCAGTGAAAGAGAAGCGGATGTTGTTTATCAAACATTGAGGGTAGATGCAGAACCGTCAAGGAGTGATGTTACTAAAATATTGACGTTAGATGCAAAGACACTTAAAGTGTAAGTAAATAAATATTCACAATTTATATCTTAAAATATGGAATTTCTCTAAAGAGTAATTTTATTATTACAGTAACTTCTCTGCCAAAGAAGCTCGAAAAATCCGAGTAGGCCTGACATCCTTCTTCGACTCTTTACTACTTGTTACAGAAACCATGAAAGAATTTGGTCCACCTGGAGAGAGATATGATCATTATTGAATAGCTTCAAGATTGTATTACAAGGACACAGAATTATCATGTCTGAACGAACTCCAGCACCATACCTCCCAAGATCAGTATATGGATATGCTATGTACATAGGATCCAATTTATTGTTATTGTTATATTTTGTATGGGCTTTTATACCAGATGAATTTTTACATGAAAAGTTAGGATTAACTTATTGGCCTTTAAAATACTGGGCTGTGGCTCTTCCAATATGGATATTAACTGCAATCGCAGTATTTGCTTTTGTTATTTATCCAGCCATAAACATGACCTTAACACCAGATATTGACGATCCAAGAACAATCACTGATGAATATTGCCTGGAGCCTTGCAAAAATATTCCAGGTGGAATCCCTCCAGTTTCTGATATTCCGATTACTGAAGTTTGTAGAAAACTATATTTGAAAGATGATTAAATAAATTTTTTTGTAAATATAATTGGAATTATTTCTTTTTAAAATCCATCCATGTCAATATGATGTAAAGCTTATAGCTATATATAATATATTCTTATAATTTAAACTTAAAGTATTTAAAATGTAAAATTTTCAAAGTTTAAATATTAAAATTAAAAATTAAAATTCAAAGAAAATAAGAAATTCAAACAGAAAATATATTAAATATTATTAGGTAGATAGCGCTAGTGTCGAGTACATAATTTTCGAAACTATACTTCGTGTTCTGAACCGTCAACACACAGAGCAGATTCGCCGACGTGCAGATTTTACAGTAAACTTCTTAAATATTGAAAAAAGTAAATAATGGCGAATATAGCCGGACCCTTGATGGCCAGCGCAAATCCCATCGCTGAGTCTTTGGTTCCAGATTGGGCACACGCAGAGCATAGTACTGGAGTAAGTTTTCTTTATATCGCGAAAGTCTTGATTTTATAGGTTAGGATGACGGTGCAAAGTTACTGTTTTTTTAAGTTAGTTTGCGCAGTGATTTTGAATAATTTTTTATTTTTTATTATGCTGCGTCCGAATAACAATATTTTTTCTGCAGACATCAATTATGGCGTGCGAGTTTAATGGTGGAGTCGTAATTGGAGCTGATTCGCGTTCTACTACTGGGTAAGTGCAATAATTCTATTTATTTTAATCATTTACTGCTGTTAATACAAATATAAACATGCAAACAATTATTGCAGAGCTTATGTTGCCAATCGTGTGGCTGATAAATTAACAAAAGTCACCGATTATATTTATTGCTGTCGTTCAGGATCTTCTGCTGACACTCAGGCTATTTCAGACGTAGTCAATTATCACTTAGGATTTCACAGGTAATGAATTAAAAATAATGTATTATATGTTAGTATATATATAATTAACTTTATTTTCTGAATGAATAAAATTAAACTTTATTTTCAGAATGGAGTTGGGAAAAGAACCACGTGTAGAGACAGCAGCAAATGTATTCAGGGAAATGTGCTACAACTATCGTGACAGCCTTATGGCTGGTATATTGGTAGCTGGTTGGGACAGCATTAAAGGTGGTCAAGTCTACAGCATTCCTCTGGGAGGTATGTGTGTTCGTCAGCCCATATCCATTGGTGGATCTGGTTCGAGTTATGTATACGGATATGTAGATGCTAACTACAAGAGTGGAATGAGCAAAGATGACTGTGTAGAGCTTGTAACCAACAGTAAGTGCACAAAAAATCAATTCCACTGCGCAATGTCAATCAGAGCCTATGATCATACGAATTCTCTTTTAGCCCTCGCTCTGGCCATGGCTCGCGACGGAAGCAGCGGTGGCGTCATTCGATTAGGTGTAATAACCGAAGACGGAATTGAGCGCCGAGTGGTTCTCGGAAACGAATTACCGAAATTCTACGAGGGATAGACGAGCTTTTGCACCATCGAATAAAACTATCTCGTTTACTTAAGATTAATACATTTGTTTTACAGTGCTCATACGCATGTTCGATTATGCTACATTTGATAAATAAACCAAGATGTACAAGAATATAGTGTATCACGAGTCGAAATTCCTTCGCAATTAAAAAGAGAAACAAAAAGAAGAAAAGGCGCGTTCAACTTGTTGACCGGATGATGTCTTCCTCTCTCGGTCCTTGCGCAGATCCTTCGTACGGCGAAGCTCCGAAGAGATGCGCGACTAACGAAAAATGGACTAGCGATCTCGCGCTTGTGCGCTCGAATTTAGGCCGTATTATCCACTTGTAGGCGGCGAGAGGGCCCGCGCTTATGTAGCCATTGTCGGGTTTAACGAGAAAATCGCTGCGGGACCGCGAGCGCTCGGCCGCATGCACGCGACCCCAGTGAACACCTCGACTCGCGTCCGCGAGGCACGACGCGCGCGAGCTCACCGCATCTGCAGGAACGAGGCTCGCCGGATTTTTTCTCCAGTCGAGCGGCGACTCGCTGGGCTTTTGTATTGTTCGATATTTTTATTTTTACTTCAGTTTTTTTATATATTTTTTTTTTGTATAAATAATTATTGTAATTTCTTTGATGACTGGAGGGTTGTCAAGAGGATTGTATTTTATTTTATTTTATTGTTGATGTTGAACTCTACGATTTTTTACGGGAAAATAGAGTTTACAGCGTAACTGGATAAATAAGACATTAGTAAGGTAAGTTTAATCTCATTGAAGTACTTATACTGTTACGTTGATTAGAAAATTTGATGATTAAGTTTTGCTGTGCTGTGTTCAAACAGACTTTTTTCTGAAGTTATTACTAAATAAATACGACAATAGTAGTTTCAATTTCACTTGCGAATTGAAAATTTATTTTTAGATTTGAAATATCCAGACCTTGAAAGTTTGACCCTTTGTAGTTCTTGCAGAATAAATGTAGCAATCGCGAAGAGTTACTGTCTACCGTAATTGAGAGTACATTATAAAAGCTCTTATATATCCGGGTGACAGTTTAACTAGCACTTTAGTTCACGATTTTTTAATAGTGTTTGGGATAATAATAAAAAATTGTTCAAGCAAATTTATTATTGCAAGCCGAAATTTAAATGCACTTTTTAATTATCAATATTTTTTTTAATCTTAATAATAATCAGGAAATTTACAGACATGAAAAGTCGATTCTTCTACTTCTGAATTTCGTATTGTTAATGTAAAAATAATCTGAATCTTTTTAAAACTTCGAGAGAAGTAATTCAGTGTTTAATACGAAAATTTCTCTTTTTATTACATAACTATTAAAATAAACTAATATTAAATAATGGCAAGGATTTCTTGAAATATCCAGTTGGTATAAATAGAAGTTTAATACTATTAAACGTGTAAAGAACCAAAGTCAAAGATCAACTTTATTCCTTAACAAATCGCTGTCCTTTATACAGCTATAAATAGCAAACCGTCTATTAAACAACTAATCCAATTGAAGAATTAAAAAGAAATAATTCAATTTATCCCAGATAATAAAAGCATTTAAAATAATGTGATATATATATAATTTGTGGAGAAAAAATATTGAATTAAAAAAATGTTATCTTCCTTTAAAAATGAATTTCATATATGAAGAAGAAATGCTTCTCAATTAGCCCTTTACGACTTTTTTTATTATGCGTATAAAAAAATTCGACACTTTAGATTGGTAAAAGAGAAAGATATAAATAAAGAAAAATTTGCAGAAGTATTCCTGCAGCACAAAAATTCCCTGCCCGAAGATGTCGGCTAACAACGACGAGCTGCCGGCGTTCCCGGCACCCTCGGCCGACATGCCGAGTGTCCAGGACGTGATCCGCTCGCTGCAAAACTTCGGCCTGGCGGACTACAGCATCTTCGTCTCGATGCTGTTGGCCTGTGGCTGCATCGGCGTCTACTTCGGCTTCGTACGTCGCTCGTGCGGCGAGGACGAGTACCTCGTCGGAGGGCGGAACATGCGCACCTTTCCCGTCTCCATGAGCCTCATCGCCAGTTTCATCTCAGGGATCTCGCTGCTAGGCACACCGACTGAGATCTACATGCACGGCACAAGCTACCTGTGCATCGGATTCGGCGTCGTCATCGTCGGCTTCATCATGTCCAACGTTTACCTGCCGGTCTTCCATGACCTGAGGCTGACGAGCACCTACGAGTACCTGGAGCGGAGGTTCGACAAGAAGATACGTATCCTGGGATCGGTGCTCTTCGCCATTGGAATTGTAAATATTGACGGGGGTGTACATTGGGACGTGGGTGGGGAGCTGATTCACGTACCGTTATATGTTATTAGATTTTCTATAAATCTATATATAAATTCTGCATATATTGTAGGGGAACTCGGGGCTTAGTGAAAAATATTTATTAACAAGTTTCATTTAAATTAAAGCCTTTGTATTATTACATTGTATTGTATAATTTTTGTATACAGTAATACTCCAATGTAATAATGATAATATTTCAAGATGCTTTAATTTGAATGAAACTTGTTAATAAATGTTTTTCACACCAAATGCAAGATATTTAATGGGGTGGCATACTATGCCCCGAAGGCCCACTATGCCCGGAGTTCCCCTACTTAATTTAGGTTTTTTTTTGTTTTCTAACTAAAAGAGGACGACATGAGATTTGCGTCACAAAATCTTTTGAATTGTTGAGACATGACTAAGTTCTTACGATGAAATAAGAAGATATCAACAATCAACAAATCTATGTACTTAAAACAATAGGTTTCTTCCAAATACACTTGAAATCTTTTCTCGTAGGCTATACAACGCTCACAAAGTTCGAGCGTACTTTTCAAGGAGAGAAGTAAAAATACTTTCAATTAATTATTTCTTATATCGTCGGTCTGGAGCAAGAAGGTGCCATCTCGGACTCCAGTTAGAAAAGTGCCATCTCGGAGCCTCACCATTCCCAAGCGGACGGTGAGATGGCACCTTTCCCAAGCGGACTCCGAGATGGCACCTTTCCCAACTCGGGCTCCGAGATGGCACCTTCTTGCTCCAGACCGACGATATAAAAATGAGCAGTCATGACAAAACATCTGGTCGTCAAAATGGTATATCTTTTATAAATATAATTTAGGAATTTTATAAGTTACAAGAATTATTTGCCTGTTACTTTGAAAATTCGTATAATAGGATAGAAGATATGAAATTTTCGGAGAAAATCAATGACGTAAATATGCGCATACTTATAAACTTATTGGACGTTCTTAACGTACAAGTTTCACCCAACTCTAATAAAATAAATAAATATCGTACCAAATCATTGGATTTTATAATTGTGTTTAAAACAATATTTACATTAATAGTCAGATAATTTACGACATTACAATGTACAAAATTTTATGTATAATCGGAAATTTAACAAGAGTATGTGTAAATTTTATTTAGTGTAAAATACTTATTTTTTACCGTTTACGTCAACAGAAAAATAGTTATGTCACACGACTGAACAAAAAAAAAAGCGTATAATAGCGAACATACCGCGGCGTTTAATAACATCGGTTGTTGCTACACCCTGGTAAAAATAGTCGATTAAATCCAATTTATTAATTGGAAATCTTAATAAAAATTAATACACATTAATCGGAATGCGACTATTTTTACCAGGGCATACTCTCGAGCCGCAAGGCCACCGACGCTTGGCGTCCTTCTCGGAGCAAAAAAAGGGAGCATGGGACATTTATTTAAGGCGGGGGATCAGGAAACCGCGAGCGAGTGCGAGCTTCCGTTTCCGGCGAAGATTAGGTGGCGACTCCGCGATAGAGCGAACTCTCCGGCGTCGCGGCGGGAGCGCAAGCCGGAGGACTTCTTAATGAGATTAGGCGACGCGCCGACAAACACTCTCCGGCTGGATTTACATTTCATATACATTTTTAAGCGCGTCGCGCCCTTGTGCGAAGCCGCGAGCGGCTCCAACGTCTCATCCCGCCGCGACGTTGTATTTTTTAGGAGTTACGCTGGTTCCCGAGGTTTTGCTTGACTTCTGGTCTGCATTTTTTATAAATAGTTTGCTTCTGATACTGAGCGAAAGTCGTTTAATGCTAATTCAAATCTGCCGGTTATACGAATTGGAGCTTTAAGGAGGTTTTACTATTCTAGCTCTGTCTTATTCGCACTTCTAAAGGCGATATAATCTGGGCTACTATTTATATTGCTTTTGTCATTTCTGAGCTGATGAAGCCTTTCAAAAAATTTAGATGTGGCTTTAGTAAATAAACTTTTATTCACGAACCTGCACAGTTTTTTGTTATAAATTTTCAATTTTAGGTATAATACCGATAGAACCGTTTTTTATGATTTACGAAGGAAATGGATTTTAAAGGGATGTCTAACAAAAAGATCTATATCCTACGCTTTAATCAGCTTAAATCCAAAAAATGTTAAAAAAAAAAATTAGAATTTAAATCAATACGTTGAAATATTTAGCGCAAGTCTAGCAATTAAGTAAAGGGTTGAAATAGACAATCTTTCTAAAATATTTGTATAACACAATGCTACATCCTCTTCACTGAACAATAGTAAGGGAAAGTTTACGATAACTTTTGTAAAATAGGGACATACTTTGCAAGCCAAGAAAATTACTGTAAGTTTGGGAAAAATTGCTATAAATTTTGGAAAAATTACAATTTTAGAGTAATATTTGCTATAATTATGGCAAATTTTACTACAAAAATTGTAATTTTTCCAAAGTTTATAGTAATTTTCTTGGCTGGCCAGGTCTGTCCCCATCTTACTAAATTTATTGTAAACCTTCCTCTATTATTCTTTTCAGTGTAAATGAAACACTTTAGGATCTATAGAATTCTAGTTAGACATATAGTTTATTTTATAGTACTGATCTAGAAAATTATTTTAAAATTTCATCCGAATGAGTGATACGGAGGATTCGCATACTTTTAACAAAATTGCTTTGAAGAAACGGAACAATTACAATACCTCATCGAGTGGGCATCCTGTAGCGAGGAGAACCGTGTGACTGCGCAGCAGCAGTAGCCTGAGCAGCTTGTCCCTGACTTCAGCGGCGGGAGTCGGTGGGGGCGGCCTCGACCTGTACACCTGTATTTTGAGAGTCGCCAGATTTATTAGTTCGGCGAGGATATCGCCGACCGTCAGCAGCGGCCCGTCCGCCACCTTCTCCGTCGGCAGCGGTTTCCAGTTCCTTATCACGATACTGCCCCGTGCACTCAGGATAAGATCGCTCGAGTAACTCAGCCGCATCAACGCTTCGCCTACTAGATCCTGCAATATTGGATTTAACGAAAAAAAACCTTAATTTTGTCAGTCGCTTTTTGCAATTTGTGGAATTTGGTGATAAAATTTAACAAATTAATGTATTTTATTACAAAAAATTATTTAAAATTTTGTTTAGACTCCATCGCTACAGGGTATGCGTCTTATTTTATTCTATATATTTGATTGATAAATAATTAAAATTTTTATTTGGTTTTATTAAAGCAACGTTCCAAATGGTTTTTATTATTTGTTAAGTAGAACGTACCTGAAAGGGCATGTTTGCCGGAATAAAAACATATGTGTCTAACTCCACACGTGGTCGTCGCCAATTTTCCCGACTGTTTGGTCGTGTCTCAACAATACTATGTATCGCTTCAACCACGCAATGGACTGGAAGACTCTTGCCTGAAATGGAAAGAAAAACATTAAAAAAACTTTATTTTTAATTAAAAAGACATCAAAAGTATTATAAAATCAAGCAGACTCATTCACCCGATAAATATCTATAGATGTATTTGGAAGAATCGCTTTTTAATCACAACGTCAATCATTTTTTTGAATTTTTGCATGTTTTTTATTTACGTGAAAATTAAAACCTAAGTCACTTTACGTGCAACTAAAAGATAAAAATCGTTTAACTTTAGAAAAATATGACGTCGTAATTGGACATTCAATTGTTATCCTCGCAAGCATATTAGTTATATACGCATCAAGAGCTATAACGAGCGTGAGTACAGAGCGCGGCACGTTTGCGAGCAGCGGCGCGAG
>JAWWEN010000001.1:10006769-10040941 GCA_035582955.1 Sycophila texana | reverse complement strand
TAGAAAATGTCTACGAATATTGGAAATGACCGAAAAATCAATATTGGTTTAATATTGGTCCAATATTGGTTTTTCAGACATTTCCAATATTCGTAGATATTTTCTAAAAACATCATAAAATGATCCAAAAACACTCAATTGAAATTTATAAATTGTTAAAATACGGAAGTTATCACTTCTGTCGGGGGTCCCGAGACCCACACCTTTTTTTTTGGTATAGATTAAGGCACTCGTAATAAGGATTTTTTAAAAAACGTTTCTAGTATCAAAAACAGCTTATATTTGTTTAAAATAAGGTGATGACATTTTATTGTCCTTACAATTACGATTAGAAAAAACTTACATTTCCTGGTCAAGTTTTAATTAACTTCGATATTTGTTGTTATAATAGGTACGAGCTGTACTTTGCATTTTCGGCAATCTGGGCGTTCGGTTCAGCGATGTTCCAAGATCAGCTGATTGACTGGCGGAACGAGTTTAGCAAGTGGTGGGTGAGCGAGTTCAAGGCAATAAAATTCCCCGCCGGCAGCAACGTGTTCAACTACTTCATTGATCCGGAGACTAAAAGACTTGTACCCTGGGAAGAGAAGGTTGATAAGTTCTTCCTTGACATGGATATTCCCCTTCAGGTATTTCATTCTCGACTCTAAACTTTTAAAATATTTCAAAATCTTCGATTAAAAATGGTGATATTCGAGATCAGTCTACCCTGGTGACGACGGGTGAAACTGTTCGCATCCGTTTCTTTATGGATATGCTGATGGAGAAACGCGTTCCGGTGATGCTGATTGGTAGCGCTGGATCTGGCAAGAGCGTCATTGTTGCGGACAAATTGGGTAGTCTTCCCGATAATTATATGATCAGCAACGTGCCTTTTAATTATTATACTACTTCCGGTAAAGTCTAATTTTTTCACTACAATGTTTTGTAAATGACTTTTTTTTAAAGTTTTAATGAATTTTATTTATTTTTTATTTTTATTTATTTATTTATTTATTTTTGTAGAAATGTTACAAAGAATTTTAGAGCAGCCGTTAGAGAAAAAGGCCGGACGTAATTATGGACCACCTGGCATGAAGTCGCTTGTCTACTTCGTTGATGATATGAATATGCCTGAAGTGGATACTTACGGAACTGTACAACCGCACACTATAATTCGTCAGCACATTGACTACGGGCATTGGTAATAAAAATTAGAAGAACAATAAAAAATAATCAAGCAGAATTTGGAAAAATGTAAAATCATCATATATATTTCAAAACAATACAGGTACGATAGACAGAAATTCACTTTGAAAGATGTCCATATGACCCAATACGTTTCGTGCATGAATCCAACAGCTGGTAGCTTCACCATCGATTCTCGGCTTCAACGACACTTTGCAGCATTTGCCGTGAGGTAATATTTTAGTTCCTATACAAATTGTGCTAAAAAGTTAGGTTCAATTGAATTTATTTCACTCCTTTCATGTTCAGCTTCCCCGGCAAAGATGCGCTGTATACGATTTACAGTCAAATTTTGGAGCAGCATCTGATTAACCCCGTGAATAAAATTACTCCGGTTCATCTAAAAACGCTTGAACCGTTTTTGCAAGCTGTACTGTATCTTCATGACAAAGTCTCACAGACTTTCTTGCCAACGGCTGTCAAATTTCATTACGGCTTCAATCTTAGAGATCTTTCAAACATATTCCAAGTAATGTTTTTATGAATGATGTAGTTTAGACTAATTCTGGATTTTAGTATTTCTTTTTGAAATATTTAAACTGTGATAGGAAAAATAAAAGATAAAAAATACATTTCTAGGGTATACTGTTCTCGAACAGTAATACAATCCCAACGCCTGATCTCTTTTTGAGACTGTACGTTCACGAGGCTAGTCGAGTTTATTGTGACAAATTGGTAACCTATGAAGACAAAAGGGATTTCGACGCGCTTGTCCGCGATGCTCTTAGAAAATTCATTCCAGTAAATGCATTATGCCACCTTGATGTTAATCTTAAAGATCTTTTTACAATTTAATTAATTCCACTATTTTGTGATTTTTTACTATAGGCTTTCAATGAAGACCTCGTGATGGCTGATCCTATAATCTTCTGTCACTTTGCCGAGGGTATTGGGGATCCCAAATACATGCCTATTCTTAATTGGCCGCAACTTGAAAAGTTACTTTCCGACGCTCTCAATAATTACAATGAACTGGTAATGAAAAAAAATTTGTCTTTTTATTTTTTGAAATTATTATTTATGAGGTCTATAGTGGTAACGAATAAGTGCACATAAAATTATAAATAATTATCGATGAAAGAATTTGTTAAATAATGTTATATGATGTATATCATTTTTTATTTTGGTCTTTAATGGAATTGGGTGTTAGAATATTGCGAAATGCATATTTAATTTTTTAACAATCGATTTCTTTAAAATTAAATGCATGAATTTTCCGAACATGTTACTACTAATTTTAAGTTTTATTTGTAATAAACTAAGTTGATTGGATTCGATAGGTGTCAGCGATGAATTTGGTGATGTTTGAGGATGCAATGTATCACGTCTGTCGGATAAATCGAATCTTGGAGTCGCCGAGAGGCAACGCGCTCCTAGTTGGTGTTGGAGGAAGTGGCAAGCAGTCCCTGTCTCGATTGTCTTCCTACATTTCCGCTCTTGAAGTAAATTGAATATTTTGTTTAAATATAATACTTATTTATCTTGTCAACACCTTTCTAAATTTAATGCTATATAAATGAATATAATAGAGAAATTTTTTCGCAGGTATTTCAAATTCAGCTGAGAAAAGGTTACTCGATGAACGACCTAAAAGCTGATTTATCGCTTCAGTATATAAAGGCAGGAGTAAAAAATATAGGTATTACCTTCTTAATGACGGACTCGCAGGTAGCCCAAGAGAAATTCTTGGTTGTGGTCAACGATATGTTGGCGTCAGGTGAAGTGTCTGATCTTTTCGCGGATGATCAAATAGAAGGCATTATCAATGGAGTTAAAAATGAAGTAAAAGAGATATTTCTTAGTTTTATACTTTATTTTAGTATATATTATATATTTAATTTAATTTCTTAAAACTTTTGTTCAAATCAAATACCTATGGTAATTTGTGAAAATAGGTGAAGCAAGCGGGCTTTTTGGATAGCAAAGAGAACTGCTGGAAATTCTTCATTGACAAAGTAAGACGACAGCTTAAGTGTATACTTTGTTTTTCACCCGTGGGAGCGACGCTACGAAAAAGAGCCAGACAGTTCCCAGCCATCGTTAACTGCACGTCTATCAATTGGTTTCAAGACTGGCCCAAATCAGCTCTCGAATCTGTGTCCCTTAAGTTTTTGGAGGTAAATAACTTGAAAATTTTAGTTTTCCAAAATTTATAAACAAAATAACATACTTTGTAAAATAATATTCCACAGAATCTTGAAGATCTTCCAGAAGAATTTAGAAAATCTGTTTCATATTTTATGTCATTTGTTCACTCCAGTGTGAATGACATTTCAAAGATCTATCTTCAAAATGAAAAGCGATACAATTATACGACACCTAAGTCTTTCCTTGAACAAATTGCTCTCTATTCGAAGTTGCTAAAGGAGAAGACATTCGATCTAAAATCAAAGATTTTCCGATTGGAAAATGGTCTTGAGAAGTTACTCTCGTGTGCCGGTCAAGTGAGTATCAGTGTGCTCATCACTGTACATGCTTTTGCAGTTTATTGTATTTTGAAGTAGGATTTAAACATTTATTTCAATAAAATGTAGGTAGATGAGTTGAAAGTAGTTCTGGCCGTTCAAGAGGTGGAGTTGAAAAAAAAGAATGATATAGCTGACAAGATTTTGGCGGAGGTAACGGCTGAAAACACAAAAGCAGAAGTTGAAAAAGCTTTTGGTAAGTTTATTAAATACTGAATGAACGAAACATGCGACTTTATCTTGAATTTTTATTTTCAGTCACTGAGGAGGAGATGAAGGTCGCCGAGATCAAAGATATCGTCGCCGAGAAACAGAAAAAAAGCGACGAAGATTTAGCTAAAGCCGAACCAGCTGTAAAACAGGCCGAAGCTGCTTTAGATACTTTGAATAAGGTTACAACTCTTCATTAAAAAAACTCCTAAAAATAATTAAATATAATATTTAATATCTAAAATTAACGAGAACCTTAAAATTTCATACAGAATAACCTGACAGAATTGAAGGCGTTTGCATCACCGCCACCGGCGGTAGCAATGGTAGCGGAAGCTGTATTAGTATTATTCTCGCCAAAGGGCAAAGTACCAAAGGACCGTAGTTGGAAGGCTTGTAAAGTGATGATGGGCGGCGCCGATCAGTTTCTATCTAATCTTAGAAACTATGACAAAGAAAACATCCAACCCGATGTCGTGAAGGCTATTCAACCCTACATTCACGATAAAGGTGACTGCATAAATTAACTTAATTATATGTGCGTAAGCTTTTTCTTTCATTTTTAAAACGAGAATTTATTTTCAAGAATTCGACCCTGAATTCATAACATCGAAGTCATCGGCTGCTGCTGGCTTATGCAGCTGGGTGTTGAATATAATGGTTTTTCACTACATAAACGCAGACGTAAAGCCGCTGAGGCAGGCTCTCGCGCAGGCGAACGCCGACCTCAAAGCCGCCCAGGACAAGCTAACGGGGCTGCGCGCAAGATTGGCTGTAAGATACTCGCTCGAATGCACCAAGAGGCGCGCTAAAAGTTTTTGTATACTAGGATGGGAAAAATAGTTGTTAAATTTGTAGGAATTGCAAAAAGTGCTTGACGTGCTCGGCGAGAAGATGGAGATTGCAATGAATGAGAAGCTCAGATGTCAGGCTGAGGCGGATGCTACCGCGATGGCGATCGACCTGGCAAACAGACTTGTCAACGGGCTCGCTTCAGAGAAAGTTCGTTGGGCGGAGACGGTAGAAGAGTAAGTTGTGCATTATAATTTTCAATGAATACAATTATTTTGTATTTTTTTTCTATTTCTTAAACCTGTTAATTCAATAATTATTGTATTCGAGTATTTCAAATATTATGGTTTTTAACTTGCTTCCCGTCTAAAACGTAAATAAATCATGAAAAACATTAAGGACAACATACCAAATTTGAAATGCATAGAAGTAAATTGAACAATAATGAACTAGTAAAGACTAGTATTCAGTTATTATTAAAAAGAAATTCATTAATAATCGTTAAAAATATGTTTAAAGGTTAAACACAACAGGTGTAAAGATACCAGGAAACGTACTACTAGTTACAGCGTTTATATCATACGTAGGCTGCTTTAGTCGCCAATACAGGACAGATTTGCTTAATGTACATTGGGTTCCTTACTTGGGTAAGCTGGAAGTTCCGATACCTATGACCGAAAACCTGGATCCTCTCACTCTTCTGACCGACGACGCTCAAATCGCCCAATGGAATAACGAAGGTACTGTTTTATAAGAAACAATTTTCATGTGTTCTCTATAAATATTTAAACATCCACGTTATGTTTAGGTTTACCCACCGACCGAATGTCAGCGGAAAACGCAACGATATTAACGAACTCAGCGAGATGGCCTTTGATGATAGATCCACAGCTGCAAGGCCTAAAGTGGATAAAAAATAAGTTCGGCGATGATTTGCAGATCCTTAGGTTAACACATAGAAACTACTTAGACAGAATTGAATTTGCAATAACGAACGGAGATACTGTTCTGCTGGAGAACATTATGGAGTCCGTTGATGCCGTGCTGGATCCCGTTTTGGGACGAGTACTTATCAAGAAAGGAAAGTCAGTTAAATTTTTGTCAAAATATTTTTATCTTTCATTGAGAATAAAATTGTACAGACGATTGTCGTTTTTTGTACAATGTTAGGGCAATAAAGATTGGAGATCGAGAGGTGGACTACAATCCGGATTTCCGTTTGATTCTTCAAACTAAATTAGCTAATCCGCATTATAAGCCTGAAATGCAGGCTCAAGCAACTCTAATTAACTTCACGGTGACGCAGGATGGTCTAGAAGAGCAGCTGCTCGGCGAAGTCGTGAAAGCTGAGAGACCCGACCTGGAGGCCACCAAGTCTGAGCTCACCAAACAACAGAATATATTCAAGATCACCCTGAAAACTCTGGAAGATGATCTGCTGCAAAGGTTTGTGAAATCTACAATTACAAAATTAAAAAGTTTTATGATAACTGACTCACTCTTCAAATTCTTTGCTTTGCACCAGATTGTCGTCTGCCGGACCGAACGTATTGAGTGACGTAGCTCTGGTGGAAAATCTGGAGACCACAAAAAAGACAGCTGCAGAAATAGAAATAAAAGTCGCCGAGGCCAAAATTACATCGGTGAAGATCGACGAGGCGCGTGAATGGTATCGTCCCGCTTCGTCTCGCGCCAGTCTGCTTTACTTCATTCTCAATGATCTTAGCAAGATCAACATGCTTTATCAATTCTCCCTGAAAGCATTTAGCGTCGTTTTCCAGAATGCAATCAAGTTTGGATTTTCACTTATTCTGAATGAGATATTAACTCTTGAATTAATCTTTATAATTGATATTATTTAAAGATTCGCTGAACCAGCTGAAAAAATTGAAACGCGTGTAATACATTTGATCGACAGTATCAGTTATATGGTGTTTGTCTATACAAGTAGAGGACTGTTTGAGGCGGATAAATTAACTTTCCTATGTCAGATGGCTATTCAGGTTAATTCTTTTTTTATTTCAAACTACTTGCTATTAACAATCAGTAGAGATTATTTTGATTGACCAAAATATATTTGTTATTGCTTGCGCAGATATTATTGCAAACGAAGGAAGTGACTAGACAAGAAGTAGATTTTCTTTTGCGCTATCCGTACGATCCTCTAATAGTCAGTCCTGTGGAATTCTTGTCGAATGCAAGTTGGGCAGGAATTAAGTTGCTGTGCACCATGGAAGCTTTTAACAATCTCGACAAGGACATTGCAGGCGCAGCTAAACGTTGGAAAAAAATGGTTGACTCGGATAAACCTGAACGTGAAAAGTTTCCCCAGGAGTGGAAAAATAAGTCTGCTTTCCAGAGGCTGTGCATGATGCGCTGCCTTAGACTCGACCGAATGACTTACGCTGTCAAGTAAGACCGAATCAACTTTTCGTAGGCAATAGAAGAAATTTAGGAATAAAGATCTTTATAAATATAAGATATTTCGTATAGATGTTTCGTGGAGGAAAAATTAGGGGCGAAGTTCACTGAATCGCGTTCTCCTCCGTTTACCAAATCCTACGAAGAGACCAGCGCTGTTACTCCTGTATTTTTCATTCTATCTCCTGGAGTCGATCCATTAAAAGTAATTTAAGCAAGCCCACAGCAATTCATTACTAATGTTATAATTTTTTTTGTTTAACGGCACAATATTTTATTTAAGGGTTGTTTCTATTATTCGTTGTAATACTTACATGACAGTAAAAAAATTAAAAAAATGTAAATATTATATAGGATGTAGAAAAACTCGGTCAGAAGATGGGCTTTACAATAGAAAGAGGCAAATTCCATAACGTGTCGTTGGGTCAAGGTCAGGAACCGGTGGCCGAAGAGGCAATGGACATCGCTGCAAAAGAAGGACATTGGGTAATTTTGCAAAACATACATCTGGTTAAGAATTGGCTTACGAATCTTGAGAAAAAGATGGAACAACTTGCGGAAGAACCAAACCAGAGTTACCGACTTTATGTCAGTGCCGAACCTTCTGCTGATCCGCACGAGAGCATCATTCCTCAGGTGAGCAATTATTTCGTATTGTTAATACTAAAGTAGACTATTGAAGAGAAAGAATATAAAAATCTTTTTCCAGGGTATATTAGAATCAGCAATTAAGATTACAAACGAGCCGCCAACGGGTATGAGAGCCAACATTCATAAAGCCTTGGATAACTTCAGCCAAGAGACTTTGGAAATGTGTTCGAAAGAATCGGAGTTTAAAGCGATTCTTTTTGCTTTGTGCTATTATCATGCTGTCGTTGCTGAAAGGCGAAGATTCGGTCCTCAAGGCTGGAATAGGGTACATCTTTTTTATTTAATATTGTGTCAGCTTTCTCTTCATGTACCTGCATTATAGTGGATAAATTTGTAGATTTACCCGTTCAACTTTGGCGACTTGACGATAAGCGTAATGGTACTGCTGAATTATCTAGAGAATAATAACAAGGTGCCTTGGGAAGATCTGCGCTATTTATTCGGTGAAATAATGTACGGCGGTCATATAACCGACGATTGGGATCGACGCCTCTGTCAGACTTACTTGATAGAGTATGTGAAACCGGAGCTGGTCGAAGGTGATCTGAATTTTGCACCTGGTTTTCCTGCACCGCCCAATAGTGACTATCCTGCCTACCATGAGTATGTCGATGATTTCTTACCCGCGGAAAGCCCCGTACTTTACGGACTTCATCCCAATGCTGAGATTGGTGAGATATTGCTTAAAAGTTTCAATTACATATTATCACCCTATTGAAAAATCTCTGTAGGGTTTTCGGCATGGAAACTTTACAGTACAGAAAATGCAGAGATCCACAAGATTCTGTAGGATTTCTTTTCCTGAAAAAAAAAATGTTGTATGATGTTTGGAAAAAAATAATGCAGGATTTTTTTACGGGAAAACATACATTTTACTGATGTCCCTTTACTGGGATAAATTAGGACATTACTCATCTAAATAAAGTCAGAGAAGATTTTCATATGCCTATACTTTCCTAAAAGGTTTCTTGACTGTGACGGCGGAAAATTTATTCCGCACAGTGTTAGAAATGCAGCCACGTGACGTGGGTGAAGCGTCAGGAGCAGGGGCGTCCCGAGAGGACAAAGTAAAGATCATCATCGAAGATATTTTAGATAAAATGCCTGAAGAATTTTACATTTACGAATTGATGGCCAAGGTAAAAATAAATAGATATGAAGTGGTACACTGTTCGTGATCACTGATTGTTTTTTTTTTTTTTTTCACTTTTAAAGCTTTATTAAAAAATGTTATTAATAATTAAAAATTAACGATTTTAATTAACGAAATACACGTGAATTTGTAACGTACTTATACAAATACAAATTGCTTTTCGCAAAACAGGTGGAAGATCGGACGCCTTATACCATTGTTGCTCTTCAGGAGTGCGAGAGAATGAATATTTTATGCAATGAGTTGAAACGATCGTTGAAGGAATTGGAGCTCGGCTTGAAGGTTGGTTACAAAATTAAAATGTCAGCTGCTTTTCTGAGTAATTCTGTAATACCTCCTTTTTAGGGTGAATTGACAATAAACGCCGACATGGAAGACTTGCAAAATTACTTATACATGGATGTTGTACCTCCATCTTGGACTAAAAGAGCGTATCCCTCGAGTCTCGGGCTGACCAACTGGGTTGCTGATCTGCTGAATAGATATGCTGAACTTCAAGCATGGACTGCAGATTTTAATGTATTTAATTAATTCTTCTTTACTATCATTTTATGCAAATTAAGATGCTTCGATGACTTAACAATCGTTTTTTTTTTCACAGCTTCCAACGACAATTTGGTTGGCGGGATTCTTTAACCCTCAGTCCTTCCTCACTGCTATAATGCAGCAAACTGCCCGTAAAAATGAGTGGCCTTTAGATAAAATGTGTCTCTATTGTGATGTAACCAAGAAACAAAAGTCAGAATTCAAGTAAGTTGAAAAATTTCATTGATTTATCAAAGCACTTTTTCTACATACATTATATCTGTGATAAAACAATTGCTTTTTTTAAACAATCCACTATACACTTCAATAAAATATAAATTCTACATGCTGTTAAATATTTTAAATAATTTTAAAAAATTGTAATTATCAGCTCGCCACCTCGCGAGGGTGCATACATCTACGGTCTGTTTATGGAGGGTGCGCGGTGGGACACGACGACCGGCTCGATTGCAGACTCAGTCTTGAAGGACCTGTTTCCACAAATGCCCATCGTCTACATCAAAGCCATTACGCAGGATAAGCAAGACCTGCGCAACATGTACGAGTGTCCGGTGTACCGAACCCGCGGTCGCGGCCCCACTTATGTTTGGACTTTTAATCTCAAGAGCAAGGATAAACCTACTAAGTGGACCCTCGCTGGAGTGGCTATAGTCCTTCAAACTTAAATTTACTATACTTGTCTTTTGGTAGTTCGAAATTTGGTAGTTTTTAGCGTCATTACGTCGATCAAAGTGATTTGTAAGCTTGAATTAAGTGACAATTTAATTTGAATGCCCGAGGGATATTTGTAATTGTTTTTTTATGAAATTTATATAGAACTTTAAAGAATTCACGAAATGTAGAATATTTTCATTTTATTGGAAATGTTTTCTATCGGTTTTATGTATAAAACATCGATCTTTTTGATACACGCAATTTTTTTTTTGCAGTTTTACGCTTTCAAATTAATGTTTAAGAGCATAACAATGAAAGTAATTTATTACTAAATTTTAAGAACCATCTCAATGATAAGTAATAAATAAACATTTACAAATAATAAAAAAAAAACGGAGATCTTTTAAATAATCTGTGAGTTCCCTCCGTCGAATGACGTCCGAAGTTAGCCGTCTAGAGGCTTTTTCGGAGCATCCCGGCTGCGCCTTGAACGTAGCCGTTCTCGCCAGGCACTAGTTTTCACTGGTTTTCAGCGGCGGCGCCTTCCACACAGTGTGTGTAGCGCAGCCGTAGAGATTTCTCTCTAGGCATGACGACAATAGACGGGAGCGAGAGAGAGAAAGAGAGTAAAGCCAGTTCGTGTGTACACGGTAGTACCTCGTGAGGCAGTGTACGTACCGGAGTGAGAGTACGCGAGTCACGGATCCGGGGGGTGGGGGTTCCGCGCGTCCCGCTGCACATTTTCCTCGCCTGCAAAACGGCGACCGAGGGGGCGACCCTGGTGTGCCGCGCCGAGGAGCCTCCGCAACAGTTGGGCATCGCGGGAGCCAAGGAGCCTCCGCCGCAGGACCGTGCCCCGACCGTATGTATCTGCTCCGCCGCCCGCGCTCTCTCCCCTCCCCCGCCTGAACGTGCGTACGCTCTCCGCACTTTCGTTAATGAGAGTGTGCGACGCGCCTAAGTCGCGCGACGTCGGCGATGCGTTCTCTCTCCCGGGGGGGTTCGATCGCCACCTCGACGCGACTGCAGGGTGCTCGGAGGTGCGAGCTCGCGAATACCTGCGGCCTTGTCCTCTCGTCGCTCTAAATTTAGATACTCCGCACTCGATAAATTGCGCGCGATCCCCGCTTATCTTGGCGCGCGGAGGACGTGATTTATTATTTGTGATAATTGCTCTTTGCTATTTTTAGAAGACTCCAGGAGACCTTCCAGCTGAGCGTCAGACCAATAGTCGTGCCAATAAGTGCCAATGAAGATGTTGAAGCACAGTAAACAAGTACTGTCCTTAGCAGCAGCGACAGTATTTCTGAATGAGTAAGGAACCTTGTTTTGTTGGCTGTGCGTAACCTTAGCGTAGAGTGCAGGAGAATCTAAGTGCAATTGTGTTTTATTGTTGCAGCCAAAACTTTGCAATATTATGGTTTGACGCAGTACCGACATAAACTGTTGTCAACGACACAGTCATCGGGTTACTATGGATTCACCACCATCGTACTCACTGAGTGTTACTGGCCCACTAAGCGATATCGGCAGTAGTGGTATTGGAGGCTCCATATCCAGTGACTCTGTTCGAGCACATTTTGCTACTACAGAGGTATGTTTTTTACAGTAGTGTAGTTATGTAAATGATAGCTATTAGAGTGTCTTAGGAGACTCTATTTTTGTTTTTTTTTGCTATTTTTTTATTATTGATACAGCTGCAGGAAAGCGACATGGAAAGCAAATCCTTGTCACAGGACTCCTTTGATTATTCCGACGGGATGCATGGTGAAAATTTCAACACTTTGAAAAAAGGGCCTACTTGGACAGATGTCCTCTCTGCAGCTGCGGCAACAGTAGCAGAGCAAAGAAAGCTTGAGGTGGTCGACATTGCTATTAAACCACCACCAGAGTTCCAGGACAGTCCATCTCCACCAGATACCTCTGCTTCATCGTTAGAACCGCTAACCTCTGATACCCACGCAATTTTGCATGCAAGGAGAAGTGTAAATCCGTGTATAATTGAGTTCGCAGAGAGTTTAGTTGAAACAATAGTAGAAGAAGCCTTGGCTATATCGTGCAGAATATCTTGGCCAGAGGGAAAGATAATTCTGAAGCCTAAAAAACATGCGCCTAACACAGAAATGATGCACTTGAATTGCAACAATCGAACAAATAAGCAGTGAGTATCCCTAAAAAATTAAAGTTTCATGACAAAACCAATTGAATCATCTAGTTTTTCGTTATACAGCACCTCGACGAGAATTTGGGCATCAGACTACTTGACATCATCATCACCGGGGCTTGCTACTGCTGGTTATCAGGGTGCCATAACGATAACGCCGTTTAGCACCTTGAACCGACCGAACTCGCGCTCGTCGCTGGCCTCGTCACGGCTCTCCAGTTCGCACAACTCGATCAACACGACGGGTCTGAGCAACAAAGCCGATGATAGCAGCTTCATCACGTCGGCGATGTCGCACGACATCCTGACGACTAGCCAGATCAGTGACATGTACAATGTGCCCTTCGATTCTGACATCTATACCGTGCCAATCGACGTAGTGAGGCCGCTGCACCACGAACTCAGGACGCCCCAGCGTCCTAAGAGGCACAAACACCACCGCAAAAGACGACGAAACGTGTCTGCCAGTTCACAAAGTGAATTTGAATTTCATATACAACAGCAGCAAGCGAGACACTACTGCGGTGGAATACTGGGTAAACCCAGATCCATTGGACATGTCAAATCTCAGAAGATGCTCCCTGATGTATGCTGCAACGATTCCGGCACCATCGCTGTACCCACGGCTGCCACGGTTAATGGAGCTTGTGGTGAGTTAACAATAGTAGCTATACACTGAAAAAAAAAATTTAGTTGGCTCAACGAATCGTGCTGTTAAATACTTCCAACAGAAGAAGTTGTTATTTTGACAGAGACATCGTTGATTGAACGGAGGTATCGTTAAGATAGCAAAAGATTCTGTCAAAATAAGCTTTACGCTGTTAAATCAAGAGTGATGCTATTAAATTAACTGTGTAATTATTAGATTAACAGTGGAATTATTAAATTAATAGATTTCTTCTGTTGAGAGTATTTAACAACGAATCATTAATCCAACTAAATTTTGTTCTCAGTGTACTTAAGCACAGCATCTCATTTTTATAAGGCGTAATATTTGGACACTTCAGGATAAAAATAAATATTGTCTAGAAGAAACGTACATTGTATATTCTACATTCAATAGTAAACACGCGCTTAAAATATTAATTTTTTATTTAATTTGGTTATTTAATTCTACAATTTTAAATTGATCAAATCTCCTTCATTAAAAAATGTTTTTCTAATCTCTTAGGTAATACGGGCAAGAGACACAGTGTGCCGGGAACCTCTGCAGCGGCAGCGGCGGCGGTAGTGGCTGGACGTCAACAACAGCAGCAGCAACAGCAGCAGCAACAACAACAGCAGCAGCAACACCACAGGTCACAACTGACGTCTAAATCATCGAACAGCCATGTGCGTAACATCGGTGAACCCATCCACATGACGCTGCACGAAGTACGACAATATCTGCAAACTCTCTATTCCTCGGGCTCGAGCGAGAGCTGCAGCGAAGCGAAGATGAAGCGCGAGAAGATGGCCAAGATGTTGCCGCAGCAGGGCACCGGCCAGTCCTCCATCCATCTCGCCCCCATGCCCAAGCTTCTCAACTTGAATAATAATAACAAGTACAGCAACCCTCACACGGACTCCTCGACAACGAACACGCCTATATCGAACAAGAGCAGCAACGGCCTCATACAGCATAATAATAATAATATTAATAACAACAATAACAATAACAACAACAGTGGGAGCAATGCGAAAAAGCACAAAAAGAACTCGCTGTCTACGCTGAAGCACAAGAAGGCAAAGGACGAGCAATCGCAGAGGGGTGACGAGCTGAGAACGCTGGACGGTACGGACGGTACGACCGGCAACAGAGAAAAAATAAAAAAGAGCCAGCGCAATTTTTCCCTCAATCTTAAACAAACTTTGTGCAACATTTTCAGGTTCGCTATTTTATTTTATTACACTATTTTACTTTTTTATTTACTATAGACCTTTATATTAATTAAATAACCAGTAGATGTGACATTTAGATTGCAGCATAATAGTACAATGAGGAAATTAGTGACTGTAATATTGTTAGAATTAGTAATTCTTCTTTTCAGTGTCATATTTAATACGAGAAAATATATGTTATTGAAAAGTAGATTATGAAAAATTAGAAATATTCTCTTAAAAACAATCTTTTAAAAACTTGAAGTAGGTCCGTAATTTTTTAAAAATCATATGTTGCAGATTTTGAAATATACATTTAAAATATACATTTTAAAATTTCAATAATTTGTAATAAAAATATTAAATAGGTCCATCTAAATTATATAAAAAATAAAATTTTCTTCTTGTCTTTGTAAGTTCAGAAAGTTTACATAGGATATTGCTAAATGAAGATCTCACTTGGAAGACGCTTGTTGTAATTCTTTAAATTTAATTTGTTTTATAAACTAAGTATTAATACTTAGCATTACACTATTGCCAATGACATTGAAAAATTAATAAAACAATGTTTAAATTTAGGTTTAAGAAGATCGGTTCACCGGAGCATCTCGTATCGAAACGCAACAACGTCGTTCACCACCAGCAGAACCAGGTCTCGGATGTGATAGTTCAAGACGAGGACGACCTGGTGGCGGACTACGAGCAGCATCCATCGCACCAGGTGAACAACAATAACGGGACTTCGCTAAACGGTGATCTGGACGACTCGGAGTCACCGCCGACGGGCGTGAACTCGAAGCTGCCTTTCTTCAAGCGGGCGTTGCCGCCTTTACCTAAGACTGTGAGCAACGGGCATGTGGAAAACGGTGTGGATCCTGGCGAAATTGCTATGGCGAATGGAATTAACGGCGTGGCGCCTATGTGCGAGTCTCCAGCGAGCTCCACGCCACAGGCGCGGGCCCAACAAGCCTCCGAAAACAGCGACGAGCCGCCCAACGAGGACACCAGCATGGACTTCGCTGCTAGTATCGAGAAAGTCAAAGATGTGCGTTGATAATTAAATTATTTTCTTTTTTAATACGTCGATAATTGTCAGACATTTTTATCTTATTTTATTGATAAATAAAATAAAATTAGTATTGTAATCATTAGCTAAAAATTTTAAAAAGAAACTTTTTCATGTATTTGTGCTAATTTGCCCATTTATTTTTCGTAGTATGGATGGTATTGGGGACCTATCAGTGGAGAAGCTGCCGAAAAAATTTTATCTAACGAGCCTGATGGATCTTTTATAGTTCGAGACAGTAGCGACGATCATTACATATTTTCGTTGTCCTTTAGACTAAACAGCTGTGTTCGTCACGTGAGAATTGAACACGATCAGGGTAATTGCATTAAAATTAAGTTTGAATTTCATTGATCGAAGAGAAGCAAAATTAAATTTTTTTTTAAATGATTTTATTGCAGGTAACTTCAGCTTCGGTAGTTGTACGAAATTTAAGTCGCACACGATTGTAGACTTCATCGAGAACGCGGTTGAGCACTCACGTAGTGGTCGCTATCTGTTCTTCCTCCATCGACGCCCGGTACTCGGTCCCATGCGCGTGCAACTGCTGCACCCAGTATCGCGCTTTAAGCAAGTCCAAAGCCTGCAGCACACTTGCCGCTTCGTCATCCTGAAGATGGTTCGTAAAGACTTGATACCTACGCTGCCGCTGCCTCGTCGGCTCATCGACTACTTGAGTGCTCCCCATTACTACAGCGAGCAATTGGCTTCGGAGCAGGAAGAGCGCGTGGAGTCGCCGGTGAGCTCGTCGACCGGCGAGCTCGAAAAGATCTGCTTCACGCCCCAAGGCTTGTCGTGAGCAACGGCCTCGAGCGCCACAAGCTCGGCTGGTCTTTTTTCCCCTCAACGTGCATTATTACTAACGGTACGATGCCGATGACGCGATCTGTAAGATATTTACTGAATGAGGAAGGCGACGATAATGACGATGATAATTAGGTATAACAATGATATGAGAGTGAGCGTGACTGAGAAAAGAAAGAGGAGCGCCCGCAGTCTCACAGGAGCTACCGTGCGGTAGCGCTCTGAGAATGCAGTCTTTTGAGTGAATGATGTAGCCTTTTTGACGTTGGAATTGCTTGAGATTGCAAGTGTGTGTTCAAAGGGGAGAATTTGAACAAGTGAAATTTTTTTTTTTTTAGCCTCTGTTTCTTTTCGAATTTATTTTATTTCTTGTTTCTTCTCTTTAAATTTTGGTTGAAAGTAATTTAAGATAGCTTGCTGATCGCAAGAATCATTCGCTCATCAATTTTTACTAGAAATTAGAATAAACTGCACGGATTCGGATTTTTCAGAGTATAATCAGTATTTGTTAATTGTAATATTTTGATTTTTCCCTAAAAATTTACAAGCTCAAGCAAGGCCGGTCAAAATAATTATGAGCGCTACTGTACATACGCGTAAAGCGACATTTTTCACCGAGTCATTTACATGCGGAGAGCAACGACGAATTTACTTTAAAATCCGCCTTGACTTTTGATCAGTGTTGTACTTTTTGTAAGTCGGTAGTTACTTTTTTAACCGAAGATTCTATATTGTTTTACATCATTATATTGATTGTTGTCGAAAAAAGTCTGGTTTTTGATTTATAAAATACTATTGTTACAAATTTAAATTATTAATTAATATATTACAATGATTAGTATTATTATCATATTCTCGTCATAATCAGAGCGTGAATATCGAATGATTTATCATCAATTTTAATTGTTATCTATCTTGTAACAAGCATAAGATGCAAACGAGATAAGAAAAATTTTAATCACTTTATTGCGAGCGCGAGATATTAGGGTCTTTTTATACTCGTATGTTATTATAAACTATAGTGCATAAACAGGATACCGAATAAATACTGGATTAAGGATAAGGAAAAAAACTCGTGTAAATTCGCGGTTTAGTTTAACGCGCGCACAGAAGGCGCACGAGCCAGAGGCGCATATGTATGACAATTCGATCGTGGCGCAAGCTATTATTAAGTAAATGCCAGCTTGTCGTCCGACCGAATGAGGCACATTTGCATTGCGTTTTAACGAAATTTCTTCTCTTTTTTTCAAAGAGACACTGGCAAGGCACACGAAGGTGATCATGAGTGAAAAAAATAGTGCAATATGTAATCATTCGTAGAAAACAAGCGATCGTCCTCGCGCGGCCAGTGAGGATCGAAGTAGTAGTAACGTGACGTTTGTCATACTTTTTATAGTCCTCAATCATACCCACCATTCTCCATCCTTCATTCCCCCATTGCGCATTGAATTATCTTTTAATCCAATGATTTGTTCGATCTCGTCAGTTTTTTTTTTCTTCGATAATTTTTTACCTTCATAATTCTTAGCTTGACATCGTTTGATGCGTGCGTCTAGTGAGTTTTGAAACCAAAAAGCAAACTTGTATATGTATAACTTTATTTAAATTTTATTTCCTTCTCTTCGCCCTATCCGCGCAATATCTACTCTGCGTCGGTGCTCCGATATTATACGCCGCTTACTTTTCAGCATGTAAGAACAATAATGATTAAAAAAAAAACATACGTACTCGCACGCGCACGTACGCACGCACACGCACACACATTCAGATGCATTTACATGGTTCCATGAGAGAGCATCTCACGAGATTTTTTATATATGCGCATATGTAACGCCGATTTTGACAGTGTATGAATTACGTGTATCGTATATATAGGACAAAGATAATGCACCTTTACAATTAGCCCACCGAAATTCTTTTATTTTATTTTTATTAGTAGAATAATTATTGTTTTTAAAAGGAAATTCTTTTATTTACAATAGAAAATTTATAAAACTTTCAATGTAAAGTAGATATAGTAATTATTACGAAATTATGTTTTTTTATTTACAAAACACTTTTGTATGAGCGTCAAGTGATTTGAGTTAACTACGTAGATGATATCCGAAGTGTAAAATGATTTTCAATTGTATATCCTCAATGAAGTATACGATTTTATATACCATGTAAATTCATCCGTACATCCATACGTACATACATACATGCGGACACACAGTAATCGACGTTAATATACATATAATAAAGATTTGATTAGATGATAAAGGATGAAATACATAGTAGTGTTTAAAAGGCAAACACAAACACATACACATACAAAGAGAGCAAGGGAAGACTTCATACGTGATACGCAAAAATAATTTGCGCGGGCATTGTGATTTCGTTTAAAATAAATAAAATTCCGTCTATATTACATTGTGTCATTATTTTCCTGCTACCAAATTCCTTCCTATTTTAGTCTTCTAGTTACCTAGGTGATTTTTGAAAATCATAATATAAATTTTGTAAAAATACTAAGAAACAGCGCGAATATGCTTATACAACCCTATTTGTGATTATTTTTATTCTTTAAATTTTTTTTTTTTTTTTGTGCATATGAAAGAATCAATGTTGCACTTGTCTTATGAAAGATAATTACGTTCTTATGTTTTTTTTCTTCTACGACTTTTCAAAAATAGATCATTTATTCATGTATAAAAAAATAATTTCAACAACATTATCATATATAAAAAATTATCTGTTCAATATGAATAAAATTATTCTTTGTTCTTTTCACATTTAACGCACATGACATTTGGTATCATCAAATCATTGCCATACTCCAACCGCATGCGAGTTTGAATGTGTTTCAACATTTTCGTATAAGTTTCGTGCCAGACGCAACTTTCCGTTTTCATAATACACCTAAAAAATAATTTTAATATTGAAATACTGAATTATTTATTAATTAAATTCGTAATAGATTTATTTTATTTACCTGTACAAACATTTTAAAAGTATGTGTAAATCTTCTAGGCGCTGTTTTCTTGGAAGAGTACCAAGGAAAGTGGTTAAAGAGAGAAAATCAACATCGTTTATATCGGAATTATTATCTATCCACTCTTGTATTTGCAGCTTGACCTAAAAAGATTTGTTTTTAAATATTCTTCAAATTGAAAAAAATAATAAAATAAAAAATGAAAAATTATACCTTAGATACTGGGAGTTCCAAAAGGCAGTTTACTAAGCTTGAGAGAATATCTGTATGCTCTGCATCTCCGGTAGTAAAATATACACTTTTATTAGTTTCCGTAATTTCTTTATCCGCAACTATTTCAAGATGCTTTGAAGAATTTGGTGCGATTGCTTTTCTAGGTGCTAAATCAATTTCTCTACTAATTTTAGAAACTGGAGCGTTGTTTTTCGTATCCTTTTTTGTCCCATTCTTTAGTACTTTTAATTTGCCAGTCTTGGTTTTTCCATTCTTTTGTGGTTTCTTCTCAATTTTTTCGGTTTTAAACATATCCCATCCTTTATGTGCAATATTGTTTGTTCGCTTATTTTCTGTATTCGTACGCTTTTCTTTTTTTTGAGCATCACAATAAGATTTAACTTCGTTTTTCATATCATCAGGTAAAGCGGCTAAAAATTCTGGATCTATTTGAGAAAACGATAATTCTCTTTCCAATCCATTAACAGCATTTGGAACTTCATTTCTATTCGTAGTGCTAGATGAAGTATTTTCAGTGTCTTTGTTTTCCTTGTATTCATTAAGAATTTCATTTCGAATATCTTCGGGTAATTCTATTAATACTTTCATATCGATTTCTTGTATATCTGGTAATTTAACTTTGCCTGATCTATTGGACGAAAAAGGTTTAGTTTGCTTAAAAAACTCGAATTGCTTAGTTTGCTTTAGTTGACTAGAAGGTTTTTGAGTCTGTTCTCTTTCCACTTCAATACTTTCTCCTTTGCTTTCTCTACTTGCTTCTTTTTGATTTTGCAACTGATTCTTCTGCTTTTTGTTTACTTCTGGATTATCTGAAATTACATCACTAAACTGCATTTCTTCAGATAACAATTGATCTTCCAAACTTAGAGAAATTCCCTTTGGGTTTCGTGAAAGCAAATTCTCATTATCTTGTAATTTAGCATTCTCATTTTGTAATTGTATCGAATTCGAATTTATCAAAAAATTTGAGGCAGTGACATTTTTCTCTGATCCTTTCATTCTATCGATAAATTTTAAAAGACTGGATCCACTAGATTTATTTTTTGAAGATTCTAATTTTGTTATTTGAATTCCTATGCCTCTCGCATCTTCTGGACTTTGATGAAATTGATTCCATAGTGCTAAAACTTCTCTGAAATAAAAAGTAAAAAATTGATTTATATTGTCACTGTTGAAATCAATACATAATTATTTTAATCTTTACCTCGTAATTATTACTGGATCGTCGGTAGGAGCGATGAGATTTTTCGATTTATTGAAAGCATCGCACAAGCCATGGCCCATAAACTTTTTTGGCTCGTTGGGAGCTTCTTTCGCCCGGAACATAACTTTCAAAGTAACGTTCTTTCCTTTGGAATTGATTTTTTTTAATCTGTCGCTTACTTCGTCACTTAATTTTTTCAAAAATTCATGGGCTTCTTCGGTGCTTTCAAATCGAATACCATAATTTACTTCAGCTGAAACTGATTTTCTTACATGCTCTAAATTTAATTTGCTGTTGTCTATTCCTCGACACATATCATGCAATTGCTGTCCATGCTTCTTACCGAAGTCTTTCTGTAATTCATATAAAGAAATAGCCTCAAGATCAGCACAAGTTTCAACATTCATCTGACGTAATTTGTGACTTGTAGAGTATCCCACACCTGAAAGAAAATTTCTATGAGATAAAAACCCTTTTTTATTGTAATTTTTTTTAATATAAAATATTTACAAACCTGGTAAATCTCTGACATTCAAACTCCTCAAAAAAGATCTTACGGCATCACCTTTTAAATAACATTGACCATCAGGTTTTGCCTTTTTTGTTGCTAATCTGGCCTGAAGTTTGTTTTCACCAAATCCAGTGGATACTGGACACCCAGTCTTTTTTTTTATCTCGCTTCTGATGATACTGGCAAACTCTAAAGGGGTCAAACCAGTTGACTGAAGGATGCCTGTACAATCCGCATACATTTCATCACAACTAACTGCTTCAATATTTAATGTATAGGAAGCGACTGTATCATAAAGTGTATAAGATACCTCTTTGTAACTATCAAAATCATATCTAATTGTTTTTAAATTTGGACAAAGTTTCAAAGCTTGACCTAACAGCATACCATTTTTAACTCCAGCCTTTCTTGCTTCATAAGAACAAGAAGCTACTTCTGACATAGAACCACAATCTTCTGAATTATTACATGAGCTTTGTTTATTTCCTTTAGCATGGGCTACAGCAACTGGAACTCCTTTTAGTTCAGGACGATTTCGAAGGCCTACAGACACAAAAAAACAATCCATGTCTATGTGCATAATAACTTGTTTGTTTTCCATTATTGATGCCGAAGCAGAATGCTGTTGATTATTGTTAAATAAATCATCATCTGAATCAGAATCTTCAACCCTATGCGAAGGACCAGCTTTACAATTTCTTGCATAAGCACCTTGTTTAAGAGTTTCTAGGCCTGAAAACTTTCCATCACTTTTATCCCTTAATTCATTTATGTAATCTTTAAACACAGCTCCCATTGTTGCAATATGATGTAATCGAGAATTGTTATAAAATTCTGTCAAAAAGGCAGGATTTTTAGAACAGTTTGACACTACTGAAGAAGATTCTGAAGTTCTTATATCTTGCAGTTTAATTTCAGACTTTTTCTCAGCAGGTATTTTTTGAGAATCGGATGGTATTAAATTAGAAATACATGAATTGGAACAATTAGACGTAGTTTCAAAATTATTTTGCTTATTTTGTTTCTTCATCTGAGCAAAAATTGCTGGCTGAGTTTTTGTACATTGGGAGTACAACAGATAATTTTTATAATCAAGTAATTTTCCTTCCTTAATGCTATCTACAATCCATTCCGGTTTGCAAAGAGGTAGAGGATTCTGCGCTTTTCTATAAGCTACTATTTTAGAATACGGTAAGTTTGAAGCAATCATATGAGTTGTACCCTGAGGTCTTAAATAATGATGGTAAATTCCTCCATGGGCCATCATAAGGCGTTTTAATTCATCGGCATTAGGATTGGTATATCCATTGACAAATATTGCAATGCCATTAAAAAGATTTGAAGCATCTGAAAATTCACTTTGCGCTGTTTCTTGAAATTGTTCTTCTAACTTGGCTTTCTTAGCTGCCATGTATCCTCCCTAAAGATATGAACGTTCAATCAGGCAATTTTAATTTACTCAATGATGATCAATTAGTATTTAAAGTTTTATTCGTCGAGAATAAGAACAATAATGTATTAGTTTTTAGGTTAAACTTTCTATTCTTACCCAATCTTCGCAGCAATTCGCCCATGCTGCATTCTTTTTCTTCTGGTCCATGATTGATAATAAATTGTCATCAATTACAATGGATATCTTGAATATTTACACGAATATCATAGACTTAAATTTTAATTTTTACGTTTTTTCCCGCGTCTGAAATACAAAACAAAACATTCGATCGCCATTTTGGATGTGCAGAATGCATCTTCATCTAAAGATAACCAAAAGATAAAATTGATGATTAAAGTAGCCTATCAGCTGGCTGATTTATTATGGAAAATCTTGTCTAGAAATTTAAACTACTTATTTTACTTTGGTTTTAATTAAAAATTTTAATTTCATTCATTTGATCGTATAATAATTTTAATTGAGTCTGTTCTAACTTCCCCATTTACCCTAAACAATAAAATAGACATCATTTTTTTTTCGCCATTCTAACCTCAAAATCGCGTGTTCAACTTGATTTTGCGGCTCTCATGGCGAAAAAACAGTATGCGAAACTAGGGCGTAAGCGAATTTTTGCCTCCCTCGACTTTTCGACCTCGCTTCGCTCGGCCGAAAAACGTCTCGGGAGGCAAATAATCCGCTTCCGCCCCCGTTGCATAATGTACTAAATATCCATTTAAATAAATATTTATATAAGTAAATATTTATATTAATGAAAATGCCTAATTATATAATAAATATTTTATACCCTATTGAAAATCCTCAGCTGATAATCAGATGAAAATCAGGCGAATATCACTTGATAATTATCTGACTTTTTATTATTATATAAAAAATAATAACATTAATTTGTTTATAATTAATTAGTAGTTATTTAAAATTATTTTATTTCAGTATCAGTGTAAAAATATGCTATTTCAATGTATTGACTTTAGGAAGAAAATGGTTATTTCTTCAAAATAAAATGATGATTTATTATTAATTATAACTTATACTGAATTAATTCAATAATTATAATTATAAATAAATTTTGATAAACAAAAAACAATTATTTATTTATAGATTTATACATTATTTTCAGCTGAAAACCTGTTCACGTTTTGGCATGATTTTCACTATATCTGATTTTCAGCTGATTATAAACTAAGGATCTTCAGTAGTTAGATAGAGTATCGCATTATTTTTTACTAAAATTGATTGATTGATTGATGATTACGTATTACACTTTTTCGCAACACATTTCAATTCATCCAGCAAAAACAATTGAAGATAATCAAACAGAACTCGATCTCAACTCTCAAGGCTCTTCAGATCGGTGGATCATCATTTCCCCGTCCACCCTTCATACTTTTTGGACTTTAAAAAAAAAATTTTTTGGTAAACTTACTCTGATCTTTTCTCAAAAGCTCATCAAAACGTAAACCTCTTCAATTACTTTCAGCATGAAGATCTCGAACCAGTAACTCATTTCCCTAAAATTCGAACCACCGATAGAGCACCCGATCGCCCAGGAACCCTTCAGCCGCGCTCCATATACGCTCCTCTTAGAAATCGTCGGGCCCAATTAGACGAAATTTAAAAAATCGCCACAGGTATGAAGCTAAATCCGCGTCTTCTGTCAAGCCTCGACTCCCTCGCTTCCGCTCTCAATGTAGCCGGTGTTTACCTCTGGCTGGAATACGCAAGGCAACGGGTGCAGACTCGAATCGCCTCGCTTACCTTTTCTAGCCCAAGGCCTGCGACCCTTGCCCCGGGATCGGTAAAATTGCCGTGGTTCGAATAGAGTGGACCGCTGGAGAACGCGAGGCAACGACGGAGCACCGGCTGACAGAATGCAGGATTCTCGGCGATCAAAACGCAAGACCGTCACCATCAGGAAGCACGATCAAGGTATGAAATTCGTAATTTGAATTTTGAGTTTAATTGGTTTTTTATTTATTTATTTATTTATTTATTTATTTATTTATTTATTTATCATTTCACGGGCGAACCCATTTTACAAAAGAATAGATATACAGTAATATCTTAATCACTAGATGCTGCATTGTGTTATTGCGAACTTAAAGCATTATTTATATGAGATTTAACTCTTATCTATAATGTAGAATTAAAAATATTACAATTCGGCATATAATTATTCCATTCTAACGCTATTCTTATTGTTGGCGAGTGCAAGATAAAATCTTTTTTAATTAATGCTATATAAAATAACGGTCGATTACAATCTTAGTCGTGTTCTGTTAGGTACTATAATGTTAAATACTTTTAGCAAGTCACTACAATTCAATAAGTTTGTTAATATTTTATAGCAAAAGATAATATCATTTCTAATTATAAGTTAATTTGGTTTTAATTTTTTTTTTAATTTACACTACACTGAGAAGAATCGCGTTGAAAAATTTAGAATAAAAGTACTTGAACGTGGAGGACAGACTGGTAATACGATAAATAATTTTAGATGAACTACAAAATTTTTTTGTAAAAATTAATTACCATTACTTTAGCTAACAACTAAAATTTGCAATTTACTATACAACATTTATATTTGAATATTTCTCGTGTCTTTAGTATAAAAAATTTATAGTAATATCTCTTAAGTACGAATTCTTTTCTTGGGTGTCTTATGTGCTTTACTTTTATTTTATTTCTTGTTTTATTTTTTTGAAGTTAAAGAGTTTAAAAGCAAAGATGTACTGGAAACTGAGTGCTACAACGACACTAAGATCACAGCGAGTCCGTTAAACGAGTCTACGATCGTAGAGGAGATGGTGATGGCCGAGAGCAGAGCAACTGTTATACGCGCTGAAATAAAAGAGTTGAAAAAAGTTCTGGTCGATCTTTGCAAGGTGCGGAGCTTTGGAAAGTTTTAAAAGAAAAACATTTAAAAAAAATTAATTTAATCCGATTCTTAACGTCAATTTTTCATTATATTAATCCTTACGTTCATTTCGATTATTTGTTTTTTAAGGCAGTAGTATCGATTAAAAATTTAAAAATTTCGAAAATGATGAATTAGCTTGAAATCAAATTTTTAAAAAAAATATTCAGATGAATTAAATTTACGTTGCTTTCTGTATGATCATACATTCCTGAAATATTTTTGCCGCAGGCTGAGATACATTTTGCTAGATTCTTTAATTTTTTGCATTTTATTTTTCGAAATGCAGAAGGAGGATCTGACGGAAGAGGACAGGCTGATGCTCAAGGATACTCAGTCGACAGTAATTTTCAAAATCGGCGAACTAAACGAAATCACGCACATGCTGCAGAAGACCCTCAGCCTATGCGATCCCTCCGTGAAGAACTACGACAAGATGTTTCAAATGTTGCGGCACAGATCGAAGAATTTGGAAATGTAATAGAGAACGTGAACTCTGAAGAAAATCAATAGCAGAAAGATTACCCCTATATTTTAAAATGTCAGTCTTGAATATGTTATGAAATTTTTTTTAAATTTTTGTAAAAGTTTTGTGAAAAAATAAAAAAATAGCAAAAATCTTAATTTGGGACCTGATTGTTATTTGAGTAGTATTTTTTTGTTTTTTATTTAAATACTTGTAAACTAATGAATTAATAATGATGGCTTTATCAAATGATAATTATATTATGAATATAAATTTCGATAATTTGAGAAGTTTTAATTTAACTTAATAGAGCTCGAAATATAAATTTGATTAGCTTCTCACAATTAGTTCATTCATTTCTAAAAAATATATTAGCAGAAAATAAATTAGATTATGTATTGAAAAGGTTTTGTTTAACCATTTGTCAGGTACCCCTTTCGTCTTTTTTACTGTAGTCTTAAGCATGTATAAAGCCATTTGCATTATGTGAAAGATCGAACTTATCTGCTCAATATATAAAATAAAATAAAGTTTTGTTTTATATTTTGACAAATAATCCTATTGTATTATAAATTTATTTTAACTAATTACTTGATTAAGTATTACTTATTACATAAATAAAAATTATTTCATTCAAATAGAAAGATGCCACATCAGAAATTGATTAAGAGTCAGAATCTGCTTAAAATAAATGATAATTATTAAGCTGCTTAAATAAAGTCGTTACTATGAGATGTCATTCTAATTCAGAAGTCTTTTATTATTTCCAGTAATTTTTTCTGACATATGGCCAAATGAGTCCAATGAAAGTTACACTTCTTGCCTTACTCACAAATTATCGCTCTTAAATACACAATTCAGTACTCAATCAAATAGAATTTGTTAAAATTAATTTTGCAGCAATATAAATTTTATAAAAAACGTACGTTTCTCATGATTATCTTTAAAGTGCAACAATACAGCAAAATTTCTATATGCAACACATCCCAAGAAAGAAAAAAAAACAATCGAAAGTAAACGCTCAAGACCCAACCCTCAAGCTGTCAACCCTTCAGGTTGTGACGTCGGCCTCTCCGCTTCGCACCATGCCCTTCACCTTTCGGACTTTTTAAGAACTTTTAGGTAAATTTTTCAAATCCCACGCGCCCCTTTCTCTCTCTCTCTCCTCATTTCCATATAAATTTCCCAGGAAACAGGAATTTTTTTGCGAGACAGCGCAAAAAAAAAACCAGTAAACAAATTGTCCTACGCAACTGCGAAACGACGCGCGTGAATCCCGGAGAGCACCAGCTGCACCAGCGGCCGATCGCGTCGACGTTTCGAAGGTAAACGGCATGAAGGTACTCTCGCGGCTCTCGTAACGTGCAACCGGCCCCCGCATCCTGCAGCGCTAATGGGAAAAAAAAAATTTTTCTCTTCGTTCCCCGGAACAGAGGCGGAAGTCTTGTACGTTAAGTCAAAGCCAGTCGCTGCGGGACGCGCGCCCGCGCTCGAGCTCGTCCTCGGCTATCCCCCAGAGGAGCCACGCGTCGCCCCGGCGAGGCAGACCGAGGAAGCGCGACGAGGCCCTCAGGAGCCTCGATTCTCTCTTCGACCTCGGCAAGCCGTTCCAGCTCCGCCTCGAGGACTACCCGTTTTACAGGCCGCCGCTCGAGGAGAGGAACGACGACGACGAGGACGAGGACGACGTCGTAGGCAAGGTCGCCGTCGAGGAGCCGCGGGATAACGGCGACGAGCTCGCGCCGAAGGTACCGTCACCCGCGAGCAAGGAGTCCGACACCCATGTCACTGTACAGGTTTGTTATTTATTTATTTATTATTATTTACGGGTTGCCCCATTTAATACAGTAAAAAAGTATTTTTGAATTATGTTACGTTATGTTTAATTAATTTTTTTTTTGTTTTTTATGTTTAATTTTTTTTCGGAGTGACTATTCGCACCAAAAATTCACGTATATACGTGGATTTAAGAACTCACATACACGCATTTACGTGTTACGTGTACATAAGCCTTACATAAACGTATTTACGTGGATATTTGGATTTTTGGGTTATTGGAAAATGCTTATATTCACGTTATATATTAATTTACGTGGATTTTTTGTGCGAATAGCCCCAGCCTTTATTTATTTTTAGTTTCAGTTTTATTTAAAGCTACATACTTGCGCTGGTTTTTATAATTATAAAAAAATTTTGTTTGCAAGATTGGAATAAGTAAATGCTTGATAGTTTACTTTTCTTTGGAGCTATAAAAACAGCAAATTAAAGAACATTTAAAAAAAAAAATTTCTTCGTTAGATGCGACGTTATCCAAGCTTTCGTTTTTTTAAATAAATGATAATTAATATTTGATATTAAATTAATATTTGATTAATATATTAAATATGATCTATTTTACAAGATTAATACACTAACGAAATGAAATATATTCAACAGGAAGAGAAGGTCGATGAGCCCGTAACAGAGCCCGAAGTCCCGACTGCAGAAGAACCCGAGAGCGAACCCACCGAAGAGCCGACTGTTTTATCAGAAATCGAAGAAGACAACGCATCAAAGTAAATACGCTTAAATCCAAATAAAAAAAAAAAAATAAAAAAAAAAGCAATTCATTAACTGAGATATCGCGATAATCAACAGCGCAATGGCGGAAGACGAGGGCGGCGAAGTAGAAAGTGCGAGCACGAGCCGCATCGAACTGAATAAAAGCAATGCAACGGCGCATGCGGATCACGCGAGTCAGGCGGAATACAAGAGCACCGGCAAATCCGAGGCGAAGGGCAGCGCCAGGAGCGCCCGGCCGCCCGAGCATGAGCTTCCACCCGGTGTCGGAGAAGGTGGCTAATTTTTCCATTGATTCTTGAGTGTTGGAGGAATCGAGCCGTTTTTTTTTAAACGATTAGGAACGATAAAATATCGAAGATAACGAGTAGATTTAAAATTAAAACGTTATCAGAATGAATATGGAAAATACTGTAAAGAATTGGTTAATTAAAGGATTCGAGGTTTTTTTTTAATGACAGAAATCGATTAGAGATGATAAAGTGAGAGAATAATTTGCTAATTTTAAGTAAATATTTACTGCAATAGTGTTTGTTAAATATTTCTTCGAATCAAGTAATTATTTTTTTGAAAGTACTGAATTTATTTAGAAATATCGAAAATCACGAATTGATTTTGAATTAAAGTTTTTTATCAAAATAAATATAAAAAATGTTGTATAGAATCGATTAAAAGAATCGAGTTTTTTTTTTTAACGATAGAAATCGGGTAGGAACGATAAAATATCGAAGATAACGAGTAGATTTAAAATTAAAACGTTATCAGAATGAATATGGAAAATACTGTAAAGAATTGGTTAATTAAAGGATTCGAGGTTTTTTTTTAATGACAGAAATCGATTAGAGATGATAAAGTGAGAGAATAATTTGCTAATTTTAAGTAAATATTTACTGCAATAGTGTTTGTTAAATATTTCTTCGAATCAAGTAATTATTTTTTTGAAAGTATTGAATTTATTTAGAAATATCGAAAATCACGAATTGATTTTGAATTAAGGTTTTATCAAAATAAATATAAAAAATGTCGTATAGAATCGATTAAAAGAATCGAGTTTTTTTTTTTAACGATAGAAATCGGGCAGGAACGATAAAATATCGAAGATAACGAGTAGATTTACAATTAAAATGTTATCAGAATGAATATGGAAAATACCATGGTATAGAATCGTTAAAAAAAAAAGAAAGAAAAAGAAAAAATTCCTCCAGCACTTAATTAATAATAAAATCGTTTTAAATCAAGATCTTACAGGGTTAGCCGTTAACAATGAATCGTTGTACTTTTAATTCCAGATGATATATTGAAATTTTTATTGCTGACGTCTCCGATTAACATTTTTGACTAATAAATTTACATTCCTAGTTTACTGAATGTAATTTCCTTGATTTTCGATTACGAGGACTAAATCTTTCGATTGGTCAGACTATAAAAGAAAAGAAATAAAATATTCACCGCCTTTAATGACACGAAGGTATCCTCCCGTCCGGCAAGCACCGTGAGTCGGTTGTCAGTGCGTTACCGATGACCGAGTCGAACGTCATGAAGGATATGTCGATGACAGAGGCCAAGGCGAAATCCATTCGAGATGAAATCCAGGAGTTGAAGAAAGTCCTGTACGACATACAAAATGTACGTTTCTTAAAAAAAAAAGTCTGTTAATCCTTCTGGCAGAAAGTTCTTCTTCTGTCCTACTCTACAAATGCGAATAAGGGACTTGATTAATTAAACAGTTTAATTTCAGTTAATGAATAAGTAAATGATTTCTAAGTACAAGAATAAGTTCCGGTAGATAGAATTCTACTTACATTTCATATTTAAACAAAGTGTCAACGGTTTTCCAATTATTTACTTAACGATTTACACTATAGAGACTTGATTAAAAAGAAAAAGATTAATAAATATACAAAATAATTGTTCCACAAAATGTATATACGTAAATAAAAAAAAAAAAAAATAAAAAAAACAGAAAGAAGATCTGACCGAAGAGGATACGATACTGATGAAAGACACGCAGGCGACGGTAATGCAAAAGATCGGCGAGCTGAACGAGATTACTCGCAAACTTCAGAGGACGATAGGCCTCTGTGATCCCTCTACCAAGACTTTCGCCAGGATGTTCGAGATGCTGCCGATACCGCACACAGACGTAAGTTTAACAGAGCTTATTTGCTCCTTCACGGGAGTGGAGAATTGACGTTGCTACTTGGGATTCAAGTGCCAGGCAGAAATAGAAGGGTCTGATGATGAGGGCGAAGAGTTAGATTCACTGGTGATGGCGAAAAAAGAGAACCTACAGAAGTTTGACTATCCTCAGTACAAGCTCCCGGAGGACATGTAAGCTCATTTATTTGCGCTGATAAGGGTGGCAACTGAGTTGTGGGTCTTTTAATTTCCGGGTTATTCGCGTTGCTTCTTAATTCCTGGTCACACTACGTGATGGCAATGAGAAATCTTGCCCGGTTGAAAATAGGAACGTTGAAAATCAATGATGAACATTGAAAATGAACGTGGACGTTGAAAAACCTTGATTTCGCTTTATTCTCAACGTTTATTTCAATGTTTCGGTCTTTAAAACGTTTATTTTCAACGTTGATTTTCAAGATTCAACGTTGATTTTCAAGATTCAACGTTGATTTTCAAGATTCAACGTTAATTTTCAAGATTCAACGTTGATTTTCAAGATTCAACGTTGATTTTCAAGATTCAACGTTGATTTCAATATTAAACAATTTCAATATTGAATTCTAACGTTCTTATTTTCAACTCGGGTATATACTTTATTAATCGATCCTGTAGGATATTTTCGCAAAAATCACCTGTGGAAGTGAAGAACTACATCTTTTGTCAGCCCCTTGCTCGGTTGAAGATCGCTTATACGCGTTAAAAGAAAGAGTTTTTTTAATCGAATTGGTACTCGATAATTTTTTTAAGATTGCCAAGAGTGATAATTTGCGGAGACACCGAGGAAGATATCCCAAGAATCGTGATTGCCGATAGCTGCCCGAAACGCCCGCAAGACAAGTGCAATTGGTTTAAACACGGCAGATTCAACGATGCTCTATGCATAACGGACAAATTGGCAAAGGAAAATGCCAAGTTGGAAGGAGGACAGTAAGTAAATTATTTTTTGTTTGATCAATGACATTCTATTAAAAAATTCAGCGAACGCTGGAATTCTAAGAGGAGCTTAAATCTTAATGAGAGATTTATGGATACGTAATTTTGAATTGATAATATATTATAATAAACAGAATATTCAATATTTAATAAACTATAAATAGAATTAATAATAAAATAATAATAAATAATTCATATTTGATATCTATTTATCAATAAATATTTAATATTTAATTTTTTTTATTAATCGTGTATTTCTATATTTAATTATTACTATAATATTACTGTAACAAATAGAAATATTTTCGAAATATTTTTAAAATCTCAAAGAATTAAATAACTTTTAATAAGCCTCTATTATGCGTTATATTAGTTATAACGCATTCAATGATCTGATAATCCATTACTACTCTACTTATATAGTCAGGAAATTCAGTTGATAAAGTGCATTTTTAGTATTTTCAATAATTCATTCTTTAAATTTAAAGAAATGCATTTTTTAATTCATTTTTCTTCCTAATAAAAATTCATTTTTTTTTATCGCTGTGTTTCTTTTTCACCGAAACGATTTATCTTCTGGAAAGTTATATTACTCTTTTACTTTTTTATAAATATTTAAACGATTTAAAGGTAGCAAGGAAGAAATTTTTACTCTAATCTCTTAAAGTGTCGTTTAAAGATTCGATTTACGTACTACACAGTACACACTTGCAATTGAAACGAGACAGTCATTCCTTTTTTTTTTTTTTTAAAAAAAAAAAAAAAAGAAAATTGAGCATCAACAGACAGCTTCAAGTCACGGCGCATCGGCGCAGTACCATAACCGTCGGCATTAAAATCACTCGCGAATTCAATCGACGCGTTACTATTTATCCATTTGATTTCCCACAAACTCATCCGTACATTTTCAAATTTCAAAATCCCCCAAGGTTCATACTGACGCAGCAGGTGCTGCAGCAGGATGGTGCGGTGGACGCTCTGCAGCGCAAGATCTGCGGCCTCCAGGCGGAGATGCGCATGATCGTGAAAGAGAACAACGAGCTGACCAACAAGATCTGCTGCCTGGAGAAGTTCTGCTGCCCGAAACCGAAACCCTGCCCGCCGCCGCCCTGTCTGCCGTGTCCGCCACCTTGGAATCCCTGTCCACCACCACCCTGGTACCCTTGTCCACCACCTTGCTACCCTTGCCCTCCTTGTCCTCCAACTGGTCAACCGGCCAGGTTCGCGCCTGGTCAACCAGGTCAATTCGCGCCTGGTAGTCCAAACCCCTCCCCGCCTGATCATCCCAATAGGTCAGTTACATGCTCACCAGATACATGTTCACCATATCCTTCGCCACGAACGAGGTATATTATAATTTCCTGTAGGTAGGACTTACTAGGAGAGTACCTGACCTTCGGATCACGGAATTTGTTGAAACTTTGAGGGCTGATTTCTTATATGAAGATATGAAGAAAGCCAGAATATTAGGGTCTAACGCTCATAATTTTCGACACAGTAGGTCCTTAAAGGTATTTTTAGCTAAAACTTCATTTTTCATTATTTAACTATAACTTCGCACCCATTAGACCTTCAGAATCCACTAAAAAATAAAACAAAAGTAGAGAGAAAGGCCGATAATTTGAGACTTTGTGCGTTAAAAAATCTCTGTTGGTTCAAAAGTTATGTCCAGTTGAATACGTGTGTTGAAAATAACGTGATAATATTTTGTAATCAAATTTTATACAGTTTTCGATACTTGGAAGATATATATGACGGAACGGTATATAAAGAATTTATCTCTAATAATTTTTTTGAAAATCATAATAACATTTCGTTTACATGGAATACGGACGGCGTACCTATGTATAAGTCATTAAAATAAAGTATATGGCTTTTTTATTTAGCTATAAATGAAATTCCGTATGCATGTCGCTTCAAAAAAGAAAATATGCTGTTATTTGGGATTTGGTTTGGTCCCCAAAAACCTGCAGTAAATTTATTTTTTAGTTTGCTGCAAAATTTAAAAAAATATACAAAGGTATTTTCGTTCGAATTCCAAATGTCCGTAACCTAGTTAAAGTTAGAGGAGTAGTTTTATGTGGAACATGTGATTTAGTGGCGAAAAGTATTTTTTTAAATATATTAAGCAATTTAATGGTAACTATACTATGGTTGCCCGAATTTTAAGCTAAAGGGAGAATCGATTGACCGAGTACGCGTATATCCTTACAGAACAAATTCGAATTCGCATAAAAATCTAAGAACAACCAACGAGAGTTTTAAGTTCGCTGACCAAGCTAGTAATGAAAATGTAACGGACACGTATAAAATTGTGTACAATTATATCAAAACCACTGCTATAGACATCATGCACTGCGTTTATGTGGGAGTCACAAAAAAACTTGGTTGGTTTTGGTTTGACTCCGAGAATCACGATCACCCGCCCTGTTTAACGAAATTCATAACTGTTATCAATAACCGCCTCTTATCAATATCTCCCCCTAATCATGTCGTTCGCTTCCCTCGATCGGTTTCAGATATAGCATACTGGAAAGCTTCCGAATTAAAGTTATTCCTTTTAATATACAGTTTACCGATCCTTTGTGATTTAAGGGGGTCATATACCAATAAATTTGGAATTACAAAAAGACCTGCAAAAATAAAATTATAATAATTAGTAAGTTTTAAATTATATATTATTAATATGTATATCATACCTGATAGATAAAACCAAGACCGAAGACTCTA
>JAWWEN010000001.1:9956783-9997214 GCA_035582955.1 Sycophila texana | reverse complement strand
AATAAATAAATAAATAAATAAATAAATAAATAAATAAATAAATAAATAAATAAATAAATAAATAAATAAATAAATATACGTGTGAAAGGTCGTTGTGAAGCATTTAATATGAAGAAGCAATTTGATTATAGTTAAATTTAATTAAATATCCAAAATTAAAATGTTCTTAAATATACAAGAGTTTGATAAATTATAATCTATTTAATCAAACAAAAATAATTCAAATTCGTAAAATAATTGTGAATATAGATAAGGCAGGCCGTATATCATAAGTAATACAACAGTAACAAATCAGTTTGGCCATATAAAGTGAAGTGAAACGGCCAAAGAAAGGCATAAAGCCGTAGGAGAAAGGCGCCGGCTAATACTGGCGCGTATAAGGGTCTTGAGGCGGTGGCGGCTCCGCGATGGGATGGCGCAGGAAAGCGAGAGCCTCGTAAAGGGCCGTTTAAAGGGTTTTTCGGCTAAAAGGCGGCAGCTCCGAGTCCTCGCGTGACCATGAAACGTTATCTTTCCGAGTCGGACTGGTAATCCAAAGCCACTAAAGCCGAGCGCCGAGGAACTGTATTCTCTCGCCGCGTAAGGGGTTGAACTGTCCCTCGAGGGGGGGCAGGTCACCACCCACGGCCGAAAATCCAAAGTCCATATCGCGCGGTCAACTATTTCGATTAGAGACGAAAGCCAAATTATTTCCAAGTGGCGTTAAGATCCCGCCGAGATAAGGCCGCGCCGCGAGTACGAGTGGAGTATGCAGGTATATATATGTATGTGCAGGGTGCACACGTGCGGTCACGCGGGGACCATTCGTTTCGCCTGTGTACCAAGCGTACACTTTTAACTATTCCAACAATGGCACGATTAATCATTCCGCCGTGTCGCGTGGGACCGTTTGGTCGATGCGACGATTCCTATCTTCCCGCTGAGCTGCGCGCCCGCGTGGAATTTGAATTCGCGAGCTATTTTCGAGCCGCGTTCGCTCTTTGGCGCGTTATTGCTGGTTCACTTTTTTTTGGGGGGTGGGAGTTTATCGTTTTTTTTTTTTGTTCTGATGCCGATTGGCTATCGCTTTTTGACCTGTGCAGGATAAGAAGTTATTTATATCTTGTGGTATTTGCATTACTTACAAAATAATTCGTGTCCTATTTCTTTAGTAATTTTTATTAAATTTTCGATTGTATCTTATGTAACCCTTATACATTTTTTTGTATACTTATATGTATGTAGTTTGGTTTAGTTCACAGAGAGAAATCCGCTACTCTCTAAAGTTGAGTTAGTGAAAAACTATTAAAATTAGTGGAAATTGCTCTACTAATCATTACATAATTGAGCACTTCCCATTAATGTTTAGTGAAATTTCAGTAATTATAGTAGTTGTTCACTAATTCAACTTTAGATAGTAGAAAATTTTATAAGATACTATTGTAATTTTGTTGCAGACCGTCACATTGGCATTTTTGCAAGAATTTTCTAAGAAAATATTCATAAGTTTCTTAGAAAGAATAAATATAGTGAAAAACTAATATAATTAATAAAATTTCACTAAAAATTATGTGGGTAATAGAGTTCCACTATATTCAATGATTAGTGGAGCAATTTTCACCAACTTTAGTAATTTTTGACTAACTCAGTTTTAGAAGACATATATCAATAGTACACAGTAAAGCTTATCAGATTGGCAGTCTGCTACAAAATTACTAAGGTACCTTGTAAAATGTAGTAGAGGATTTCTCTTCGTGTAAGTGACCCCTACGTAAGTCGATATCCTTTTTCTGTACTATACTCAAAAGCATTTGATACGAAGTTCCGAGTGAACCTTTTAGTCAGATCTCCATCTTGGGTAGAGAATCTAAAGGTCATTGATTTGGCTCTAGTACCATCTAGTGATCAAATACGTTTATATGTTTTAAGAACTTTATGGATCGATAAAAAAAGTACTTTTTGAAAGATTTTCGAATGCTTGTATAAACTTTTAATTTTACATAAATATACGCGATAATAAAATAATACCTGCTTTCCAAGAGGTACTTATTCCAAGTAGCTCTCATAGATCTTGGTTTAATGAACGCCCGACAGACGTATTAATATTTCAAGCAGAAAAAAGAAAGATAATCTTTTTTAGAAAAAAAAAAAATTGCATCCGCTCTCAATTCGCGTCACCTCCCCCTGCAGCTCGCCGAAGACGTAATATAGCGCGCCGCCGGGAAATTCACGAAGGCCCGTAGAAGACGATACGGAAAGAGATGCTAATTACGGTAATTACCTAATTACTCTCGACGCCTGTCCGACTCTCTTATCGGTTATTAATGACCTCCTCGGACCCGAGGAAAACCGGCTCCTCCGGCGCGCGTCGGCCAGATGTACAGGCGCGCCCCGCCGTCCCGGCGAATCGATAGAAGCTCGCGAGCGCCGAAAGAAGGTAGCGTAGGAGAGCTGGAGGGGTTGGTGCGCGGGTGGCCCGCTCTCCTCTCGATCGGCGACGGAATGCGTTTTGGCACGAGTTACGGCTTTAACTGCGGAGCCACGGCCCGCCGATCTTTACTGCGCGACCGTGTTCATTTATTCTTACGGGCTCTCGAGCCGCCGCCAAGGAGAGACCGAAGGTGCACACTCGCCCGAGGGCGAGTTAGAGAAGATGATTTAGACTGACAAGATGATGGGGTCTTAGATGCTCACTCTGGGAGGGGAAGAGCTTTATTGGTATTTAGCTGATTTTAGGATACATCGTTATTTTTTCGTATTGTTTTCGGAATTGTTTCGCTTTGTTGTCGATTGCTGCAGGCTGGTACTCAAAGGATGGAATATTAATATAAAATTATGTGTTAAGGTCGTTTATAAATTTTTGTTTAATTAAACAGTTTTTTAAATCGATTCTTTACTTCTAATATCTGGGTTCAATGTTTTTTTTTTACACTTTTATTTCATCTGCATTTCTGAATTTAATGTATGTAAAATAATCATTTTAATTAAAAAAAATATATCAGCATTTTCTAATTTAAGTATAATATAAAAATAGATATAAGAACTTCGTAATAGAAAAAACAATTTCAGACGTTTCCATGAGAAAGTTCTTGTTCTTCTCATACTTTTTAAATATATAGTTTATTCATCATAGAGCTACTATACTAATGCAGATGAAAAGTTGACAATAAGGCTCTGATTACCAGGGCATCGAATGATTACGTTATGTGCACACACATTTTTTCGTATCTCGCTGATTAAATATAAAATAAAATTCTATCTTGACAGTATACTATTATTTTTTTGAATATTCTTTATTAAAATGAACATTCAAGTTCAAATTGGTACTGGGAAAGTTTCTCGTTAGTTTTTATACTTATGTTTACTTTTAAACATCGCATTTATTTTATTCGATAGAGTAAAATCAATTTTTCATAGCTACTTTCGATCATTCGTTTGATCCTGCAAAAAAAAACGTATCGAGATCTTTCATAATTTTTATTCCCGAATCTTACAGGATACATTTCTGATCGTGAAAAACTTAGGGAACGTCTAGGAGCTCGATCATCAAAGCCCCTTATCTCCGCAAGGATTAGACGTCTGTTATCTAGGTAGTATAGTTATGGCTCTGCCAAATAATCCAAAGTTAGGCAAAGCTCGCATTCAGTGCAGTCGAACCAAACGGTATTCACTGACTGATAAAATTTTGATCCCTCCAATTATGAGATCATTCAACTTTGAAGTTCGCGCTGGAAATTTGAGGAATTATAAAAATAGAAATGTAGAAGCGTGTAAAACAGTTTCAGCGGGAAATTTTTACGGCAATAAAAAACTGAGTCGACGATCCTTCCGTAAAGCCCTTATGCGGCTCGCTGCAGTCGTTCGCTTTTTAAGAGAGAAGAGAATCTCCTTCGCAGAAACCCTTTGCCATCCGTATTTGCTCTCTTAAGACTTTCGCTATTAGAAAATCGTCCCGAGGAAAAAAATTGCACGAATTTTATACTTGCTTCTCAGTTCGAAAAATAATTTAATTACACGTCGCGCCGTAATTCGTACAAAAAAAAAAAAACGATGCTCTAATTTACAAAATGTCCAATTACCGCACTGTCAACAGCACGCGCTCGTGTCCCTGCAAAAAAAAAAAGAAAGCAATCACCCCGACGACTGGCGAACGAGCGGCCCGTAGCGGGCAGCGATCCGAGGATCAAACGAGGAAGTACAAATAAGACGGACGCTCGGGAGCGCGGATTATTCGGTTGTCCGATTAGCATGGGGCAAAGTTTCGTCGGGCGATTATCCGAGAAACAGATTTCGCAATCGAACACAAGAGCGAGCAGTTTGATCCGGGAAATTTCGAGCATGACGGTTCGTAGGGGAGGCGAGCGGTCGAACGGGCGTCCATTGAATATGCATTAGCATCGGCGGGCCATTGGGAGGGGCCGGATGAGTACCTACGCGCCGCCGAGGGTAGTACAGGCTGCTCGCAAGCGGAATCCACGAACAGCCTCTGCGTCTTCGGATTTCCGCAGGATATGCTTTGGCCGCTTGATTTCCCTTCGCGGCGTACTTACATGCGGCTCCGGGGAGTTTTTTTTCGGGCTTCCTTCACGATTGTTTCTTAAGGAGTCGAGTTTCATTTGGGCAGAGGAATAAATTGCACGGGGTTGGCGTTTGGGTTATTAAATTAACAGGGCGGAAAGATTTTTAAAAATTCATTAGATCTTCTTCTGGCGAAGTTTTAACTGAGTTCAACTTCTAATGCGGGGATCTTGTTAATTTCACCGTTGCAGCGCTAGTGAAACCGTATAAGTTTGCTGATAAAGGTTGACAAGTAAAAATTTCATTTAATCAGGTGCAACAATTAATTAAGAAGCTAAAAAAATGGAATTGATTATATTAATGCAGTGAAAAAGCATGGGGAATATTTTTGCAGGTGATACACGCGATTGGCTAATTTTGATTAAACTAATTAACGGTGAAGCTGACCATTGTAGTGATTACATGAAAAAAGAAGCGGAGGATTTTACAGGGAAATTATTGTAGGTTCATAAAAATTATGCAGATTTTTCTGGAAAAATGATAAATTTTTTTCGGTAAAGTGCGGTGTCTTTTTTTAAAAACTCTCCACAGCAGTTAACTGCTTAAGATTCAGAAAAAATTACAGCAATGCTCTGAAAGATCGTTAGTAAATACTACTACATAATAAATCAAACTACTCTAATAGTTTAAAAATTTTTTATAAAAGAAAATAAATAAATAAATAAAAATAATAAAACTTGAATTTCGTTTTAGGTATCACCTTTGCTAAAGTAATTTCTGTTATTTTTCCATAACAAGATCGGCGAATGGAAATGAAAGGATCCGGAATTGAATTATCGTAATCACCCACTCTCCATCTTCAGTCTCCGTTCGCGCTTTTTACCCTTACCTCTTCTCTTTCGTTCTTTCTCGCTTTAAGCTCTCGATGCGCTTTCATCGTCGAATCTCATTTGTGCGCGCGCAGGCCTGGGTGCAACGCGCCAGCACCCGTGTTAACTCTTTAATTGAAAAATAACAAAAAATCCGACTCGCCTTTTCTTCAATCTTACTTCATACTTCGGTCTCGCCTTGATATAGCGTCGGCTCTCGTAGGGGTGTTTCCTCTGACTGTTTCTTGCTTGAATTGCTGGTAAATCATCCAACAAATTTACCGTACTTTAATTGCTTATTTCATTGAGATTTTAATCGAAGTTTCGCCAGGATGGTCAATATTTTTGCAGTTTTGCAGTTTGAAAAAAAAAAAAAATTAGGGCGAATATGCTTTTAGACGTAATTTCGTGTGACTATTTGGTTATTTCTTTCGAATTTGGGGAACAAAATTTTGGAATATTTATTATTTGACAAGCCTTATTTTTTATTAATATTGTAGATAAAATTACAGGCAATTGTATGATAAAAAAACTTATTTTTTAGACACTGCTTATACACTTGTAATAATTATAAGAGACACAAATCGTACTGTAAATTGTAATATCCACTTATATAATTAATTTTTCTTAATATAAAAGAGTAAAAAGCCAATTGAGCTTCACTTGCAGACTCATTAGAATCATTTTTCGCAGTTTTCACCACATGTTTTACCATACAAAATGTTTTCAATTACAAATTTCACAAGAAACCATTTTCATTTTTTAAATAATTAATTCTACGAGTACGTTCGATTTAATTTCTAAAACAAGATTTGTATCACTTTTACACTTCTACGCCACTAGCTCCCAGCTGTAAATTAAAATCACCCACCTCTAAAGGCTACATGGTAAAAAAAAAAATAGATAGAGAGGAGGAGGGATCGCCGACCACGCCGCGGGCACCGCGGGTGCACATAAGACACAGTTTGCAAGTAAAATTTGCCCTTTGTCCGCTGAGGGTCGTTAGCCCACGAGTGTATCTCGAGTGATTTCGATCCGATCGTTAATTCGAGCCGACCGCCCGCACACCCACCCACACGGCCGCGCGCTCACACTGCGGTGGTCAAGCTCGCCTCTCGTATTGAACAATCTCTCGCGCGATATATATTCCGGGGGAGCGCGCGAACAAAGAGAGAAGAGCGAATGGGAGGATCGTGGCAAAGTCGCGCACCTCGTGCGAGTTCACGTGTCCGCACGCGTGAGCCTTTACGACGCGACTGCCCCGCGCGGACGCTCGCTTGTGCGTGCAAGTACGCGCATGGGCCATTCCACGAGAAATCGAGACGACGAGCTTTCGATGGCTGAACTTTGCGGCTTCGTGATGGATTTGATCTCTTATTTCAACGGTCGTTGAAAATTTTGTGAAGATAAAAAATAAAGTTCATTTTTTTATGTGCACCACGGAGTTCATGGCTTAAATGTAGGATGAGGCCAAAAGGAAGTGCTTGTTATAGTGAGATTTTTTTTAGACAAGTATTGATTATTTATTTTGTACATTTTATTAATTTACGCGTGTAATGTTAGTGTCACGAGTAAAATGTGTATTTATACATTGGATATTTGTCTATTCAGTGTTTATATAAAAGTTTATTGATGAAGTTAGATAAATAGTAATTTATTTATAAGTTAAATATATAATTTTTATATTTTTAATTATCGTAACATATAATTATATTTAGCAAGTATTATACTGTAGGTATTTTTCTTTGTAACACGTTTCATTTAATTTTATAATGCCGGCGTCGGTCTATACTCGTCTGTTTCTACTTCGCACGTAAACTTTTATTAACAACGGGGCATTATCAAAACCGATTTCCTTTTCAAATATTTGCTTTTATAAGAAAGTTAATTTTTTTTGCAATTAACTTTTTTAAATACTTAATATCTATACAATAGGAAAACTTTGATCAGTTCATTTAATTAAAATATGCAGACCGTTCTGTATCTTTGTCCTACCATTTTATAACGGAAACAACACCTTCTCTACATTTGGTTAAATATTCTCTCGCCCGAAATAAATAACAATTTTCAAAACGAAGCTTTGGGTAGAGAAACCGAAAATCCTTCGGGGCAGTGACTTCAGGTGGAACATTCCATATGGACAAAGGGAGACGGCGGAGGGGAAGCGGCGGAGGGGTGGTAGGTTGTAGGTCCGAAGCCGGCTTTAAAGTTCGATATTACCTTGGCAGAGGTCCACGGGCAATCTTATAACTCAGGCCGCTTAGGCGCACTTGAGCTTTAACGCGCGAGATTGCCCCCGGGATGAATGTACGGGGGCCAGCGGCAACCCCCTTCCCCCAGCCATCCGCGGGCTTATCCGCGTACGTGCGCGTCTTTGTCATGCCCGCCAGGCTTTATTCGTCGCTTTAACGCGCGGCGATTCCAGCTGTTTTTCAATCGCGACGAAAGGCGAGCCGCGCGTAAACAGGGCTCGAACGCGATATTCCCCGGCAGGACGATGTCACTTGTGACGAGGCCGTTTGAATTTCGATGACTCATACGGATTACATCCTGTTATTATCTGAAATGCTGGCAAGTGAGATTCGCGAGGTTCTATATACGCTCGTCTGATGCACACGGTGTTTTATTATAAAGTCTACTGTTGTAATTTATGAATTTAATTTGTTCCATAGATTTTAGTTAATTTATAAATAATTCTGGTTATAAGATTATTGATGATAAGTAGCTTTATAATAACTATTAGAAAATCTTTATTTTAAAAAAAGAATTTTTACGATGATTGATGACTTTAAGTTTGATCAAAATTACTAGGCTATACGTGAAAATTGTCACAACAATTTTAACAATTACGATTTTTCCGAGTATTTTTTACTACTTAAATTTACTATCAGAAATTTTTGTCGATTAATGAAAAGTTTTTATGACTAATAAATAAATATTTGCAATGCTTTGGACTGGCTCAAGGATTAATCGCGTTTTATGACACTTGATAAAACGGAGATAAAGCGTATTCATCTTAGATAACAAATTCTTTTCAACTTATCCGGCACGTGTTTTTCTTTTTCTTTTGACTTTTTTGTTGACTCGAAGTAGTTGAGTTCATCTTTCAGAGTAAAATAAAAATTAATTAGTATGTGTTTTTTTTTTATCATGCGAAATAAAAATCAATATAAAAATTTATAATATTTACCTTAACGACTATTTCAACGAGGCTTCCCACGAGTTCTTCAATATTATCTCTAGTCTCAGCGGAGCATTCAAAATAACAACAGGCACCGATTTTTGCAGCCATTTTACGACCATCCTCATGGTTAGTTAAATTCGTCGACTGAATAGTCCCATCCGAGCGTAAGTCCACTTTATTAGCCACTAAAATAACAGGCTTTTGCGAATGATTTTGCCTGATTAGTGGCATCCAGAGTTCTTCAATGTTTTTCAGCGAGGTTGGGTCGTCGATGGAAAAACACAAGACTACTATATCACAGTCAGAAAAATGCGAAGGAAAAAATTTACGTCCGTCGCATAGTGTAAGTCGAACCTACGGTTGATGGAACTATTAATGATAAACCTTTTCTAGAAATACGCATGCACTAGTGACGAATTTTTTCGTACGATGAGAAGACTTACTTGTTTGTCGTTTACTACTGTTGTATAGCTCCATTCTGACGGGTATGTTATTTTGTAATTTATATTATTGTAAAAAATGGATACTAGTAAAAAGGTTTTTCCAGTGTCTGGATCCCCGAAAAATACTATTTTCTTCGAGATTGTATCCATCTCGGTACACTTATACTAAAGCTACTAAAGTTGGAGAAAAGATTTTTTAAATTATGGTTAGTCACTTTTGAAACATTCACTTGATGTGGCTTCACTGCGAAGAGCAGTTTTGTAAACTGACTTGAGCGAGAGGTAATGACTCGTTCCAATCCTTCGAAAGCTCTCTGAATCATTCGTGATAAAAAAATGCTTTGTGAAATAAAATACGTATGTTTATTCTTATCATTTGGGCTGCCTTTTAATTCAGAAATAAAAATATAAATAGTATAATAACGTTTCGTATAGATTTATTTATTTATATAGTTTACATTTTTAACAATATTCATTGATGTATCATTTTTTATAATGATGACAATTTATTTAAATATTTCAACATGTATTCAACTTCTAATTAAATGAAAAGAGGCGATATCGTGCTTGCAACAGAAATTTAATAAAATAAGTAAATATATAATTATTTGCATAGTAATTTGATTATGAAAACATTTTAGTACACTCTCAATGTGTATTTGATAATCTACTGCAGTACTTCGAAATTACTTAATTTCAATTTCAACTTTCTGGAACTTATTTCATTCCGAATAATATTCTGTTACGCTGTGGATAAATACTTCAAATAACAAGTTAAAACTGCAGACTTCGCAATGCGTGCGGGAATCATCTACGCGAATTATTAAATTACCACTAGGTTGAAAAAATTTTCTGTTCACTTCTGATTGTTTATTAATTTTATTTAATTATTCTATAGAAACGCTAGAGTACACTTCCGAAAATAAATGAATTAAATAAACCTTGAGTTTAGCTTTTTTGAACTGACTCTAAAAAAATGTCTAAACACTCAGATTTACGAATAAAAAAAAATTCCCTTCGTCAAATAAATAATTCGTTAGTAGAGAGCGGAAAGTTGGCTGCATCGTTGACGAGCCGTTCGCGAGGCTTAAAAAACTTTCCGATTCCCGGGGATTCCCCCTTTTTTTTCCCCCGTCGTTCATCCGAGCGGCCGTCCAACTCGCGGCTGCAATACTTTTGGCAGCCGCGGGGCCGATCGGCCCCAAAGTAACTTTAAGTTTAATTAACGTGCCACGTCGAATCCCGCTTTCGGGAAGCCTCGCGCGAGCGCAGACCCTCTCGCAGCGGCGCTTTAATCGATGGAATTCGGAGCGGCCCTGCGGGCGAGCGGCGTCTGCCGCCCGGATACTTTAATTTACCTTAGTTTCGAAGCCGCGCCGCGCCGGTGTGTGCAGGCCTGCCGAGCTCTCCTTCTTCGGGCCAATTGCTTTGTTTTTCAGCCGACTAAATGAAGCGAGTTTCGCGGGCTAGATTAATGCGCTCGGACTCGGGGCTGAACTTCCTTGTTCGGTCTATACACACCTTTTTTTTTTTTTTTGAGATAAGTTCGATTAGGTTCGATATATTGAACGTGGATTTTAATTACGCTTTATTAAACTTGTAATAATGATATTTCGTTTAATTTACATATTTATTACAATGCTCTTTTTTTATTTTTATTCTTCTTATATCGTTATATTACTGTTTTGGAATGATATCTGAGATCAACGTGCCTGCTAAAGATATGGAACTCTTTTCTTTATTAGACACTTACAATAGACTTTTTTAACGTAAATAATAGATTAATATTACTATTTATATTTTACAATGTATTTTTATCAGTGTAAGCCGTAAAAAAACATGAAAACTCTTACCTCGTACTGATGTCAAGTGTCGGACAGTTAAAATGATAAGGCTCGTGGGATTCCCAGTAGTGATTCATTCTTGTTTAATGCAAAGATACTCTTCACAGTGAGCGCTGCTGCGAGAGTACGTCGAATAATCGAATCTCCATGCCAAAATTGAATTAATACAATTTCATACATCCATTCTCATGAATTATAGTATTAACTCAGCGCACATACACCGAAATGGATTTACCCATAATAAATGTAGTATTTTTCGGGCATCCGAACAGTGGTAAAACTTATTTATTAATTAAACTCAGCTTTTCTTGAAAATGAATTCGGTTTGCAAATGAAAAAGAGCTAGGACTTTTCTTTATACAAAAAACTCGTCAGAAAAGCATAGATTTTCTAGAAAATTGTCATAACATTTCCATAACATTTCCATTTAACGTATAGGTTCGAATTTCACTGATCGAACTGGGTCCTGACTATGTATCGATTATTTCCGCTGTTCTTCTTGCGATATGGCAGTCTAGTATTTTTCTGTCGGCGAATCAGACTCTCTGTAAATCGTCGAAAAATAGGTGCCTTTGATCAGGCGAAATTTGCCGAAAAAGTTGATAATATTAGTGGCTACTAATTAGACCTTCGTTCGGATTCAGTGACCATTTAGAAACTCGCGAGTTCGTCAACCGACGAGTAACGAGGATGGTCAAAACATGGCTGCAAAAATCGATGCATGCTGTTACATCGAGTGCTCTGCTTTGACTAAATATAATATTGAAGAAATAATCCGAACAATAAGCTAAATATTAACGCTACATAATCTGGCATCTCATGTTTATTTCTTTTATTTTTTCATATTTAAAAGAATTGAGAGAAGCTTAAATATAAAAATGTCTTATAATAATTTATTCAACAACAATTTAAAACAAGAGGTATCTGTCGAATAAGTTGACGAGGAAATTATTATTTATCTTTGCAAAATGATTAATTTGTTATATATATTGCCTTATATTTTAAGATAACGCTAAATTTAAGATCATAATTTATAATTTCTTGTGTCCTATTTTAAGCGGTATACACATGTCACCTTACCGTCCAATCATTGTATTAAGTACTACTTACTTATTTCGAGATTAAAAATTGATTTCGCACTGATTAATAAAATTCCTGATTCACGAAATTAACACTGTACAATTATACCAAAAGTCTGAATAAAGAAAATAAAAATCGCAACGAAGAGCAGCAGGCAAATCATCTCGTAACGGAATCATCATAATTACCGTAAAAACCTTCAGATTCTAATGAATATTCTTTAGCAATGAAACTATAATCGTAAACCACTCTCGGGTTAACGCAAAAAGCCATCGTTACGACATCGACAAGAACCGGCGCGCAGGGCCTAATCAATTAGGTCGCGCGGCGTTGTAACCGATTGCGCAACGCGGAGTTCCGGGGCGAAGATCGCGATATCGGTCGATGTACGTGCGGTGGGGGTTGCGTGCACGCGGCCGCATGCTCGCTGCGAAAAGTGGCCCCGGCTCGGTGCCAGGATCCCGTGTTAAGCCGAGCGCTCGGCGCGCCTCCGTTATAATAAACCGTGGGCGCGTGCACGGCGCCTGCTTATAAATTACGCGACGACGCGGTGCTGGATCGCCGTTAACTCCGCTCCCGTCGTAGACCCCTTTTCGATCTCCATTTAAAGCGTTTAAATTGTTACGATCTTAAGGCGGAATTCGTAAATTTGAGCTTGCAATCTTCATCGGTGCGCAAAGCAGGTAAAGCGACGAATGCTAGTGAAATTGTAGTCTGAATAATTTACAGTGGACTGTATGAAGTACAATTAGATTATTAGACTTGAGATGTTAATAAAGTTTCAATTTTTTATTATCTTTAATGGTATTCCAGCGGCTCAGAATGCAACCCCTGCATTTCACTCGTTCAAACGTGTATAATTGAGTGAACTGTTTTTTTTTTTTTTTTTTTTTAAATTGTTTGGGGCTCAATGATTTTCGTTAATTACATAAAATCGAACGTAGCGTGGATAAATTCTTGTACGGCAATATTTTAGTTACATTTGAGCCAGGACCGAATGACCCAGTACTCTGCCGTATTATTCCTGTATAAAGAGGAGAATGAAATTTCAAATATAACATAATGCAAAGTAACTCTTGATTGTGAGCCATCTATCAGTTTCCTGGCATAAGTTTTCCCTGAGTCATACAATATGGGTCCATGTCTCGCTGGACTGGCTCAAGTCTGAGTAAATGCAAAGAGGTTTTGGGTGTTAGGCACTATTTAATTGCAAAATAATGAAATATACAAATCAGCAAGAAATCAGAATAATTTCACTGATCAGCAGTGAATTTTTACTAATTTAATATTCTTATACGTAAGGGACGAAACATTTCATAGATTCACTGCCTCAAGAGTATTGATAAGGTATCGTTGAAACGTTACAGTAGATTTAATAGTTAAACAAATTCAAAGTAAAAGATGTATTATCGTGTATATACGTTAAATAAGGTACTAAATAGGTAGCAATAATGGCGATCGATTTAAAATCAGAAGATTTAAAAACGCATTACTTCGCCATTTGACGGAGAGCTTACGACCCTGATCTGCTCCGTGAGGAAGGTAACGATCGGCTGGGCCGAGGCAGGAGGCATCCAAAACTCAGACGCGCCTTCTGTTGTAAGACGCATAAAAGTAGCCGAGATTTACGTGGTCGACGCCTTGAAAATCGCCGATCGGCTTGAAACTCACGCGTGCGATAAGAGGCGCTTATCTCGCACACAACGAGACCTCGCGTCCGATAATGGCGCGCGCGAAAAATGAGCGAGCGCCGTTCTTTTGTCGTGGAAAATGGGTCGCGCGCACCTGAACCAACTAATGATCCATTAAACGCGCTCCCTTCCATTATATTGGCCATCTTTGTGTGTCACTGCTGGATTAATTCGGCACTTTTCACGGCGTTTCTCTAAGAGAACGGACTGAATGGGGCGTGTGTGAGACTGAATGGTGCAATTTTCTTTTTACATTGTGTTTGAATTTTTTTTTGCAGAATTGTCCGCGTTTAGTGTGACTTTTTACAGTTTTATCGAGTTTCGTATCGGATATACTATTTTATTGAGCTTTTTTTAAAGTCATTAATGTAATATAAATTTAATTAATGAGCAATTTAATATATATGCATTTTTTATTATTTATTTTTTTCTAACTTATATTTAATATTCTCAAAGAGGAATTTTACGTGTTTTATCTAATTTTGGGGTCAAGTATCTCCTTATATTGTTTTAAATTTTTACGTAATCCTCCTATATAGAATCTTTATATCTTAACATTCGTTTGCAATATAAATATTTTAATATATTTAAATTACTATATATTATTCAGCAGCATCACATTAATAATTATAGCAATTATTTCACCACGAAATTAATGAGTAATCCCCAAATTATAAAATCTTTCGCATTCATTGGAAATATGAATATTTGAATAATAATAAATTCATACTTTTTTATTTATGCGTCGCACAAATTTCCTTGCGATAACACTCGAGCATACCGGCCGCTGGCAATCCTTAAAATTCCATCAACATCCACTTACAGCCCGCGAGGCGGTCCCGAGCGCCGGCCGCCTCTAATTGACGAAGCAGGTTTTGCGGCCACTCCCGCTCGTCTTTTCCCGAAAGAATCGAGGCCAATCTCGGAGTATTAACGTTTCAGTCCCTCGACAATGGAAGCCGGTCCGCGAGCAGCGAGCGAGACTCTTGACATTCGAGGGCGTAGTCTGGCGCGGGGGGGCGCCGGTAAAAGCGGAGGAAAGAGGAACCGACAGCTCGGAGGATCCTTAGAAACAATATTTAGACTTTATTATAAAGGCAGCCAGTCAAGCCGGCAAGCGGCGGCGCAGCCAGTCCCTCCCTATCCACTTTACTTGCCAATCTTGAAAGTACTCTCCTTCGCCTTCGCCTCCACCGGAGGTTGTCCGCGGGGCACGGCGCTGCTCTGTTTGTTTGCTGGGGTAGTTATAGTTGCGAGAGACGTCTTCCTCCTGCCGACCCCCCCTTCCGCGTTCTCCACGCTTGGCATACTTTGCAAAATACATTCGGGCGAGTACCGACGGCAGGAGGCCTCGGTGTGCCTACTCGCCACCCCCCCCCCCACGCGTGTATCGAGCGAAATTGGTTAAAAAGTGGGGTTGAGTATGAAGGCCTCGTTGGGTTTACTTGTATAATTTTCACCCTTGGTCGACTGCATTGCTCATCGTTATGTACGTGCGTTAAAATTTGTCAGTATTTATCGTTTTCTTCGTACACTGAGAGAAATGTCTACAGTAAAAATTGACTGACATGAAAATACATTACCATTCTTTATAGTAAAATTTGCCAAAAGTGCAGTAAATGTTGCCAGACAGCATTGAAATTTTTACTGTATTTATGGCAAATTTTACTTTCTCATAATAATACTAATTTTTATCCTATAGTAAGTTTATTAGAAGACAGTAATTTTTACAACACATTTCTATAAAAGTTTAAGAACGTGTCATTGTCTTTAACGAAGAAAAGTATATTTCAAGAATGTCTATTTTAATTGTCATTTTTAAAGCACTAGAACAATTTTATCAGATTCTGTTAGAGTTTACTTTTCTGCTTTAAAAATAGCAAATTAAAATAGAGGGTTTTTTTTTAAATGTGCTTCTTTTCGTCAACGAAATATTTTTTAGAAATTATTAAAATCTATCGTAGTAATACTATCTAGACAAAAATAAAAGCAATTTTTATCGAATCATTCTTCCTGTGTAAACAAAATTCTATACATTCTTCAGTTCTACTCCTAATTAGAGAACTCTGTACCAATTTTCAAAGAAATTAATTCCGAAGATGTGACACTCCCAGAAAGTAAGAACACACATCAAAGAAATCGAATTAACATTTTTTAAAATTACAATCTAGTCGATTCGATCTTCCATTGTTTCATCAACGCAATAATTCGTGCCAGCGCATTCAAAAACTTACTTCAAGCGTATGTACATCCGTCGTGCCGAGACTGGCCGCTCGTCAATGGCATATGCAATTAGGTGGACTATTGCGTGGGTGCTCACGTTTTCGGTGCACGCGTCTCGCAACGTGATCGGGACTGCGTGAGATCGGCGCAATACGGAGAAGCGCGACGCTTAATTGGCGAGTGAGAATAATACGGAGCGCTGGCTTACACACACGCGCGCACGTGCCCGACGTCGCCTGATGGAAATTAAACAATCCGTGCGAATCTGGGCCGCGGGCCGAAATTAAACTGCCTTACGTGCGATACATTAGCTGCACTCGCTGCTGCAACTTGTCTTGCGAGTTAGCGAGTTCGCGCGCTGCGGAGAGATGCTTTCGATGTAAATTAGCTGGCATCTTGACGATAGTGCTGTTACGGAATTTACCGGGGGACTTTTTCAATGTTTGCGGAGGAACTTGTTGAGCCTCAGCAACGTGCTTGCTTCATATAATCGATTAAACTTTTAAGTAGTACATATAAAGCATTTGTCAGCCAACGGAAACGGATTATTTTTATATGGACTTATGGTGTTCTTTTGATTACTTTTTTAATGAAATTAATGAATTATTGATAAAATTTAAATATTTATTATAATTTTTTTAAAGTTGTATTCAAAGTGCATATACTAATAGTAAAAAGAAATTATGTGTTTTAGTGTCGTAGCAGTTGGTATTTTTTGGTATGATTTAAAAATTTGATTGAGAAAATGCGAGAGTATAAAGAATTATTGTAAATAAATAGAATTTAAACTAATTTTGCGAGAAATGTATGTTTTTTTTTTTAATTTATAGTAGAATAAAATAAAATAAATTTTAATCGAATGCAGAAAAAAATATTTAAATAAAAATGTAAAAACTATCGATACGTGTTTGCTCTCTTATAAGTTGAATTAGTAAAAAATCTACTAAAATTAGTGGAAATTTATTAATTAATCCATTAAATTGTGTCACTCATTTTTATTGCAATCTCATAAATTGTAGTAGTATTACACTGATTCAACTTTAGACAATGCACATGGTAACTGGTGCAAATGTTACCAGATATATCCCCGGAAAGAATGGCACTTTCGCCTTTTGCTAAAGGGGCCGAATTATACGGACCACTTTGAAGTAGCTGAAAAAGATAAATTTTTGATTCAGCCGTTATGTTTCAAAGTGAATCCTTTTTTCTCAGGCCAAAGGAGGACCACGGGGGGCACGTAGCAGTATGCAGGGGGGAGGGGGCGAAGGGGAAAGGAGATGCGCGACAAGGCAGATGCAAAAGATAGGACAAATTGAAAGCAAAGGAAGAAGGCAGCCCCGAGTATAGGACGGAAATACAGAGAGGTTACAGGTCGACTCCTCGCCTCTTTCCGTCTCCGTCGCTGGTGCGCGGCTGCCGCTGGGGTGTTGCTAGGTTACTAGTTTCGCGTCTGGCGGAGACAAGAGCGCGAGCGAGATAGAGCGGCATCGGCGAGAGTTCGCGAAATCGACGTTTTCTCTTAAAACGGCCAAAGAACACGGAGAAACCTTAACTGTCCTTTGTTCCGCAGTGTAACCGATTTCCTTGAAAGGCTCGCTCCTTCCACGTTCTCTGTGCCCTCCCTTTCCTCTGGCCTGTCGCTCGCCGCCGCCGACGCCGCCCGCCGAGCGCGGCTACTATACGCGGCTCTCTTGGCTCTGCACCTCGCAATTGTCTCGTCCTCGACCTTCTTTCGGCGATTTCTCTCTTTAAGCGAAACGCGCCCTTTTCCGCGCTTCGGATGCACACCGCGTCCGCCGCGATCGAGAAACTCGATGGTATGTATCTGCAGTCCCTTGGACTCCTTTCTGATTTCCTGCATTTCTCTGTTTCCTTTTCTTCTTCTTCTTTTTTTTTTTTTTTTTTTTTTTTTGTTAAACTTTGTCCATTCGATGCTACCTTTTTTTAGTATTCTAAGAGATTTTGTTGAAAAACGATTCTTTGGAAGAAACGTTTATCGTGTTAACGTATAAAGTGTAGTTAGAAAAATTGAGGAGATATCATTCTAAAGTGGACTTGGTGTAATAAACTTTTAAAGTGAATTTAATTGTAAACGATATTTTATGATAAGCCGTTATCCATTAAACACCGAACTGGAGCATACTGTTAGTTCCTAAGATGCTAAAGTTTAAAGCTGAATTTGCGCGTGTATATATGCACTTCATGAGATATTATTACATGAATTCTTGCCCTGTAAATCAATTGTTAACTGATCTTTAAGTGCATGTACTTTCGGCCATTTGCAGTTATTATACACAGTAAGAAAAATTTGGAATCAAGTAATTATTTTTTTAAAACTACTAAATTTATTTAGAAACAAATAAATTCATTTAGTTTTAAAGAAATATTTAATTGATTGAATAATGAAATAAATATTTACTTAAAATTACCAATCTTTTTCTCAGTGTATTTACATATATTATTTCAACACAAAATTGAAATCATTCCCTCTAAAAATGAATAAGTGAAATATCACTAGAATAAGTGAATAGTCACTTATTTCACGTTAAATATCTTCCACTTATTGCAGCAGGTGGAAGACTTTTCACATGGAATAAGTGACTATTCACTTATTTTAGTCAAATATCACTTATTTATTTTTACAGAGTTAATATTTCGGTTATTCGCGCAAAGGTCATCAATTTTTCTCATCATTTGACGTTCAGCAGGCGTACATTAAGATCCTCGTCCAAGGAGTGAATCTGCAAAATACATGGAAAATAACAGATTGAATGGAAATGAAGTTTGATCATAACTTACGTCTCGCGTTGGCCAGACGATAGAAATATCGAGAAACCCGCCCTTAGACAACTTGGCGAAGTTTCGAGGTCCAGACCCTCGATAATGAAGATCTTGCACAAACACCGTGCTGGGCAACGAATTCTTAAACTTTTTTTTTTCGTCCAACAAAACTTTTCCGAACTACACTTCCATCCGCCTCCCCCTTCGACGATTTTCGCTTAGGAAAAAAATTCAATAAAATCCCGCGCCAGCCCGGGGACGGTGCAAAATTAATTCGTCATAGTGCCCGCGTCGTATAGGCTCCGTCGGATGCGGAGGGCCGGAGGGGTGGGCGCAGCCGTGAAAAACGAGTGCTCAGCGATTCTGCGCGAGATTTCGGCGAGCCAGCAGTAACAGGTTGGCTTAATGCGACCGCAGACGCGGCGAAAGCCCGTATACAATCGTCGCATCGTCGCGCGCCCGACGCCCGGAGGAGCCGCGGACATCGCAGCTGCCGCCGACTTTTTTCCTTTCTTCCTTCCGTGCCTCCCACCCTCGTTGCGAGCATCGGGCTATCGATCGGCTCGATTTATTCTGCGCGCCGTGAGTTTCAAAATAGCACCGGCGGCTAATGCTGGCTCGCGCCAATGTGGGTAATTGATTTATGATTGTTCCGGCTTCTTCCGCCGCGCACTCGGATCGCTGGTTTAATGCCAATGACGGTAATTTCAGAAACCGGTTCGTGCTAGCTGCATTTTGTCGTATTAAAAGAATGAGTTTACGAGTATCAACTTGGCTTCGAGGAGCTTGGTTTAAATTTTACTGAGCGAGGGATCGATTAAGTAGATGGTTTTATTCAGTCCCTTTTTGATGCGCTGTTGACGAATAATCTAACTTAAATAATGAAAAAAAAATGTTTAAGAAGAATCGAGGAATGTACATAATGAAGTACTAATTTACTGTTGAAAACTTTAGGATTTCTTACTTGATTTTATAACTACCTTCGAAATTAGAGCTACTAAATAAATGAAAATTTTCTTCAGTTTTAATAAAACTGTCTGAAATTTCAAAAACACTGTTAATAATATGTTCAAAACAGACTTCCATAATATTATTATTATATATAATTTTCTCTAATAAATAGCAAAAATGCTCATTTTTAATTCGCATTTGACGTTATAGACAAATAACTAAAAATTAAAATGACTTGACATCTATTTCTAGTTTTAAAAGCTCTAAAAGTTAAATTTTTTTGTGTTTTTCTTTTTTATGATTAGTTTGACATTAAAAATATAAGGTAAAAAATTTGCATCTCTGTAAAAATAAATAAGTGAAATTTTACTAAAATAAGTGAATAGTCACTTATTCTACGTGAAAAATCTTCCACTTGCTGCAATAAGTGGAAGATATTTAATGTGAAATAAGTGACTATTCACTTATTCTAGTCAAATTTCACTTATTCATTTTTAGAGGGATCATCGGTCAAGTCGTAGATTCGTAGATTACCCTACCGCATCGATCTTCTTTTACCAACTTCCTTCACAGCCTACTAGTTCGAGGGTGTATGTTTGGGGTGAATTTACCAGGTGACTGCAATCACAATTTCACCGTCGAAGCGCATGTTCCGACTAATCAAATTATTTTACATCTTCCCTAGAGCTGGGCGGGCGAGCGGCCGTAATTGCTCATTGCGTATGCTATCGAGCCTCGCATTGAAATTATGTAGGAAGTTCAGTGCGTTATACACGCGAACGCAGAACGGTAAATGGAAAATTAGTGGCCGTAATCATCGTGCAGTAGTTTGGCAGTGCCGATGGCTTGTAATTGTCCGGGATGCGGCGATGGCGCAGTCGGCGGGACCGCATTAGGTCGGTCTCGCTAGGCATGCGCTTCGCGAGTCCCTGCATAGTTTCGCCTGTACAGCCGACGAGAAATTCGCCCTGGTCTTGTACACCTCCAATTCGTACTTTTCTGACCGAAGCGCAGTCTTCCCCCGTTTGATTAGGAAGTTCCCTCAGTAGCTGGCGCGAATCGAGGGCCCGTTTTACAAATTGATAGTTTGACAGTGCGAGTAGTGGGACGCCGAGAAACAAATAACGTGTGCTTCGGTATTTTATTGGCTAAAGGAATTTTTTAATTTTAATCTGTATACTCGAGAAAATACATCCAGTGAAATTCACTGATTTATCAGTGAGGATCAAGGCATTTCAAGGAAATCAGTGAATTTCATTGGAAGGAATTTTTTTATACTTTTTTTTTTTGTTTTAGTCGAATGTTAATAAAAATAGTTTACAGTAGGTTCGGTACTTTTCATATTAGTTTTATTCACATAAGTTTTATTTCGTTGAAGAATGTTGTTCTTTTTAAAGAAATATAAGAAAAATATTGAACATTTAAAAAAAAAGTAAATTTTTGATTAAACAGATGAAATCAATAATTAATTAATTTGTTACATAATGATATATCTTCAGGGTCAGCTCCTGCGTATTGCAGGCTTTGTTTTAAGGATCTCAAACTGTATATTTATTGTTTTATATATTATAAATTTATATTTACATGTTTTGTAACTAATTTTTTAACTGATATATATTTATTATCAAGTATAATATAGTAAGTAGAGAAACATCAACATCGAAGTAATAACAAAAAGGAAAGTAGATCAACAAATTTCCTACTTTTTAAGTAGTAATAACGCCGTTTGGTCAGACGCGCGTAATTTTTACCTTTGATATAAGCACGGCTAAAAAAAATATATTTTACAATTGGGGCAAAAAGCATTCATCACCGAAGAGCACGACCGCAAGATTGTGCAATCCTCCGCGCCATTTTCATCCGTTCGGTATTCGTCCGCATAAATGCCGGGAGCCGGAAGAGGCCTGGGCTCGCGCAATTACGCGTCGTTAGCGCACAATTAAAACTTGCGCGCGGTCGCCCCGTCCGGCCTGGTACAAGGAACAGCGGGGGTACCGCACTCGAGGCTCGCTCGGTCGAAAAGTCCGACGCGCTAGACGCGCAATTTTCGCTCCCTCACCTGCGACGCCGCCGCGCGGCCTTCCCTCCAATTTCCCCCGGGCCGCGCCCGAATCAAGTGGGTACATACTCGAGTTAACGATGTTATCCGCGAGAGCGAGAAACGCATTGGGGGAGAGCGGCTGAGGGATGCGCCGCCGCGGTTCTAAAGAGATAGAGCTCCGGGATTAACGAGTTTTCGAAAATTAATTAAGGCGTTATATAGAAGGGCCGATAATGCGCTGGCGTCGATCGGGTAACTTTTGAGTAGCCGGTTAGCATCTTTTTTTTTCTTTATTCGGTTTTTTTTTTGTATCGTTCAATTTTCCATTTACGTTGGTATTTCGCTTTTAATTTTGGCGATTCTTACAATAATTTGGTTAAGTGTTAAAATGCAGGAGTTGACAAATCATTAGTCTAAATTGTAAATTTAATAGTTTTAGTTGAATTACCAAAATAAATGCAATTTTATTAAAAAAAAAAAAGAAAGAAACAAAATACAAGTTAAATATATTTTTGTCAACTTAGATAAATTGAAGATAAGAATTACGTGTGGCTGACCAAACTACGTTACTACTACTTAAGATGTAGGTGCTGTTTCTTCTATAAATTAATTATGAATACATTAAGTGTTTTTAATAAAAATAATGTATTCAGCATAAAACAACATTTTTAAATATATGTAAGTAACATGCATATATGCATGAGATTCACGTACACACATTCCACTTTTATCGATTTTCCATTTGCCCAATAAATATAAGCTAATAATAATTGGCTTTTTCCTAATTGTACTCTAGTGCATTGTATTTTTTTTTTTTTTTGCAGAATTACAGACATTCGATTAACATTTGATAAATTGTTAATAAATTACGTTCTTAACAAAATGAATAAGTAAAACATGAAAATTTGAAATAAAACCTAAGTCAAAACGTGATAAATTCATCTACGTAAAATCCAATAAATTTTTCTAATCTTATTAAGACGAATTTCGAGCTAATGAAAATCGAGGGCTCAATTTTCTTCGCTCGAAATTGCAGCGAGAGATTGATTATCCCCGAAAATCGAGCGAACATAATCAATCGCGGCGTGAAATTCAGTATCGACGAGGAGAAAAAAAATCGCCAAAAAAAAAAAAAAAAAATCACCGAGTGCCTGTGTGCGTATACAATTACTTTCCGCCTAATAAAAAGCGTCGCTCTGCCGTTAACTCCCGCGGAGCATGAAAAATGTAGGGGGCGCAGTTCGCACCCAACAATTACTGGAAAATAAATTATCAATACTGCGTCGATTCTCGGCTGCCCCGATAAAGAAATCCCGCGTGCTCCGCGCTCTGCTGCGAAAGTGATTGCAGAGCTGTGAACGAGAGCAGCCGACGAGAAATGGAAAAAACGAAGGGGACTCGTGAGAGACAGAGAGAGAGAGAGAGAGAGAACTAATTGAACGAGCAAAAAAATTTATTGGACAATGACTTTCGTACGTGCCGGGGTGTGCGAGCTATGTATCGATGTGTCGCAAGCAGACGCTGCCCCGACAGGCCTTAATAGCCCACTTAACGAGTCCGCCTTTCTCTCCTCTCTCTATCTTTCTCTCTCGCTTCTCTTTGCTCGGGCGTGTCGCCCTGGTTATCGGCCCGGAACAATTAACGCGTTAGGCGGTGCGCGAAATAAGTGAGTTTCGGAATTTGAAGTGGGGACGCGATGGTCGCCCGGATAACGCGTCTATTCAAAGACCCACCAGGTGTCAAAGATGACCGCAACGTGTACAGAGGATACTTTTTAAGAAGCAGGAGTAATTATACAGACAAGAAGCCGATGTGTGCATGTATTCCTTGAGGTTGTACCTTGAGGACATGTTCGAGTCGTGCAAATAATACCATTATATTTTTATTGCAAACAATGATTGGCTATTTGTTTTACCGCCGTGTACGTTTATTTTTGGAATTTTATACGCATTAGTTTTATTATGTTCTGTAATATTTCATCTTGGAGTATATATAAACATTTATTTGCAGATTGGAAAACTAGTAAACTTGTTTATTTTTGTATATCGTATAATATTGATGTAAATTTTATTCTACACAGACTTTATACATGCAATAAATCAGTACTCGTATTATTTTGAATATATATATAGCCAGATGTTTGCAAATAAATTATTGCGTAAACAAAAGTCGTAGCATAGTGCGCGATGCATCATTTTATACCTCTTTTATAAAAATTTATTCGCAGTCGCAGTGTAAATAGATTTTTTATTACGCAAATACGAAAAGAATTCACAATAATAATTTATTTGTTTTTGTTTATTTTAATCAACGGATTATCTATTTATTCAGCTTAAAAATCGAGCGATCGTTCGAGTACTTCCGTATAACGTCAATCTATTTTAAAACGATCTCATAACTATGCATCTACGCGTGATTACTGCACGTCAAGCATCGATAACTAGTTTCCTCGCTGTGAATTTACACACAAGACGAGCCATCGCGCCGGTCTAAAATTAGCAGTTGCCAGGCTTGATTGCCTATAGCTTAATGAGGCCGTAATGGCGTCGCAGCCCGCGATCCTCTCTCGCCGCCTCCAAAGCCAAAATACTTCGTCGAGGCGAAGGAAAGAAAGGACACTGTGCAGCAGTCGAAAAGAAGGTTTGCAGAAAAAAAAAAGCGGCAGATCGGGGAGTAGGGGGAAGTGCCGCGGGGGCTCGAAAGGAAACGAAACGAGTGACGCGCGCCAGACGGATTCGTTCGTGCCGCTGCAAAACAAGCTCGAATTACGGGCCCGGTACACAAGAAGTAAAAGTCCGGGGGAATCCATTTTCCATTCAAGCGACTCCCTAATGGAACCGGTGCCATTTATCGATCCCTCCGCCCTCGTCCCCCTCGCGACTTGAAGGTAGCCCGGCGCACTCTGAACTGAACTCTCCTTTCCGCTTCGAGTTTCGGACATCGTCGAAGGAGTAGCCTTGTGCACGCGTGATTAACATTTTCCGCGGTTTATCCTTAATCGAAACGCGTGCCTTTGGAGCTCTGATTTGTTATGCGAGTTTCTTTACCGCGAAAATTTGAACTGAACATTTTTTTACGAGTTGCTTGTTTAATTTATTTTTCATTCCCGTGGTATCGCTTTTTAACGCAAAGGTGTAATCGTTAAAAAATGAATGAGTTTCCTTGTTTAGTACATTAAAAAACTGTCGATCCGTAAAAGTTAACGGAAACGCCCATTGGATACAGTCAAATAAACAATCGAGTAGCGAGAGTCATATGATTTCGGGCATGCACGAGTTAAAAAAACCGCTCATCAACAGTCCTAAAGTGTACTTTCCAATTTCTTTTTCCATCGACTAGCTAAAAGAAATTATTAACGAGGGCATTATTAACGGTCGGCCCAATAGGCCTCGAGGGGCAATAAGTTCCGAAGCCCGCCCCTCGTAGTTCGGTTCGCGCGAGTCGATACAGTCCCGGTGGGGGACGTTGACTTGGAAAAAACAATTCGCGCGACTCCAGCTGATTTCTTTTTCGGGAAAGAACGTGTACGGATTCTCCGCTTCAAAGTGACTTTCTTCGCCCGAGCACCGAACGGGAGAAACAACTCGCTCGGTGGACCTTTTTTTGGCGCAGTCGCGCGCGTCGAACTGTAGCCGAGTTTTTCCCTTGGTCCCCTCCCCTCTATATATCTCTCTCTTTCTCTCTCCTCGCTCTTGGAACGAACTTGTTGCCGCCCGAGTCCGGCTGAATGTTTCATTAAACACCGCTGATACGAAAGTTTCAACTTGCAGTTATATTAATGCGTATTATTTTTTAAATAACTATAGAGACGTCAAACATATAGGGTCTATTTAGTATAGTATAGTGAGAAGAAAATATGTAATATAGGTTTTACAAAAGGATTTTAACATTCCACAGTGTTTACGTAATATTTATTATACTCTTTAAATTCTTCCCAGTGAAATTCGCTGATTTACCAGTGAAATTTACTGATTTATGGTTGCCCTGATCCTCACTGATTTATCGGTGAATTTTACTGAATGTATTTTCTGGAGTAAGTTTTTTTTTTAAATATTTACGAGTAGATCATAGGAATATTGAATTAAAAATGTTGTTTATTGAATCTAGTTTTTATTTTACATTATAGAGATTTTATTTAATGAAATATTTTACGGCAAAACATTGCACGGGTATATTGTTTTCTAGCCAGGAGGTATACGTCTTAAAAAAAAAAGAGCGCGGTATACCTATCCTTACTTATTCGAGGGGCGTTTTCGGTTGGGCGCGGAAATTTCGTGACGCGCGCATAAAGCGAGCCGCCCGGGGAGCTTCGATATTGTCGCGCGTGATTGATGACCGGCCGATCGGCTCAACTTTCGCGCGCACTTTTCCACGGGCTCGCGCAAAAAAAGCCCGGCGACGAGCAGCCGGCGGGTCCTAATTAAAGCGACTGATTTATCAATCGACGTGTCGACCTACGGCGCCTTAGCGTGAGTAATATTTCTTGCCAGTGAGTGTGAAAATGTTCGCGCGGCGAGGTCGTAAAGTTTTTGAAATTTTTAATTTTTTTCCACTCGCTTAGAAAGAGAAAATAAATCGCTCAGGTATACCCGAAATAGAATTTTGGTATAGATATTGAATGGATACGAGTGAAATTTGTATGCCCGCGGAAATCTTATGAAGCTTCGTGAAAAATACTTTTTCATCCCCCATAGTTACTGAATACTACTTCTAGTTAGTTTAATAACATTTTACTGAATTGAATCTCGATCGAAAAATTAAAAATAAAAAGGTTAATTTGATACTTTACGAATAATACTTTACAAATCCTCATGGAAAAAGAGAAATCAATTAATTTAGAACACTATTATTATTGCAATAAAAAAAATAACGAAGATTTTTTAGATGCTAAAGCACGCAAATTCACGCTTAAATTTTTGCCGGTGAAAATTCTTCTCCGCTTGGCGTCGACCCGGCGCATTAACAGTCAATAAAACCGCGAGTCCCGGGAATTTTTTTGCCGGCAGTTGCACAATGGCTTGCGCTGGTATTTGAATAAGCGGCGACGCGTCGACGTTAAAGGGCAAAAAAAAGGTCGGCGCCCGCTCGCCCCCGCCTCATGTATCATTCAGCTGTACATTCGTACGTGTCACAGAGACAAATGCGCGGCTGTTAGGCTCGCTCTCGCTCGCAGCCCCGCTTCCCTTTCGCCCCCGTGCTTGCACCTACATATCCTTCGAAAGCTCGACGAGATCACGCACTGATAATGGGGGGGATTCTGAAAAATGCGTTTGGCTCTTTTTTTGCGTCATTAGCGCTTCTTTATTTTGCCGTTAGAAGGAGCAAAGCAAATACGCTTTTTCTCGCGGTGACTTATTTTGAAATATTATTTGTGGATGATTTATGTAAATGGGCATTTGAAATGAAAGAGCGAGTGTCAAAATGTGGAAGGAAGAAATTCTAAGACTAAATTTTGAATTAAAAGTATTAAAAAGATTTTTTTTTTCAATGTACGTGTTATTATATTAATCTGCCTTGGATGTATATTTTTACAGTGTGTTGTGAATGGGAGTCTAATTTTATTAAGAGTTCGACTAGTTGTTGACTAGATGTGTAATTTAATTTTTAAATGAATTTTTAAGATTTTATTCAATGAATTTTAAGATTTGAAAAGAACTTTCTTTTAAAATTAATATATTAACGAATTGAAGATGTTTTTGTTCGTGATATTAAATTCTTAAATATTTCTTTTTTCAAGCGGTAATAAGAGTTATTTTAATTATTAAAATCAGAAGTGACGATGATTTTTAAGATAAATCTTAGAAAGATTTTCTTAAGGTTTTTGAAATGATACAGAGTCAAGCATTAATGAAGATCAAATTAGAAAAAAAGATTTATTATATTTCGTTAAAAAAAAAAAACAGTATAAATATCTGCTTGTATTCTGCATAAATCTTTCAAATCCAAAGTATTCTCGAGTATAATAAACGCATCAGATGCAGTGTCACTCGCTATCCTCCTTTCTTTGCCACTCGCACTATTTTTTTTTTCTTCCAGTAAAATCCAGTATTCCGGGCGAAAACTCAATTACCCAATTACCCGGCCGCTCTCGGCGGATTAATAAAAAATTATGTAGAGCTACTCGGCTTGGCACTTGTATTTTAACGAATTTCGCAGGTGCACTCGCGCTTTTAGGCGAACGAGTCGACCCTAATGAATGAAGATGCTCAACCAGAGGAGGGGATCAAATTAACGGCGAAAACACTCGCAGCCTTCACTTCTTCCTCTCTTCCCCTCTCTGCTCTTCTTCCTCTTTTTTTTTCAACCGAGCGAGTGGTATATCGCGAGCGGCACGAAGAGAACGGGGTACGACAACGCGCACGAGAGTCGCGTGCGCGGGCCTTGTATGTTAGACGGCGCTGACGCCTCTCTTAATTCTATTTTGCACCTACGCTCCATCAAGGCCCTTACACGGACTTCCGACGGCGTATTCGAAAAATAGCACGTGTCGCGGCTTGTTAAACCTCTTTGTATTCGTCTGGCTACCGGTTCGCGCTTTTTTTTTTACGAGGTTATGATGAATAAATTGCGGCCGTTGGGCGGATCGTAATTCACCGGTAAATCTCAATTACGGCTTCACGGTGTAAAGTGTGAATGATGAATTTATTGACCTGTGAAAAATTAAGTTGCCTCGGTGAGCGCGTGGCCTTTGTTTGGTGGATGCTGTAAGTAGTGTTACGTACGTTAGGTCAGACCTGGTCTTTTGATTGAGAATTCTATCTGTACTTGGATGTATGGTATGTAGAACTTTTATTGATTTATTAAGTAATCTTACGATGGGAAGGAGGTTGTGGAATGTTTTTATTTTTAGTGTTATTAATAACATTTTTACGGTCGAATATTATAAACAATTAATTGGAATAGTCTGCATATAAATCTAATCGTTGCTTATCATTAAGTCCTCTTCTTTTTTTTTGCTTATGTAGGGATATACGTTAATTTGCATATCATAGTTTATACTAATATTAACTTGTTCATTAATTAATATACGGAGTTTTGGATTGCAATTTCACAGCGTTAAATTAGCGCTTTTACTTCCTCCCAGAGTATTCTCATAAGTAAACATTTACAAGTAAGCGTTTTATATTTAATGATCAGCTTCGTACGAACGAATCGTTAACCAGATTAATATTATTAATTAAATATTCAAACAATAATGCTTTATTATAAAAACAGCAAATATTGTAATTATTATTCATTTCGTATGTTTGTCGTTCATTCAAACGTAAATATTTGCCACAATTCCTGTCTACCCTTATCCGATCGATAAATAAACAAATTTATTAAACATACACCACGTTCAGTTGTCGCATGTTTCGACCGTCGTACCACCTTCCATTTACACACACTGAGCGATCTATACACTCGCAGACGATTGCACTGCTGACCCAGTCGCAATGTCCTGGCTCCGCGGTCGTGGAAAAAGACGAAGCAACGGCGGAGGAAAGAAGCTTCAAGTTATGGGAGAGCGAGAACATCGCCGTCACTCTTCTTTTATTTCTTCATTTATCCGGGTGGACTGACTGGGGGTCTGTAGTACGTCCTCGTGCCGCACTGAAATTCTCGCAATTTGTCTGTCAGAGCGGGCTGCGCGATTCGAGACTGCAGTCATCAAGCCTGAGTTTCTTTTTTCTTCTCTTTTTGTCGTGCGACTGACGCGAAGCGCTCGCTCACCTGCTTTTTTCATCTCACGCTCGTGCGCGCTCAGAGGGAGGGAGAAAGGAAAAGAGAAAGAAAGAGAAAGAAACAGAGAGAGAGAGAAAGAAAAAAGGACAAAGTGAGAAAGAAAAAGGGAGAAAGTGAGAAAGAAACAGAGAGAGAGAGAGAGAAAGGGTGGGGGAGGAAATTCGTCCTGAAAATTACTGTGAATTTCGAGGTAATTCTGCGGCAGTCTCGGATGGAGGGCGCGCTGGATAAAAATTAATTTGATATTACCCGAAGATTAAATTGTTATCCGCTCGAGTTATTATCCCAAAGTGCGACCATTATCTGCACAGCTGGATTTGCATGTGAATCGGACTGTGCATTTTTGGACTGCAGATATAGAGATTATTCTGAGAGTTGCGCCAAATTATGAAGGTAACTGTTGGAAAATACTTTAGGTCGAATTAATGCGTTGAAAACGTTTTGATAACTATTTTTATTTAATTGTAAAAAATTTATTTATTTTCTCGGAGAAACTCTCTAATAATTGCAATAGTCTGTTATAACGTTCCTATATAAACATTATGACGACAAGATTATTGCATGTTTTTCGTAAAATTTTCAAAGCCAAGAAGATTTTCATAATTTTATTGAAAAATCAATAAACTATTGCGTTTTTTTTTTGTAATAATGGTAGATGTGAAAACATTATAAAATATACGTACCATCATAATTTTTAATAAGACTCTTTTCTCCATGTAAATTTTGTGTAACTATCGAAATGTGTTGAACAATCGTACATAAACTTCATTTTTATGCGTATAATATAAACTTTTCACGATTAAATATTAAAAATAGTTAAATAATTATAGTCTACTACATAACTCTCAAGGAGAATTGTCTTTTATTTACTTTTCCTGCATATATAAATGGTATATACTCTATTTGTGAAATAACCAGGAAATTCTCTCCAGATACACTCATTTTTCCTCAAGTTATTAAAAAAAATAAAACAGCACATCCAAATAATAGAGTTCTGTCGTAATATTGAAATAGCGGAGATTCCCTCAATGGGCGGAGTGTCAGGAGTCGCATATTGAATCGCAAGGGCAGCGAGAGCGAGAAAGTACATCACGGCGGCCGCGGAAGTGCCATCTGTCTCGCGGTGCCCGGCGCTCGATCTCCCGCGCATCGGCCGTCATAAAAGCCGCACCGCATAAGTATGAGTCGTTCGCTCGTCGGTGAAGTTGCCGCTATTTCGCCGGGCGCGCGACACGCCCAGCACGCCGCAGCTGTCAGGGGATCTGCGAACACTTTCGCCGAGGTGAAAGCGGAGCAAGGAAGGGGGGCACATTTGAAATTCGGATTTCAAACTCGGTGGGGTTGACGACAACTTCTTTGACAAAAACTGTTTATCCCGCGAAACTTCCTTCAAATATTCCATTTTTATTCCGGAGGCCCGCCCGCGACAGACGCTTGTCTCCTTTATTCGGACTCGGACATCGCGACTTGACGAACGGTTCGGTGGGCGGCTCCACGTCTGATTTTCGATTGCTTGCTGAATATTTCAGTTCTTATATGGTCCTTTTGTCATGCTTTGATGATTGTTAAGTTAGATTTTTGTATTACTTAAAGTATGCTATAGATATATTATGAAGAATTTTACTTGTTTATTTATCTATTGAAACCTAAAAACTTTAAAGACAAATCATGCGAAGGAAACTGAAATTAACTGAGAATAGGCCCGCTGAAACAAATATTTTATTTGCTAACTCTACATACTAAATTACCCAGAGATGCTTCTCTTATTAAAAAACTAAACACTGCAAAGTAACAGATAATAGTAGTATCTGAGTTCATGTGTACAAGAATGTAGATTTACAACTTATTATATTTTCTTTTTTCTTAATATTCGATTAAGAATAGATCAGCTTATTAATAATATTTTTTTCAATTGATCACTATCAGGAAGGTACATATTAAGACAAATTTATTATACATTTTTCAATCTATGAAAGATAAGAATCAAGTTTAAATTCCTCTAAAGTAGAAGCTAATTTTATACTAAAGTTTCATTAAAATTATTCTCCGAATGGTCAAGATATTTTTAGACAATTGAAAATCATTGACAAAAAAAGCTATTTTTCGTTTTCTCAAAACGAAAGTTTTCTTTTCTCAAGAAAAAAATATTTCGTTAGCATAAGATATTTTGCTTATTCCCTACATTTTTATATTCTCAAACGCCATCACTTAAAAATTCAGACAGCATTATATCGTTGACAAGTCGAATAAACGAATATGATGCAACTTATACGCGTTAACTTAAAACATTCATCACCCCTTGTAAATTTGCAAAATCCATTTGGTGACCACGTTAAACTACCGGATAGCGCTTTCCTTCCGAGCAGACTTTTTTCTCGCCACTCGCGTCCGCGCAAACTGTCAAACCCATCGCGCGGACCCGCGCACAGGGAAGAAAAAGAAAAACGACCAGTCGGGAGCTTGGACTTTCCCGCGTCGTCGACGCAGTCGTCGTTCCCATGCAAACGCGACCGCTTTTTCTCCCCGTGCTCGTTTTACTTTTATTTGCGCCAGCTACGATTTTGAAATCCACGTCCGCCCGAGGTAAGTCCGAGCGGCCCTCGACGCATAAAAGTGCGAACGGCCGTTGTCGAGGGGAATTGTCGCGCTTTACGCTTTTCGAGTTTTTGCGCTTTGTCCTGGATTTTATTTATCATTTCTTTTTTATTTTTTTCGTTAAATACGTATTTTGAAAAGATTTATAAAAATATTTAAAATAAGGATTAAAAAAGGCGTTTCTTTTTTTTAGAGGTGATTAGCTTTTTAGTTTTATATTTATTATCTGTTATTAAAGTAGATTACTTCTCTTTTTAGCGTAAATTCTAGACAAGATTAAACAAATTTATTTCATGTAGAAATCTTTGCAACTTATAGATTAGTTTTAAAAATAAAAATTGGGCGAAATTGGATATTGAACTTGTTTAATTAGTAAATCATCTCTTAACTTATTTCAGGACACTACTGTCTCGCAAAAACGATCCTCCTGAAACTATTACTCATTAGGACAGGAGTTTCACAGAAATTTCGAAAATTCCTGCTTCCTCTTTCTCGAGTTTCTCTGAATTCGTGCGGACGACTCGTCGTTTATAACGAACTGAATTACCATTCGCAAAAGTTTCGCCAACATTCGACTCTGTGTTTGGTCGATCCCTCTGGAATCCCTTTTCCATTTAGAGAAAAATACATTTTAAGTTGTTTGCATTATAATAAATAATGACGAAATAGATATTCCATTTCAACCGGGATTGCAGATAAAATATACATGAGATACACTGGATTTCAAAATAAATTTAAATTTCACTAGCCGAAGGAAGATATGAGAAAAATCGATTATAAAATAGCAAAGAGAAAATGTAAGTAGTAACAATCGATTATAGTCAGGCCGAACTCACCAAATTTCATTGTTGGATAATTAAAAACGACGCAAGTATAATTAATTCTCACCTTGTAAATCTAAAGTCTTTAGTGAAATTCGATATACGTAGTGCTAAAATTATCAGTAATTTCATGTCATAGTGACATACTCTTCAGTTAAAAGTATTTTAATAATTAACTTCTTGTCAGAAGCGTATTAATTGAGTGAGCATATAATTAACTCTGACAAGAAGTGTATTATAAGCATATCTGACAAGAAGATAAGTCACTTTTGACAGGAAGCTAGTGAAATTAAAAAAAAAAAAACTCATTCAGATTGAGAGAAATAAATTAAGATCATCAATACGCCATCTAAGCTCGTAAACAATTAAGCCTATAACTTGATCGTCGGCTCGACGCCGAGAAAAGAAAAGTCGTCGCCCATAAAGTGCCGGCACGCGGCGCACGTCGAAATTGATTAAACAGCGTGCCTCTCGCATTATTACGTGGCGATACGTTGCGCAATCCCCTCTGGCCCTTTGTCGCCCAGCGTCGCGACCTGTAAAGTATGAAGCCGTAACTCGGGATCCCCGAGACCGGCTCCTGAAGTTTACGATCGTTTTATGGGGATTTTTATCGCTGTGTAAACTATGCGATACCGCCCCGACCCTCGCCCGGCGCGTATCCGCTTCCGCGGGTATCGTCCGCTCGAGCGTCGCTGCGCGGCACCGGCACAAAGTGCGTGTGCCCCCTGCAGTCGCGCGCTCGACTCCTTGCGAGCGCTGCGGTGTCCCCTGAATCGAGAGGAAATTGCACGCGACGAGTACCGAGTCGGCGGGGGATCTTTGAAGTCTCGCTTTGATCGCTGACTTTTCATTCCCGACTTCGCCGCGCATTCATTTTGCCTAGTTTGGAAAATTGCGTTTGATGCTACCGAGTCCTATTGAAATGCTCACTTGCAGTGCACGCTGCAAATTTTAGTGATGACTTCGAGAGTTATTCCGGAAATGTTGTGGATGAATATTGCAAGTTTTCGTATGATAAATTTTTCTTTTATATAGAAGAAGGGTAGATTTTTCTTTAAAAGAGTAGATGGTAATTAATGGTTATTGTATAATTAAATATGAAAGCCTCTCAAAAATAAGATTTGGATTGGAATTTGGTAAACTGGCGGCAACGTGAATGTCTTTCGGGCTTCATGATTGAATAAAAAATTTTACTCACGTACTTTTCGGTCTTTACTGCTGAATGTCGGAAGAAATATTGGTTTATTCTACTTATTTTAGAAATTTTAGTTTTCGTTTAAATCAGTTTATAAGTTTATCGTGTATAAAATTAGATGGGTATCATTCAATGAAAGCGTTTTTTTTTTTAATATTTTAAGCAGATAATATTAATAGTCTACCAAGAACAATTAAAGGCATATTAACAATCTGTATGCTGTAACAAATAAATTAATATGTATCCACCTAGAACATCTCTAATTAATAGGATTGCCCTTTGCAATAATAACAACATTATTAATTCGCAGTAGCTCTAATGATTATATCCGAAGTACAAATGAAGTTAGAAAAACGAATTGTCACGAAATGTCCAGCTCTGGATTTTATTCATATCCTCAGTGAAATTATTTTTTGATAAAAATATTGAGACCTCTTGAAAAAATCTGCAGGAAACTGAATAAAGAATAACTCGTGAAAAATGAATATAAAATGAAAATAAAAGCATTTCTGATCATCTTCTTGTTAGTCCAGTTATCGATCAATTCATCACCTGACTTTATTTCGCCGACAACAAGAGCACAGCTCGGCAATAATCAGGAAAATAAGGGAAGTTCAAGAAAGCGCATTTAAATAAAAGTTAGCGATACTCTATTAAAAGTTGCCGAAGAATCCGAGGGAAGAGATCGTCGATCCCAATAAAGGGCAAGGTCTGAGAGCGCGACGTCAACGATAAACGAGGGTCGAGGAAGAGAGAGAAAAGAGTGAAAAGAAGGGGGGGGGGATGAGGAGAAAGAAAGACTACTTCGCGAGATTTCTCTGTGTGCAAACGAGCTTACGATAGCGCGTCCTTTTTAATTCCTAATCAGTTTGACAGTTACAGATGAGGCAACCCGCGGAGTGTCGAGGCACCAGAGGCAACAGAAAAAAAAGGGCGAAATAAGGGAAGTTTCGCGCCTGCTGTCGGCTTATTAGAAAAATACCCGCGCGGAATTTAATCTGTGATACCGGATGCAGAGGGGAAGGGGACGTCTGGGGGTAGGGAAAAAGTTCGGCGGTGCACAGCCGGCCGATAATCTCCGGGGCGCGATGAAGAGTGGGCGCCTCCGCGATTCGGACGGCCTTGCGGTTATCGGCCGGCGTCGAACTTTGACAATCTGCTGCTGTATACGTCGCGACACCTGCTGACCCCCGCAATTTCCCGAGTGCCCGAGGAAATTATGTGTGCGAACACGCGGGCCATATCGATCCTAACACCCTACTTGCTTGACCTACATAAATTACTGTCTGGTGTTTTACTCGAACTTTCCCCTCTCTCCCTTCGTTTAGTTTTTCATTCCGGACATGGCGGTTTCGTTTGAGGCTTCTTCTTTGAATGGAGCGCCTTTGCAAAGTCGTGCTTATAGCTTCACGTACGGATTTCAATTTTGAGCTTTTGCAAACGTTATTACGGCTTGTTTTTTGATACCTGAGAGCAACGTAATTGAAATTCGCGCTTCTTTCTAATTTGTATTTTGTGTTATAATAAAATAATTCTCTGTTATTTTGTGTAAGGGGCATTATGGATTGCCTTTTGTTTTTTTTTTTTATAAATGTTCAATTATTTAATAATTGAAGATTGATTGCAGGAATAGTTGTGCTATTTGCAGAATAATTGCAATATTTGCAAAAAAAGCTAAAAAAAAATGTCATTGAATAAGAAATATTATTAAATATATTTCTTATTCAATGACATTTTTTTAGCTTTTTAAACTATACGTCTTCATGTGAAAACTATTATTTCGCATTTATTTCTCTGGAAGTATTTATAGAAAAACTTTAATTATGTTTCCTCAACTACGCGAAGTACACAAGGAACGTTGCAATATCTACAATACGCGTTAAAGAAAATCTACTCATTATATTCGTAGAATAAACTTTTAGGAATTTGTCAATGAAATTAAATGAGTTTTGCATAATTATTTTAACCCGATACGAACATATCGAAAGCAAGAAAAAAAGTATCGCATCCATTGTTATTCTAAATATGTGCCAAATTGAGTACTTACTTCACAGCGGCACGCCTTCAATCGTAACAAATCCCTACAGCCAATCGCATCTATATCTTCCCGGTAAATCCGAAAAAAATCCAATCGGCAAAAAAGTACAAGGCATTTGCCGTGAACGAATTTTCTCCGGCGGTCGCTGTCATTTTTCCGCCGGGCAGACGTGACACAATGTCGCAGGCCGCGTGCGTCGGTATGTCGGTCAAATCCATTTCGCCTCGCGCCCGGCCATCGGACTCATCGGACGTGAGCTCCGCGCAGATTGCTTTTTCGAGCGCTCTTTCCTCTTTCCCGCCATTTTTTTTTCTCTCCCTCTCTTTTCGACCTGTAGTCCGAGGATTGGTGTGACCCGGTCGATCAGCTGTCGCCTTCGGCGCGGATTTCGTGCGATTTCCGCTCGAGTCGTAAGTCAAGGTGGATGCTTCACGGCTAATGGGCTTCCAGGAGGAAATGGCCGAGCCGTTTTTCCGAGCTCGTTAACCGAGTTTAGTTAAATGGCCAAGTCGATCGTTAGTTTTTATGGCGATTGATCGGCGTTGCATTTTGTCGATTTCGTGAAATCTTCGACTGATGGCGTTTTACAAGAAATGAGCAATCAAATAGATCCAATCGTATATTAATATTCTTCCAATTGTCATGCAATTGTTCGATAGTAATAAAATCACATAAGAAAGCTTATATGATTCTCATGTGCGAATCATGTGCGAATTAGTACGTGTAAATCGTATGTGAATCACATGAGCATCATCTTAGAATCACACGAGAATTACAAAAGAATCACCTAGGTTATTATTTATTTATTTTTTTTTTTATTTATTTAATAACAGACGGACTTTAGTCCATTTACAAAATAAAAGAAAGAAGGGATTTTTAGTAGCAAACAGTTTTGGAATAGAAATATTACATTGCTTAGACTTAATGATAAAAATTATACGCATCTTTTGTAACAATCTTAATTAAACTAGACGAGCTGATTTCCCGTTTTAAGAAATTCCCTAATAGCACCTTCAAATAAGCCGATAGAGTGAATGTCACGGTGTTCAGTGCTAAGGGAGTTCCATGCTCTCCTTAGACGGGGAATAGGTGCATTATATATCAAAAAATAGTAAAAAATTATTTTTGAACTAATTATAGTTCTAACTATATAACTAATATAGTATAGCTTACCTCATGTTGTAATTATTCACTGGTTTAAATAAATAAAAAAAAAAAAATAATTATTGTGTATTTTATTACAATTTTACTAGAGCGGTTTACTAGAATTCCGAAATATGAAATTTATTTTCTGATAAATTGAAATTTTTCTTTTATTTTATTAAACACAATACAGTAAAATTACAATGATGAAAAAATACTTAATAACTATTTTTTATATAAAAACTTATTGTGATTCTTGTGTGTTCCTCATATGATTCTGGTGTACTCATTCGCACATGATCCGACATGAGTACTGAATTATTATAACTATAACAAAGAATTACACAGCGTCTGAAGAATTCATGAAAAAGACCAGACCAATAACAGTATTTTCATGCAATATTATTCCATTTAAATATACCCGTCAACTCGCGAGCCCTTCGAGCTTCTAACGTAAATTTTAGCCTTCAGTCCATTGCAGAAATCGAACGTCGCTCTCTCCCGGATTAACCGAATCTTCTGCGTCGGTCGGAGCCGTTCGCACGGGTCCAGCGCGCACATAACCCCGGTGAGACTCGGCGTCGCGCGTGTACGCGTCCCGACGCTTGGTTGGGAGTTTATTTTTGGCGGGTCGCCAGGAGGGGCCATACAAGGGCTGTATGCGCGGGCGCGCACGCGGAAACCGGGAGCGGCCGATTGTCCGGGGCGGGGGCGGCAGGCCGGTGCCATTTTCGGACAATCGTGACGATGCCCTCTCTCCCGCCTTCCGCGCATTAAACGCTTATTTCGCTCTCCGCACACGTATCATCGGTCTCCGCCATTCCCGGCATGCGCCTTCTTCCCGTTCCTTCCTTCCTTCCTTCCTTCCTTTATTTTACCCTTCGACAGCCCCCCGCGCCTCCCTCCTCCCGCCTTGCCTCGGGAGCGTACGCTTTTTCCATACGCGTACACCACACTGAATACGTGAGGTCGTTCTTGTCACCTTCCGCCCCATGGAATGGCGTATTAAAATTATTCCCGGCTCTCCGGCGTTTACTCGCCGGCCCTCGCTATTGGCTCCGATCGCAGCTTCTGCTGACGTATACGGCGCTCCGATTCTATTGACTCGGACCTGCGTTTTCATATGTTGAGGGAATTGATTTTTTTTCCTCTTATTTAATTTTGACGATTTTTTGGGTGACACGTGTATCTGAAAATTTAATATATAATATATTATTTTCATATACTATTTAGATGAGAGTTTCACGTTTTACATTTCGTTTTTAAAAATTTTATTTTATTCACTGAAAAAAAAAGGTCTGTCGCCACAACTAACGGTCAGTTGTTGCAACTAATATTTGGTTGAAACAAATAAAATTTTGTTCGAAACAAATAAATTTTGGTTGAAAAAAGTAAATATTAGTTAAAACAAGTAATGGTTAATTGTGGTTACTGAATTTTTTTCTCAGTGTTCTGATGATTTTAATAGCGTCTGTGATTATTACGATTTAGCAGTGTCAATTAAATAATATGATATCTTTATAATGTACCCGCAGGTTTAATCGTCTACTTTTCCGTTTTCCATAAAATAATTTTTCGGAAGCTTTTTATTTATTTATAATGGCTAAATTCACAATCGACTAACTTATACATTGTTATAGTAGACTGTCTTAGCAGAGTACCTTGACACATTTACGTACATTTTTATAATTGATCGAAAATGAACATATAAATATATGAGAATATAGCTTCTTTTATTATCCACTGCACTGGCGATTTCTCGTAACCGACAATGAGTATTAAAATATTGGGACTGCAATAAAAAGCACGTATACCATAATAATGCAGAGACCTGACTTTTCCTATTCAATAAGCGTCATTAAAAATTTGACGACCCAATGAATCGAATACAAACGGATATTATTTCATATACGCAGGCCAAACGGAAACGATACATTAAAAGGCCGCGCGCGCGGCATAAAAGCCAATAGCAGTTACTTCATCACCGCTCGCTAAAATAACGTCGCGCTCCCGTAATAAATAGCCAATCAAGTTTCTCCCTCGCATGTGTCATTCTTCGAAAGCGGCCGCTTGTTTTTTTACGCCCTCGTGAAGAATAGCTCTCGCGCGCTGTTATCCCGCGGGAAATGGGCCGGGAAACCTCTCGCCTTCGCGCGCGCTTGTACGGGGGGAACAAAAAAAGGCGGGGGCGCGAGCGCAATTTTCCTCAGCGAGCGGCACTTTTCAGCGCGACTGTTCCGAGCGACAGAGAGAGAAAAGGCGAAACAAAGGAAGAAACCGCGACGGCGGTGCCAGCGATGCCACTCTGGGCTTCCCCTTTGGTCTCTTTATCTTTTCTTTTCTTTCTTTCTTTTTTTTTCTTTTTCTTTTTTTAAAAAAAAAAAAAAAGTCGTGCGTTTTTTTATTCTCGCGTCGTGGAATGTAATAACAATGCCGGGGCTTTTTCATTTTCTCCGGCGGGCGGAATAAAAAGGCAGTTATCGCGATAAGCACTCGGGGGGCAGGCCGGTAAACTTTATTAAGCAATGGAGCCGCGGTAATGCCCTTTGAGCGTGGCTACGGCGCAACGAGGTTACGTTGGCGGGGCCGCGGCGGGAAATATTTCGAGTGCCCGGCACTTTTTCGATCCTCGCTTTTCGCTCCGGCGATCTCCGCGCGCCTCGGGAAATACGCCGGACCGTATGAATTCGAGACTGATGCGCGCATGGGCCGGGCGCGGCGAATTAAACGAATTGAACAAATTGACGCGAATTCACGGGGATTTATTTATTTCGTTGGCGAGGAAATTTTTTTTTTTTTTGCCCCACGCGCGACCCGCGTCCTCACTCGCTCAAGCCGCTTTTTGCAAATTGTTAAATTGCTCGAAAATACTCGTGTGCCTGTATACTTTTTTTTTCAACTGTGTTATCGAATTTTTTAATTTAAACAACTGCAGTAAAACGTTGTGAATGCAAGTTTTAGTTTTGAAATAACTTTTTAGTCTTATATTTGTAAACTGAAGAATTTAGATTTTTAATTGAGCACTTTAATTTTGAGAGTTTTAATTGAGTAAAATATTTCACTAGTGTAGGATTCTAGTTTACTGTTAATCATTAAATGTACTTCAAATAATTCATCGAAGCAGTTTTGTTAAAATTGACGCAATTGACTTTATTTGCAAAAAAGCGTTTTCAATAGCATATATAAATGTTTAGTACAAATTACTAATCTAGGTACTTTTAGGGAAAGTGGTCATAGACTATCATACTGAAAAAAATTACCCTGCTTTATAGTAAAATTTATCAAATAATAATTCCAAATGTTCGTG
>JAWWEN010000001.1:9943030-9956683 GCA_035582955.1 Sycophila texana | reverse complement strand
ACGCGGCTCGAGTACGAGGCCCGGTGCGCGGGCCAGGATGCGCGGAAGCTCCCCCACCCACCGCCTCCCACCCCCCCCCCCCCCCCCCCCCGCCCCCGCGCGCGCGCGCGCGCGCGCGTGTACACTGCTGATACACATACACATTCATATGTACTTATATACAGACACATACCCATAGGCATACTTGTATAAACTCACGTATACACACAAGTAAGCGTGAGGTTCGATCCTCAAGTTCCTTTTTTCAGCGGGGCCCCCTTAGTTTAATCGCTCACTTAAATTTGGCTCCGAGACCGATGAAACTTTATGCATCGCCCAAGGTTCTCTCCGCACCGTATAATTTGATGTAATCATACAATTTATATTGTATAATGTGGATTTTGTGCAAGTTTGGCCAAATTGAAGGTGCTTGCTCGAGAGAAAGAGAGGGAGAGAGAGAGAGAGAGAGAGAGAGAGCAAGAAAGTAAGGAGCGCAGTATGCACAGGCGCGAAAAGCAGGATGAAGGGAGGGAGCAGGGGGAATTCCCCCCGCGGGGTATAACAATAAGCCGTAAAGTAGAGGATTTTGTTTGGTATACCAATTAGCCCGTCCCACATAGCGCAAGCTCCACCCATGAGTCGAATCGGCGCGGCGCGCCGCGGATGCGAATTGCGCGCGGCGTTTATACGACGTCGTTCCTCATCCGCGTTGCGCGGTGTGTGCCTCTCCTCGGCGTTCGGTCGCGCGGGGCTCGCGTGAGGCGAGCATAAAACCTTGCGCCGCTCATGCCTGCCCCCCCTGGTCCCTCTCGGCGTCCCTCCTTAGCTCGCGCTCGACCCTGGCGAATGCAGCGAGAGCGCCGATATCCCCCTTAATGAGGCCTCGAGCGACTTTCGATCTACCGTAGGCGCTCCGCCGCTGATTTATAGCCTAATTGTTGTTATTACGCGTGCGAGCGCGTACGGGCCGCTTCCACGTGATATAATTGTCCGGGATTAACGTTGACTCGCTAATAGGAGCAACGCTGCCCGCGCCGAGCTACTCCTCTCTCCCTACTCCCTTCTTCCCCCCTGATTTTCTTCTTTGCTCAATGAAACCTTTAGTTTATTATGTCCACATTAGGATCATTGATTTTTCTTTTCGTTTTTTCTCTTTATTGGTGGTTGTGAGGCGGTGCGTCGACCTGCGCGAGTATGTACAGGAATATACTATAACCAGGAGATGTACTGAGCTTATGAGTTATTCTACTACATTCCTTGAATACTACAGTACTGACTGTAGTAGTAGTACTGTATGTTTAAAAAAAAAAAACACAGATAAATTTTTATGTAGGATCTTGCGGGGACATTAGCAGTGATAAGTATAGAATAGATGATGGGTGTAGAACATAAGTAAAATGAGTATTATGTTGATCAGCCATGTTTTTATGGAATAAGGTTCACGCTATTAAAAAAATTTAATTTAACTATTTGAATCACTTCTCAAATCAGATTGACATAACATTCAATATAATTTCTTACTGGAAAAAAATTACAAAAATTTAATGAAACTATAATGACATTTATAAGAAACTATTGCATTTTTTCCAACAATGACAGTATGTGAAGACATTAAAATTAACTAATGCAATTTTTTAGTAGAGAATTTTTTCCGTGTGCTTATTTTATACATAGTCATGATATCGATTTGTTCATTAAGAAATCAGTATCGACAATTGGATTATTGCGTGAAAAGTTTTTTTTTAACTTTCATCAATTACTAAACTTATGCCATCGCGTACAATATTAAAATATTAAAATTTTTCTTACACCGAGAAAAAAATTTAGTTGGATCAACGATCGCGCTGTTAAATACTTCCAACAGAAAAATATTGTTATTTTAACAGCGTCCACATTGATTGAACAGAAGTATCGTTAAGATAACAAGAGACTCTGTCAAAATAAGATTTATTCTGTTAAATTAACAGTGGCGCTATTAGATTAACAGTGGAATTGTTGAATTAACAGCTTTTTTTTTGTTGGAAGTATTTAACAGCGCGATCGTTGATGCAACTAAATTTTTTTCTCGGTGTACTTATATTTTCAAACGTCTTTTCTCAAAATAAATTATTTCTATTTAACTCATCAAACGCAAGTCATCGCAATGCCTATAACAATATACAATGTCTTTGGTCAGCTGCCATCACGAAAGTTCATGCAGTTGCACCCTTAAATCTTGTACAACAACGCGAGGCATATACCCAAAGAGATCAAGAAATCTCAAGTAAAACAGTCACCCTCCTCCAGCTCGTATCTCCGAATAAACAAGCGGCACTGCGCCACCGATCAAACCGAACCCCGACAAATGTCCCTGCAGCGCAACTCGTTCTACAGAACAAACTGCCTCCTTCCGAAGTGTAAGAAAACGGGTGGCTCCGCAGATTCTGCAGACTCGGAAAAATGACGCGTGCTCGCGGCAGAAATGACGCGGTCCAATTGCTCGAGTCCGCGGTCCATTCGTTCCTCCGGACAAACAAATGGGAGGGGACCTCTCCAGATCCCGGACACCTTTCCGCGCCCCGGAGCAGCGATGCGCACATTTTTAGCGGCCGCTGATCGATGGCCTCGATTACGCGCGGAAATTGGCCCGGATCGAAGGGGGCCGCGCCCGACGAGTTGCGCTCTTTTTTTTTCTGCAGGGGACACTCGGTGGCGCGGGATAACGCGCACGTGCGGTTATTTCCTATCCACTTTTGCGCCCTCGCCCTTTGTCGGCTCCGGCGCCATTCAGCGCACGAGCTGCTGGTTCACTCGGAATGGTGATGAGGAGGAAAGTTTGCATAAACATACAGTGAGAGACGTTACAGCTTCCTTTTACTTTTACGGTTTCTCTTTTTTTTTTGGGATTATTGGATTTTAGACGCGCTAAGAATGCCTTGGTTATAATGTCACTGTCGTTTTACTTTCTTTTTGACACTCACGTTTTTAGTCTTGTAATTAAGTGAGTTACGGATATTTCTGTTATTGCTGCACTGAGAAAAAGGTATTTGTAAAAATTGTTATCTGCAGGGAAACGCGACCGCAGACTGGACTCAAATAGACAAAAATTACCATTGTATTTTACAGTAAATTTTACTGTATGTATTGGATTATTTTCAATACTGTCTATAGTAAAATTTACTATATTTACGGCGAACTTTACTATAGTCAATGCTATAGAGTATACTCTGTAATGATAATTTTTATCTGAGAGGCCAGTCTGTGGTCGCGTTCTGTCGTTCCGATACAGATAGTAAATTTTATAATACGTTTTTCTCAGTGTGTTATTCTTCTATATTAGTAGGTTTAGAAAGCTAATAAAGTCATTCACTCTCCCGATTAAGTTTAATCAAAGCATTATCTGCATATTGTTGTCTACTTAAAAAGTATAGAGTAAAAAGAATAATGTAAGATTTATTCAGCGCGAATTTAATTTTTTTGTAATCATCATGAGGTACATAATTTTCGCATTTTTTTCCTAACTAGAGATTATTATCCTTTTTAGATCCGTAAGTTTTTACTTTTTAGTCTAGAACACTAGTTGTTGCCCGCTACTGAAACTTATGTATAAACATTGTATATTTGTACTAGTTTTTCTCGGAACTAGGATTTTATAATTGCACTAGTTTTTCTTATTAATTTCAATTTAACATACATCGTTTTTATTTAAAAATGAATGAATAATAAAATAAATGTTATAATTGCTTTTAAAAGACTGCAACTTGAAACCACACCAGATGTTTGATCACACCTACTAAGGAAACGGATATATCGAACAAAATACGATACTTATTTCTACATATCTATATATTGTTGCCTGTTCCCTTTGCGTGTAATATGGCTTAATCGAATAACCAAGCTTGCACAGATGCGGGCAGCAGCATGATTTCGATTAGAGGCGGTAAAATTTCGTTCCTAATATTCCCAGTCCGATCGTCGAAATAAAGCGGCTCCTGAGAATCCCCATAAGCCCCCTAAGAAAGGGGACCGAGGCTGGAGGGTACTCTACGTGGAAGAAAGGCTGAAAAAAAATGCAAAGAAGTCGGAGAAAGCTCAGCACGAATTCCCGATGCGTGCGCGCCGAGATAGAGGCGCTGCCTCGCGAGGGTAATTGTGCGACCTGCATAATTCGATTACGGGTAATCCCATCTCGCGCCCGCCCACGCCCACCGTAATTGAACGGCTAATTAGATTAATTCGGTATTTTCGGCGAGTCGCGACGACGAGTTCAATTAGCAGATTGGCCCTGCGCTCGGGATACAGAAGAATGTAGAATTGAGGTCGGGACAGGCTGAACTGCCGGACAATGGTTGCCTCCGACGTTCCGAGGAAACTTTGAGTGCGCCGATGCAAATTCGTCCGTTGTTGCATATACAGCGCCTTACCTTATGCAAATCTGCTAATTGTTTAGTAATTTTGGGTCAGTAGTAAGGAGGAGTCGGGTAACTAGAGACACCTGGTAGTTGGGGAAGATGCTCGCTGTAGCTTTTAGTGCTAAATATAACAGCGCGCTATAACCGTGAAGATCTGATGGCTCCATGTATTCAGAGAGTCTTCGCCACATTCAGATGAATACCATATTTCGTTGTTTCCTCTTTTGCTTACTCATAGAGAAAACTTTGTATTGTTAACCAAAATTTGATCTTCAAGTTTGGCTGTAAAAGTATATTTCTTAACTTGGAAAGTCCAAGAAAAACCTTTTATGAAATATTATATAATATTAAAATTACTATACTATATGGGAAAGTTATCACAGACTGACATTATAAAAAAAATTATATACTTTATTGTAAAATTTGTCAAAAATACAGTAAATTTTGTCAGACAATATTGTAATTTTTATTGTATTTATGGCAAATTTTTTTATACGGTATAGTAATTTTTACTGGACGCTTTTCTCAGTGTGCGTACATGTAATTTTTTAATACATCGGAAATGAATTTTTCATGCTAGTAATAGAAATATGAAATATAAATGATCAGAATCATAATATTAAAATTTTCATCCTCTTAAAATATTTAAATCGTCTCTTCCAATTATAATCGATTATATTTAAAGTACGTACATAATTTGAAAAAATCAATTTTCTACTTTCGTTATAAACGACGGTGATTAAATTGTTTACATTCAACAAACGACTTTGTTGTTGACGTCGGTATTCTAACTACTTATACGTACGTAATTTAAAACGTCCGTCTCCCTGTAAGCTCATAATAAAAAAAAAAATTAAAACACATGCATCTAACGACTTGAACCATTTAATTCAAAAAGCAAGCCACTAAAACTTTCGCAAAATAAATGAAAACGGCACAATGAAGAATCAAGTAAAATCGTTCCAGAACTCAGCAAGCTTGGCAATGTTTACATTTACCTCACAGTTCACATCCACTCCTGACAACGAGCACACTCGCGCTTAATTGTCCCCGACTAAATGCTTTCCACTGCCTTCGCGTCGTGCATCTCGCGTCCTCTCCCCACCCCCGCTACACCCCGTTCCCACCCATCCACTTTTTTCTCTCCGCGACGCTATCGCGGCTATCTGCGCGTAATGGCTCCATCTTTTCGATTCCAATTACGGCAGGGCCGCGCGCGAAACGGCAGATTAAAAAGACATTAAGGAGATTCGAAGAAATTAGACGGCGTAACGGCAGGAAGGGGGTGGTAAGGGGTCGCTTCCTCCGGGCGTATCCCGCTATATAACGGCGCAAATAATAATGGCGCGAATGGGTTTGTTATTTGTTGTGGCCTTAAGCGTAGGCTCGGGGATAATCGCCCGACGTCACGCATCGCGAACTTTGACTCATTTAAGCGGCCCCAGCGTACGTTTTTCTTAATGCCTGGCGACGCCTCAGTGTTATGGCCCCGCCGTGGCTGGGGTTTAATTAGCTGAGCGTGGTTTCTGATCGCCTTTTTACTGAAATTTATGTGGGCGTTTGCTTTGAATAGCGTTTTGTTTATTGTCCCTTCGAACTTCTTCTTCGGGCTTTAACGGTTCTCCTGCGATAAAAGTGAGAGCAACAACTGCGTAGACAGACAGATGTATTAATTTAATGGAAATGCGAAAAGTAACTTTAATGTACTCGAGGTATAAATAACCGATAAAATAAATGCATTAAAATATATAATGCTCTGTTTATATCGTGAAAGGTTGCTTATTCTTTTTTTATGAAGGGATAATAAAAAAGGGTGTAAAAGGCATTATGCACCGTATATAGCAGTATGAATAGACCAGAAACAACAATAACGTCAGTTACAAAGAACACCTTATAGTCATGTGGCAGTGTAGTGGTTTTGATCATGTAATGCAAACAATCATCCTTTTTACTGTTTACTGTCTGTTTCTGCGTGGGTTAGAAAGAAGAATGAGAATACTTTTATTTATAATTGATTTTTTTTGTTTATTAAAATAACGAAAATGGGTTCTTATTGCAAACAAAGCCAATTTTTTGCACAATATCTTTAAATTCACATTGTGAAACTCACAGCGTTAGCGTTTTATTTTCGGGAAACTCTCATGTATGATAAATCAGCACCCTTGATAAATATCAGTAGGAAGCAATATAAATAACTTTCAACGATTTTCTTTTTGAAACGGACATAAATTAATAGGCACAAATGCCAAATTGTAAAATAAATATAATATCGATTGCCTCTCAACTCAACATTACTCGTCAATTAATGAAAAATGAAACACACTCAAGTCCGACGGGATAATTCAGATTAAGAGTTAAAAGTCACCGCTTACCTAAACCAGTAGTACAAACAAATTTTAGTCATACGCAATTAGCTTCGCGCGCTAACAAAAAATTCTAGACCGCGTTAATTTCAAAAGCAATCATTCACGAGCCACTAACCGACTCTAAACAAAGCGAACGCGACGCCAAAACGGGTAGTCACGTAATAAGGCCGATGTGCTCGCTTCCACCGGAGAAAAATCCTCGAGAGCCGTGGTTTCGCGATAACGCGTCGTTTTGTCACTCGGCGCGACGTACCCGGACGCTTGTCAAGGCTCGCGCGCCTCGTACGTGCCGCGCTGTTTGATTTTTGTCGGGCGTACTGCATTACCCGCCGCGAAATTTGGAATGCATAATGTATCCGCGAGAAGACGCGCGCGCGCGCGCCGGAAATCCGAGCCCCTGTCTCCCGCGCGCACAATGCAGCCTTTGAGAAAGCGCGACTTTAGCCCGGAGTTGCGAGCTCGCGATGCGCCGCTAATTACGGCAGTTTTGGATGTAGTGCGGGGTTGTGTATCGATTACCTGCTGCTGGCTTATGATGTTACAGGCAAATTTTTTTTTCAAATGTTGCCTGGAAATTGTCTTGATATTTTCTCTTAAGTTGAATTGGTGAAAATCTACTAAAATTAGTGAAAATTGCCTCACTAATCATTAAATAGTGCAGCTTTTTGCACTAATTTTTATAGTGAAAGCTCACTAATTATAGTAGCTTTTCGCTAATTCTACTTTAGCGCGTATATGTAAATGTTTTAATACGAGTGTGATATACAGAGTTCTGAAATATTTTGGTACACGTTAGGAAATTTCGTTGATGTTGGCGAATGCTTTATTAGAGGAGCGTGTTATTATAATGAATTTCTGAAACGTTTAGATACATTAAGCTGTTTCCGAGAGATGATACTTATATACCATACATTTATTATTAAATACGTGTAATTATTAAAGCGTTACATAAAATTTTTAATAATAACACAGTCATTTAATAATGAAAATAAAATATCATTTAATAAGAAAAGCTCTGCTCTGTAAAAATGTTTAAAATATAAGTCTGAAGTCTGTTTATTAACAGACAAAATGATATACCCATTAAAGTACTTCCGGTCGATGACTAGACAGTTACGCTTGAAGCACCTTAAATCGTTCGACGAACTGCTTCTCGTAATTTGTTGAGTGAACTCCGCGCGTGGTCAATTTTTTTCTCCTTCCAATCTCCTCAAGCCCTACGATTACGGGGATGCGGCACTGTTGCTGACTACGCGGGCCGGATGCTTCGTTTCGGGTCGGAGGCTCCCTGCGTGACGCTGCGATTTTTCAGGGACGCGAGGTCCAATGATAAATTGTCGAGGCACTGATTCGCACGAGGGGAGTGAACGCGTTAACGACGGTACAAGCGGCCGATGGGTTCCGGCTTGTCGAGATTACGAAATATCGAGGAGTGGAAGTCTGGGCTCGAGCGATGACCGACTTTCTGCTTATTTCGGACGCGGCTGATGAAGCACATCGTACGGCTTGTTCGAATTCTAGGTCACTAGCTGTTGGAATTTTTCTGGTGGATGTAACACTGGATAAAGTTAAAATTTTGTATCTTTTAAATTATTGACTACACTTAGGAATTCATATTATTTCGAGTACATTATGATTTACATTATTGCAGTTTATCTTTTTTTTTTTAACAATTTTTTTTTTACATTTGTTGTAGAGAGGATGAACAAAGTAGGTCGTGGTTTCAATTAAAATGTTTTGCATACAGCTTTTTTAATTGGTGGTAAAAAGAAAAATATTTTATTACAATCCATTTTACCCATCGTATTTGGAGTAATTATGAGAAGGTTTTAATAATTTTCACATACAAAGAGGAAAATACGCTTTTGAAGGTACAAAAAGTTTCGTTTAATACATCATTCATCCGCAAAACATGTGATAATTGCACTGATTGGAGCAGCATTAAATTTCATCAAAGGTTAATACTAACGTTACATTTTTAACGTTGATTAAAAATTTGAATGGCCTTAATGTATTTCTTCTCAAAGATAAATGAAAGCATTAATTAATAATTAATTACAAATTATTTTCGTTTACATTTTTCTCATAATGTTCATTAAACAGCTCCACTTCTATTGTAATTTTAAAGTGAAATTAAATTTTTATTTAACGTTATAAAATAAAGAATTTGTTAAAAGACTAACAATTAAATTGTCAACAATGGAAGTAGAAATAGCCAACTACAGTTAGACTTGTGTAATTTAATCCACTTTTTAATATTTCTTCTTTTTACAAGAAGATTAATTGCTTTGATTATTTAAAAAGTGTATTCATTTTATTATATAACAAAAAAAAGTTCATTAATCGCAAACACTTTATTTATTTCTAAATTCGCGTGCATTATCTTTTAGCCGAGTACACTGTTTACAAAAACATTTACAACAATTCAGTTACTTTTCGCAGTAGATACAATCGCCGCGCCTTATTCAAACAAGATCTTTCCGAAGCACTAGCAATTTTTTCGCTTCGTTTCTCCGCTCTCACGGCAGAATTCGTTTCGCTCCATCAGGAAAGCCGTGCGCACGACGCCATTCAAGCGAAAAAAGGAGCGGACGGCCATCAATTACCTCGGGCACCTACGCCTCGTTTCGGCGCGGCAGTAAGGAAGCAATCGGCTCCAGCAGCCAAGCTCGTTGCGCAAGATTCCGTCGGCCCGGTCATCGTTGATCCGCGCTCCGAGCGCTGATGTCCCCACACAATCCTTGATATCTCAAGACTCAGACAAGAATTGCGTTTGGACAATCATAGCCCGAGACAACGCCGAGGTGCTCCCCCTCTCCTCCTCCCCCACCTCCGGGCTCCCTTTGTTCCTCCTGGCCCTCGTCTCGCTTACCCTACTTACCCCGCTTCTCGGGCGGCTGGATGGCCCTATAGCGCCCGTCGACCCTTCGCTCGCTGGTACCCCAGCTTTGTAGACCGAGCGCCGCGGCTGCTGCTCTTCTTCTTTCTTCGTTCGTCTTTCTTCGCGCGAGCGCAAGCACACGGAGACGCGCGTTTTCTTTTTTTTACGGAGGACGCGCGCCGCCCTCTTTTCTTGCAGAATTGCACCTTTTCCCCGTGAAAGGGCTGCTGCTGCGTCTTTCACTCGCTTTCTGGCTCCTCACCTCTCTCTCTACCCTCTCTCTCGTCCCTGACCTTTTTGCTTCTTTCCGCAGAACGAACTATAACTTGGAGAGCGAGGCTTGGGATGTGAAATGCTTTTTTATCTTCGGAATTTTGTTTTTATTCTCTTACATTTTTTTTTTGCGCGCGTTTTGTTTATGGATCGAACGATACGGGGATATATAGGACGAAGGAAGGGTAGACGAAGGATAGACAAAGGATGGACGAAGATAAGAGTAGTACTAAAAATTTCACGGGTCAACTTTAAGGTTTCCTCAGAGAGACGTTAAAATGAAAAGTTGCCATAATTACTGGTAAAATTTATTGCACCTTAAGTTTTATCTACGTAATTTTTTCAGTAATGATACTCTGTAAAAACATTTAATTGACTTCTATACGTTAGATACATGTATTTGCACATTATAAAATTTAATTTGTTTTCTTTCTGTTTAAACACAATTTCGAATTCAGATTCTATTTCGAATGAAGAGTATTGTCTGACTTTAACAATCGTACTATAAGTGAAAGTAAACAATACATACATAAACAATAATACCGAAGCGTATTGTCTAATTTTATGTACAGGACCAAGTTACGTAATCATACAGTTAGTATTAATGATTATGTATTTAATAATATACAAAAAGGAAATATACAATTAAAGTGAAAATACAATTCCTCGAAGGGTTTCGCATTGAAAGTAGAAAAACTGTTATTCGCTTCGGAACGCGTAACATCGTAAATAAAGTCGAGTATAAGGAAAAAATTTCAATTTCAATATCGGCGAGTTTTCGTGTCATAATAATATTCACGGTATCCGGTACTGTACTTCAAAGATTGCGTAACGTTTCAAGAAAAGCATCCGCTCCTCGGTTATCGCGCCGCGTCATTTCTTTCCGTGCATTATTATAGCATGCCACAGGGCTCCCGGCCTTATTGAAAACGAAGGCGAATTATGTAAACTTGCTGGCTTCTGTTAAGAAGTCAGAGCTGCGCTGAAACAAAGAAGAGAGATAAAAATATATTGGCCGATGTAGGAATTCGATTCTGTTGTTTTACGTTAAATAAGAGATTATTGGATTATAGCGTAACACAATTCTAAGAACCAAAGCTTTTTTTCAAGATTAGCTTGCAAAGTCTAATATATTAAAAATTTGAATGAACGCGTAATTTTTTTTTCTTAAAGTTAAATGAAAGCACTAATATTTACATTTTTCTATTTTAAGTAAAATAATCGTCTAATGAATGCCATTGCTCATTGAACATCTACATTTCCATTGTAATATTAGTGAATTAAATTTATTTAAATTCTGTTGTTCTACGTTAAATAAGAAATAATTCGCTTATAGTGTAAATAAATTCTAAGAAGAAAAGCCTTTTTTCAAGATTAGCTTCCAAAGTCTTCCAAACTTTTGCATTTAATACATTTTTAATTATTTATTTTAAGAGGACTAAACTACTATATATTCACGGAATTATAAGAAATCGAAATTGAGCATTCACTGGAATCTTGACTAATTTTCGCATACAGTAAAAAAGACCCATTTTAATTTTCCATCTTTTAGAGCAATAAAGTAAAATACACTCTTTCAAAACTTGATAAAGTTAAGGTACCACACGAAATATACCTGCACAAGTTTAACAGGCTCTGGAAGTATTTACCTTACTCTAGTGCTTTAAAAATGGCAGATTAAAATAGTCCTTTTTTTGAACTTTGCTTTTCTTCGTTAGAGGCGACGATAAGATCTCGTTATGACCTGCTGCAGATGGATCGAGAAAAAAAAAACGAGGAGGCAAGCCGGAAAATTGAGTTTCGCATGATAAAGGAATAGAGTGGAGGAGTTGATTTAACCGGAGATGAACTCCGATATTTCGTAATTCGAGCTTACACGAATCGACGCCTCGTCATTTCCCGGAGGCGCGTTATCGCCGCGCGCAATCGCGCGCACGTGCCCCATCCGCGGACGCGTTGTGGCTCGCCTTTACGAGGTGCGTGGCCGAGGAGCCCCGATTTCGTTGATTAATCAACGCAGGGCCATCGGAGCGCGGGGGCCATAACGATGACCGTTGCGCCCGAGGAGTAAAAAGTTTTATTATTCAATTATTCCGGACGTTACGGGAATCCTTAACTAGCTGCGCTTTACGAGCGTCGGGATAATCGCGCTGATCATTTGTCCTTATGAAATTTTTTAATTGCACGCCGGAGTAAATTAAGACTCTTGACTCCCTTAACTTACTTCGCTTCTTTTATCTTTTAACGTGGAAAAGGAGAGGGAGAGATACTTTTATGGAATTTTTTTTCTCTGAAGCTGATAAATATTTTTTGTAAAAGTTTAATAGTAATGCGCAGTTAGGGTAACATAACTTCATTTTTTAAGAATCTAGTGGAATTAAGCTATTTACTGCTTAACCCCTTAACTAGCTTTGTAACGTATATGCACAGATTTAACTAGACAAAGTCATTGAGGCTATCCGTTTTGGCACGAAATGTTGCAAAAGTCCTGCCAGTCAAGGGGTTAAATGTAAACAGCAAAAATTTATATCTCTATATATTTATTAAGAAGAAACTACAATTTTACGGAATAAAATGTACATACACAATGACCAAGAATTCCTGTAAAAATGTGGCATACGGGGCTAGTTTCTTTAACTAAACGCAAAATTTATTTAGACACTGCAGTAAGTTACAGTATCAGACCATAATGTTATTTGAAATTATATACTATATTTATTTATTTTTTATTTATTTTTTTTACCAGATTACATACAGTTCAATATATAATCCATACAAATAATATTTACACATTTCCATCCTTTTTTTTTTTCAAGAAAGGATTTCACCCAAAACATCAAAATTGTTTGATGCAGTCCACGTTTCAGTTATCTTAAATTTAAAAAAAAATTGTCTTTACCATTTTTATCAATAACATGCTTGAATAACGAAAAACTATCAAAAATTCATTTAAAATAATATGCATTACTGCACCTTAAGCACGTAAACTTTTTCACGTGATTTATTCATCCGAATGAAAAATAAAATCCACTTTTATGTATTTCGTGGCTCGACCCAAGCACGGCGGTCGGCTTTATAAATCGTGCAATTCCTCAAGCCATCTCCTTCCGTTCGTGAATTCTGTCGGCCTCGCCTCGCGATCGAATGTCAAGCGGGGGACGCAAGCCGCGGAAAAACGAGCCGCGATACGGAAGGGACCGCCGCGCCGACAGCAGTATCTCAGGAGACGGAGGGTTGACGGCCGAACACGGGCGTATCACGCGAAATCGCGCTTTTTGAACTTTCATCGATTCTCGTTTAAGGCGCCGCGCGGCCGAGCGCGAAAAATTTTTCGGCCGCCCATGCTAATTCGGCACTCGCGTGAGGCCGCCTCGTTTCCCGCGCGCCGCGCGAATTCATTAGCGCGATTATTTGCTCCACCGGGCTTCGCGCGCGCGCGCGCGCGAAATGCATCACTCGCCCGGTGCAGCCTGATGCGCCGATTTCTTTTCGTCGGTGGCGTAAATTATCGCCCTGGATCCGTTTTAATTTCGACTGCTTTCATTTGTCGACTGAAATGAGGCTGATTGAATAATTTTCGAATGCGGAACGTGCGATATAAGTTTTAGGGGAATTATTAATGGAGCCGGTGGCGGGTGTATACACGGTTATTGAGTTTAAATGTGAGGCGAATTTATTTTTGTCGAAATAATTCACTGTGTTTATGTTTTGCCGTGAAACGCGATTAAACGCACGAGATGTGGAAGTGCGTAATTGAAATTTA
>JAWWEN010000001.1:9926783-9940400 GCA_035582955.1 Sycophila texana | reverse complement strand
ATATTACTTAAACATATTTACATTTCTGTAAGCATAAATTGTAAATTAGAGAATTTAAAAAATAGTAAAAAAAGTACGTTTTTTGGCAATTTTTCATGGTACTCTACCCTTAAGTATACAGAGATGAAATAACTAAAGATAGCAGTAAACTAAAAGTAATGTCAACTTAAAACTAACTTGTAAAATTTACATGTAAACGATCTAAGATCTTTTAATGTGATTACAAGAAAAAGTTAGATATGTGTTTCTAGTATGAATATTTTAAAGTGAATTTAAAATTTTGCAAGTGAGATTTTATTATTGAGTTTAATAAGTAAATTCGAGCTTTGCGGTACTCGAATTGTAATAACTTTTTTAATTCTAAGGGACTTTCCCGACCCGTTTGCTATAGATAAATAAATAGAACTTTATAAATAATATTAATACTAAAGTAATAAATAATATTAGTAATAAAGTAACGTATACGTCATCAACGGCGATGCTGCAAAAAAGGAGCAAAAAACTAGAACATCGTTTAAAAATTCATTTAATTAAAAAAAATTATAAACGTGACCTAATTAAATAAACCAAATATTGTTTATTTAAGTATTTTTCAATTTACCATTCATCTATGTAACTTCTCTTCAAATAAAATGAGTTTTTGCGATGGAAATTGACGTAAAATGTACAAACGTTGAATTGATAACACTTAGTTCCGTAATAAATTCGTCGAGGTAGTTATATCCTGTTATTTCTAAAATTTATCACGAACGATCTCGATTAGCAGTAGGAGATAAGAAACATTGAAGTTTGAACATGAATCACGGTAATCGCCGTCTCATCAATTCCATGTTGACTTTATTAGGAGCATTAATTCTTTAATTTTTTTTTCAACGCGCAAACCGAGCACGAATAGTCCAATACATCACAAAGAATTACAACGACAAAATGAATAATTTACAAATAACTCAATTCATTTTTAGAGTATCCCCATGCGCAGGCAGTTAAGATGTTTTATACGCGTAATTTCCTGTAATATCGGAGAAATTTAATGCGGTTTGCACTTATGTAAAAAAGCCGAGATTTACTCGCACGAGCGGCCGAATTTTAATAGCCCGCGAATTATAAGCTTTTTTCTAACCGAAATGTTTCACTTTTATCACCGTCGCCGCGCATAATCTCCTTAGCGGGGCATCAAGACACAACGCGGGTCAGCTAAAATTCCGGGAAACTCGCGTACTCTTCCGTGTCCTTTTTTTTTTAAACCACCCCCTTCCCGCCCTGTTGCGAGGAATGGGGCTCGAAAATTTTTAGCTCTAAACGGTTCACGCGCGCCTCTCGGTATTATCTCGCGCCGTGGGTTTTACGCTGGCTCGAGAACCATTTCGCTGTAAATCTCCCGTTACGCCACTTTTCAACGGCTCCCTCTTCGCACCGGCGAGACCGACGTCATAATCTAGCCGTCGCCAGCTTTTTTTTCGTGAAATTTTTTAATGCGCGAATCCTCCACCTCCAGCGGCAAATCTAGTGCTCCGCTTCATTTTTTTAAAGGGTAGAATGAATATTAACATTATTAATGTTTATTGATTGTATTAAATTTTAATTTAGAAGTAAAGCACCCTTGTTATAAACAGAAGTTACTAATGTTTAAATTTAGTTTATAAATAAAGTAAAATGTTACTTTTGAAAAGGGCGCTTTTGAAAGAATACGCGCAGTTTCTCTTTTACTTTAAACATCTAAATTTCACTACAAAAAGCTTTCTGCCTTCTAGTTATTTTTATTTCTACAAAACCACGGAGATTACAAATAAAAAAAAATGTATTCAACTAAAGCTGTATATTTTTTAATAATAAACTCGTAAATAAACTTTAAAAAAATCGTACCTAAATAAGAAGTAAAACCAAATCTTACCTCATAAAAAAAAGTCATTCGATCAATAAACATCAGTCCGAAATAAAAGGCGAACCCCTCCTAACGTCACGACTCAGCGAAACCGTAAACATCCGCCGACAAAGTTAGCGGAGCCGTCACCAGAGTGCATCTGCAAATAAACGGGGGGGGGAGAGCAGGGAGTGCCGTCGAGGCGAACGCCCGCATACATATTAATGCGCGCGAGAAATTACGGCTTTTGACTTATTGCGACTCTCGTTTTTGACGCGGTCCTCGCGCGCCACCCGCTGCGAATCCAGCGTCCCGCCTCGACGGGTCACGTTCTCACTTTCTCGGCGCGATAAATTTCCGCGGCAGGACGCGAGGACGCGCGGGGCTGAAGGAGGGAGGGTGTATATTTATATCGCGGCGGGCGGAGCCGAGGGCTCGTCGCGCGTCTCGCGTGCCGCCTCACCTCCTGCGTGGGCGTCTTTTATTAAACGAGGCGCATCAAAGTTTCGCGCGCAGCCGGCGCGACGGGCTTATCGGGGCCCGCGTAAAACTCGGGGCGCCGCGCGATCGGAGCCTCGCGACCCTCGTAAAAAGACGAATTCGGCGGCAGTAGCCGGGGCGAAACTGCGACGGGGAACGAGTTTGCCAACGAGTAGATTCGAGTTGATTGCAGTTTCGCTTTAGTGTTACTGGAGGGGGATGGGGGGGAAAGAAGGGACCTGCTTCGTTTCCAAGTAGCAGAAAATGTATCTGATAAAATGGAAGGGTCGTTTTCGTAATTTGGGGAAATGTGGAAGAAATTATTATTTTTTTTATATGTTGAGGTGTTGACGCAGTGAATTGACGGACTAATTCGATGAGTTGTCGCTTCGTTTTCTTTTGGATAATGTAGGAAGTGTAGAAAAAGTTTATTGTTCATAAAAAGTTTTAAATAATTCATGTAAATAATTGTACTGTGAAAAAATCTGCTGCTAATAAAATCGACAACAATGAAGAAAAAAAGGTAAAGGAAAATTCTGTAAACTCTTGGAGGCTAGAGTATAAGATCAAAATTACAATAGTTATTGGAAAAATTTGCATTATTATAATAAACTTTTCTTCGTCTACAAAGTACGACCTCAATCTTGCAATAAATTATAAATTTTCTTTTTCAAGTTTTTTCTGGAGTACATCAATTTCATGCAGTCTTTTTCCGTTGAAAAGCCTTTCTGGACCCTCTTCTCAAATTTGATTAATATAATTGTAATCAAAATTTTAAAGAATGGACCTGTATGATAAAAAATCTTCGAAATAATTTTTTGTCTCATGTGTTTTTTATAGATACATACGACGTATAAGTTTAATACAAAAAAACTTTATTCGTCCCAACAAAAAAAAAACAAGCGTTTCTGCAGTAAAATTTAAGTACAACTTCAATAAAAAGAAGAAAGGATTTATTATTTTTATTCACGAGCGAGGGGAGGTGGAGGCAGGAGCGGTCACACGGGAAGCGTCCGCCTTAAAACTGGCACTACTACTTAAACTCCATTCGTCGTCGTTATTTACGCTGTGCTCCTCTGAGAAATGTCCAGATGTTTTGTGAACTCGCACACTTAACATTCACGAGCTGCGCTCGAGAAAACTTTTCAACAACGAAAAATTGCCCTCTCCACCACTTCTCCTTTGTATAAACATTAATGTCCAGCCTTATCAACTAAAAACTTTTCGAAATACCGTATTTTTAACTTCGCGACTGTGCTCGCGCGCCTTTGAAATATATATATATTTTTTAAAACTTTCCTCGTTCGAATTACACTCGAATAATTGCTAAACAAAATTTGCAGTCAACTTTTAAAATATAATTTTTTATTTTCTTTTTTGCTTTACTTTTTTTTTTAAGAAATAACTCGACCTAATGAGACTTTCGCATATAGAAAAATATCTTATTAACTACTATTGAAAGCTTTACTGGAAATGTAGTAAAATTTCTTATCTGCCTAAGGCTATTTTTTCTCATCATGAACTGTGAGTACATTTCAATCCATTATATTCTTTCTCGGGAATACTTAAACAAAAAAAAATTACATTGCTTTAATGAAATAATATTTGAATGTTAAAAAGAATTGCAATCAATTTTTACTCTCTGCACGTCGTTATGTAAAAAGAAAATTCTTAAATGCACGTATAACATCAGAAAGTTGAAAAAACGCCGATAAAACTTTCGCGGCAGCTCATTATCTTTTAATTAAAACGAGTTCCGAAGGCTTTTAATTCCGTCCGTTGGCGCGTGTAATAATGGCCGCGAAACGCCGACCGACCTTAGGCCTGGCGAATTTTCGGCGATAAAATTCAGAGGGTGCACTTTGTTACTCGCCGGCCAGTGTCCGCTCGCGCCCGCGGCTCGTTCTAATCGCCTGAGCGCGCGAAATTAAACGTCCGCAGGGTCGCGTAATTAACGCTCGCGGCCCCGGGATTTATGAATAATCGCCGTAAAATTACGCGCACGTGTGGCGGGGCTCCGGAGAAACGCCGCGGAATAAAAGCGCCGCCCCCGCGTAAAATGTACTCGCGTAAACATGCGTTTCAATTTGTTCAACCGTAACGAAGATGTGCGATTTCACAGGCAGGACCCTCCTTTTTTTTGCCGAGCTCGAAGCATAATTACTAATTTTGTTTGTCGCTTTAAAACTTGCTTCGAGTTTTGCTGTTCCTTTTTTTTTACGGCAGCGGAGGGATAACTTTATCGTGCAAGAAAAAGAAGCACAACTGGAGTTGGTTTTTTGCTTCAGAAAAAGGGAATGGTCCGAACAGTTTTAAACTGTGATTGTTCTGGTAAATTTTTGTTTAATTTGTTAAGTTTACTTTAAATATGTTTATTACTTTCATGCAAGTATTAATAAATAAAAACTCAATGTTTGCTATCTCTAGTAGCTTATAATAATGATAATTTTGGATTTAGAGTAGTAACCAACCCAGCAGATTAACGTTGCTACATTACATGATCATTTAACATTATATAATTAATCAGATTTGCGTCGGTAATTCACGTGTTAATTCCAAATGTTCATAATATATGATTTTACCCCTATAGCTAGCAATGAATCACACTTAAAATTTCCCGAATTTCCGTGATTTATATTCGACGGCTTTTCAAATATAACGCCCGGAACCTCGTACAAATAATTCACCGACTTTTCCGTCGCAGCGAAATTACGTCTTTTTCAAACATTTTTACTCAAAAAAAAAAAATCTTGACAAGCCCATCCATGAACGTCGAAATTCCACAGTAAACTTTTAATAAAATTTATAATATTAGTGGTTAAACAGCGCAAAATCATCAAGCTCCCCTTCATTTTCCTTATCCATTCAAGCCGGCCATGCAAACTTCGTCGAATATCCCACGCTCTTAGGAAGTTGGGTAGCCGCAAACTTAATCAAAGCCAACCTCCCTGCGAAAAATCACCATCCAAATCAGCGGCTAATAGAAGTCCCGTTACAAAGGATCCGAGGGTCCGGCGAGACCCGACGGGGGGGTGACCGGCGGGTCAGAATTTAATAAGTCATAATAGCCGCGCATCCTTTGGCCGGCCCCTGCGGACGTGTCGTAATGGGCAGCGCATGCGCAGCGGCCCGACGCGATAACGGCAATAACCACGAGATTAACGCCAATAAAAGTGGGCCAATTCCGGGGGACGGCGAGCGGCCCGCAGGGAGGCGCGAGGATCGTTGTCGAGTTGTAAACGGCCGCGAATAAACGCAATAAGCGTTACAAGTGCGCGCGCCCGGCGCGACAACGAGAAATTTTTATCGCCCCCCGGGAAGGGCTTTAACGGGTGCGCCTCTGCGCGGCCGCTCGTTCGGTGTCGACGACCCCCGAACGCTGCGATTGCCGCGTGTTATATGCAGAGCGTCGGGCGTTATTTCTTCCGCGATGCGATAGTCAAATTTTTAAGAGGCTTTTGGGTACTTTGGAGGTGATGGGAAATAAAGCTTGGGCGTTGATCAATTGCTTGTGTGTGAATGAAAACTAATATTTTTGGGGTTTTCTAATTTTTGTTGTTTTAATTTTGTTTTTAATTTTAGGATTAAAATGTTTGGACAGAGTTCTTCATTCAATGAACTGAATAAATTCATGCCTAATATTCTCTAACTTGTTTGTATCTATGGAATAATTAATTTTTTAAATGAGCTTTTAGCTAGTTTATTTTTTATTCAAACGAATCCAAAGTTTATTAATAATTACTCAAATATTAAAAAATTTTATCTGCTTCATGTTGTTATCCAATATTAATTTTTCGCATTAGAAAATAAGTTCAAACATCATTTACTTTCTACCAAAAAAAAATTAACAAAATTCACACTTTCCCATTTCATTTAATAAACTAATATTTACCTGAACCCAGACTTTATTAATTAATCTCTTTAAAAGTTCTGTTGTAGCGTACAAAAAATAAACGAACAAGAAAAAATCTTCACCGCAAAAGAAATTTTCAATTCCACTCCCAAACTTAAAAAAAAAAATCAAAGACAGGCAAACGAAAGTTCCGCTAGTGCAGGCCAATTTTCTCCTTTATCAACAATAAACGACTCTTAAAAGCCTAGAAAAAAACTCGGCTCGCGTAGTCACGCATTTAATGAATGCATGCGGCGCAACTTTCGCTGGCTCACGTATCCGCTAACTCGCCGAAAGAGAGAGAGAGAGAGAGAGAAGCGGTGCCTTTGACGACGGTGCGCTCCCGTCCTTTGAGCCCCCGAGCACGAAATCTCGTTTCAAACATCCGACTCGCCTTTCGCCGTCCCGTGGGAGCAAAAGGGCGCGCTCGCGTCGACATTAATTTGCGGATTTTTTTGCCAGCCGCCGCGAGCGCGCGTCTCCTGTCCCACTTATCCGAAACGAGGTCGATGTTTTAGCCCCAAAGTGTCGCTTAAATGCACTGACGAGAGCCGGGCTCATCGGAAACTGATAGACGCGAATGAATATCGATGACTCGCCGGACGACCAAGGCGAATTGAGTTATCCCAGCGGCTCGTGCGGGCTCGTTTGCTTCCCTCGTTTAGACGGTAATTGGAGATTCTTTTTTTTCTATGGGTGGTACGATCTGCAGCGTCGTTTGGTAATGAAACGGTTACTACAGGAATGACTAAGAGGTTTATTGCTTTAATTATAGGTTTAAAATTTTTTTTGTTATATTAAAACTAATTTGAATAATATATAATAATATAAAAATTCTTGAAGACTTGCAGCTTAATAATTGCACTTGTATATTAAGTACATCAAAGTGTACAATTACTGTAGGCGGAAGACAAATTATTTAATAGTTAACGACAGTAAATAACCCGCTCGATTGTACACAGCAATAAATCCATAGATTTGACAGCTTTATTATTATATTATTATCGCGGTAAATATTATAACCGATGCATTATAATTTAGCGATTTTTATCATTAAAGTCGCCGTCAGTTAAATGAATAATTAATTAGTCACGCGATACCAGTTCATTCCGTGCACTAAGCTGCATTTATGAATATCGATTCATTAGTATGATCTATATTGCAATGAATATTCATCCTTCAATATAATGTAGCTAAATTTTCCATTGTCACGCAAAAGCTAGAAGTACACGTACCAGCCAATGATACTATTAACATAAAAGTGCATTGTTTCAGAAAAAAGCTGAGCTTTTACCTGAAATAGTAGCTTTCTACTTGCATAATTGCAGATCGGCTGATAGAAAAAGTCTAAATTACACTTTATTAAGATCGTTGCATTAAGATAATCCAATTATTTTTCATTCGTTTTAAAGTATGATGAAATACGATACTCTGTTCTTATTTGTGATAATATTTAATTTACCTCAGGTGAATAAATTAAATTGTTTAGATTGCAAGCGGAAATTTCAACTCGTGATAGTAGTTTCTAAACAATTATTTTAAAATAGAAATAAATAAATCACTACAACGAACTATATAACTCTATTTATAAGTTTTTAAAAGAAATTTCTTTCATGTATTTAAAATTAGAGAACGTAAAAACTATACTTCAGTTCAAGTAGATTCATCAAATAAAGATTCACTGAAGGAATTTTAAGTGCTCCGTCAACGTTGAGTTGCAGGACGCATCTTTATCGCTCATTCGTTTGAAAAAAAGTCGATATAAAGGGTTTCAATAGTTTTATCAGAGTTATGTCAGACACCTCAACTATAACCTCAATTATAGATAATTTATTAAAGATCAATAAAAACCATTTCAGTAGTTCTATTTATGTTAGGTCTGACAAGTTTGGTAAAGATCGATAATAAGAATTTCAGTAGTTTCATCTACGTTAAGTCAGACGCATCATTATTGGACACTCGTTTAGTAAAAATCGATAAAAAGGATTTCAGTAGTTTCGTTTACATTATTTCAGACATTTTACTATTATAAACAATTTAGTAAAGAACAATAAAAACAAGTTCAGTAGTTATGTTTACGTTAGGTCAGACCCATCGCTCTTAAACATTTGTTAGGTGTAGATCAATAAAAAGTAGTTTACTAAAACAGTCTTTAACTAAAAATCTCGTTTCCCAATAGACTAAAAAAGCCACGTAAACAAGGCGTTTCCATCAGGAGGCGAAAGCAAAGAAAAGCCGAGTCTGCGCGGGGAACATAAGAGTCCGCGGCCGCGGCGAGTCTCGGCGCATAAGCCGCGGATTACGCACCTCCCTCGGTGCGTTTTATACGCGGCTCCACTCTTTTATGCGGCACGCACTGGCCCCGCGCCGACTTAGCATGACAATGCAGCCCCGGCGATAAAACGCGAGTTATCATCGGCATTAACTTCGTCGGCTTATTCGAGCCGCAGCCGGCACAAAAAAATAAAGAACCGCGCACGGTGTTGTCGTGAAAGCGAGACGTTATAATTCCCAGCGCCTATCTCCTCGTCGTAATGTTTGTTTTTAAAATGTCGTGCCGTACGGAGAGCGTACTCCTTTTTTGCGCTGTTTCGAGGTTGTGCCGCGAACTCCGGGTACAGAGGTAAATATTTTTGTTTGAAAATAATTTTTGCAGTGGGAGAGTATTGATATTTTTTAACATAATAAAATGACAAGTAACTTTGCGACTTTTTTCGACTTTGCTGAGACGAAAGTACTGCAAAGATATAGTGTTATTTTTCACTTTTTTCTTATTTCCTAAATAACTTCTAATCAGATCGAATTAGTTAGAAACAAATATAATAAGGAATAATTGTTCCAGAATGGTAAACGAATTTAAAAATAAATTGTTAAATGTCTTCATCATACGATTTTTTTTATGTTAATGCGTCGATAATTACAATTCATTAATGATAAATTAATGTAAGAATAACTTTAATTAATTCAATAGTAAATTATTCTCTATGTCCAGAACAAACCAAATGAAGAATAAATTGACTTCCCTTTAAGTATATGCGATTTCATCTAACGAATAACTCACAACGATCCCTTTTAATTGAATTATTCCACCTCTAACAGTATTTATTCGCCAACACTACGGCAATCTACAGCCTCGAGAGAAAAATTTATTACGTCCCCTCTAAAATTTCCTGAAAAAAAAAATAATAAATTTAAATAGTTGATGACTCGAACGTTCGTGGGAGTAGTAGAGTTTGAAGGTTTGAAAAAATGATACCAAAAGAGTAATAATTATCAAAACGAACCAAAAGAGTAATAATAATAAATTTAATAAAAAAAAAAGCTCTAAAAGCGACGGTAATTTTCATTAAACGATCATTACCATCGCCCTCAATTTTATCCAGCCTATTAATGAGCACCCCTTGGCTCGGCGCGCATTGAGCCGTATCCGTCGGGAGCGCGCGGCGCGCGCGTCTCCCTGGCAACAAACTCGCGAGATCAAAGGGGGACCGCTCCGTAAATTCCTTCGGGCCAGGCTCGCGCGTCCGCATCCGCAGGAAAGACGCCGTCGAGGCAGGACCGCCGTGCACTCTACGCGCACATCGACATAAACGCCGGTCAAACAATGACCGGCGACAATGCCGACGCGGCGGGAGAATTTTCGCGCGCAATCCTCGCCTATGCGCCCGAAAGTCGCGCTCAAAGGCGGAGGCGGAATGCAAACTGCCTCGGCGAAACGCAAACGGCAAGCGCTTCGCTGCGAGGAGCTGCGGCTCTACTCGGATTTCCTCGCCGACGCGTATATATGTATGTATACTCTGCAGATCCGAGTGTTTATTGTCTCGGTGCGGCGGCTTCTCTTTCGCCGTCCTTTCTGTGTACCGATGTGCGGCGCTTGTAATTACTTATTTCGACGAGCGGCGCGAGTGCGGTTTCGTTGGCTTTGAGTGACGCGAGGAGAGATGGTAGATTCGATTTAAAAGTGGAGGAGAGTTGGAAAGAAGCTTTTGTAGCCTTTTGCGCGGTAGTAGTAGTAGTTAGTACCTGTAATAATAGTAGTATGTAGTACCTGTAATAGCTTGGGACGATTTTTTTTTTCAGTTTTCTTTGTATATTTTTATTTTTTTACGAAGAAATCGTCTTATATCTAATTGAAAGGGACAAAGTATAGTAATGTACATTAATTTCCTGAAAGGGGAGTACGAAAATTTAGCAGACGTTCATCTCTTGAATGCTGCATTTGACAGATTAATTTTGCATTTACGAAACATAGCACGTACACTCTAGAAATTTTCTCTTTTAATAATATTTTTTAAGCTTATATAAATATAGATTACGTTACATTAGTTTGAATCTCGATGAAATATCTTTTTAAAATTTGAACTTCCTTGCTCGTTGTCAATACAGTATAATTAACATTAATTCTTTCATAAAGTCTACTTAGTGCACTCCGGTTATTAAACATAATGCTATTGTTATATGAATTCTATTCTAAAGGTTTCCAGTCACGCAAAAGCATCCCGCAAGCACTGGCTTGCCTCAACACTGCGAGAAAAAAATAAAATTCAAGTCGCCAAACTACACCTAATCCACCCTTAAATTCATTAATAAAGTAGACTTTTGATCGAAGTATCCGAGTGTGCTAAAAAGTTCGTAACTGAAAAGAAAACGGGAGGACACCGCCTCGGTTCTCGCAAGCGTGAGAAAAGAAGTTTCGTAAACGCGTGAAGCCAAAGAAATCACGTTTGAGGTGTCCTGGCGCGCGTCGATGACGCAGCGGAGCGGAGAAAAGCGTAGGAAGGGATCGGGCGCGAAAGTTAAGGACCCCTTTCCCCTGAGCAACCTGTGGAATTTCTTCATCCCCCCTTTTTATTCGAAAACACGTTTCCCTTCTTCGAGGCCTCGCCGGACGTCGCAGTTTTTTTCGCGCGTTCAAATAAACACACGCGCACATATATATACACGACCAGGGGCGTCCCCTCAGCGGCGAAGAAATGCAATATTGCAATGTATATTGCGACGCGCGGTGCTCTCATCCGAGAGCGAATCTCCGAGAGAAGTGGCTGGAAAAATAAATTGCAAAATAAAATACAGTCAGGTGAGTAGGCGAGGGGAGAATGGGAACCGGATTCCTGAAACTCGAGGAGGTGCCGCTGGAAGCTTCCCTCCCTCTTCTCCCGCTCCTTTTTCTCCTACCCCGCGGCCGTTCTTTTCTGCAGTGTCGGCTCCCGCAGCCCTCATTTGCCTTTGTGAAATAAGCGTCTCCGCGTCGTTATACCTACTTGCTCTTATACTTTATTTATGCTCGATTTATCAAGGGGTAGGAGAGCGGCGCGTTACGACTTCTTTTCTCCGCGCTTTGTACTCTCTTTGCTCTTTGTCATTCTCTCTTGTTGACTATCCCTTTCGGTCACGCAATTAAATTTGCATTGTTATGGAACAAATTGAATTTTGGGACTGAAAGGGTAGTTTTCACCCCATTTTAGGGTTGTTTCTATGTGTATTGAATTTTTAACCTTGGATTAATTCGGATTCAGTATCGAAAAATACATCGGAAACGTATATTCGCACTTCCATAACAAAGCGAATTAAACTGCATACATGAAAACAAAAAAGGTGACACTGTTTTATACATTGTGACTGAAAGGGCTATGCGGGTATTTACATGTGATTACGCGGTGGCTTTAATGCACTTGGAGAAGCTCGCCGAGGAAAGCAATCGAACTACGGTAGTAAACAATGCACTGTTTATAAATACAAAAATTATTTGAGGGCGCTTAATTGGCATTCTGTTATTTTTACAATAAAAACTGTTGCCTGCATTGTCTGGGGAAGTAATCGCAGACTGACATTTTGATAAGAATAAATTGTACTAACGATAATAAGGTAATAAAATAATAAAATAATAAAATTTGTAATGGGTTAAAAAGACTGTAGAATACTCTTCCTTTGAGTATTTCCAATATTACTGATATTAGTTCTTTTAAGAGATCATTACGTTCATTTACTTGTGCTTATTAATTTTGTTTTTCACATTTTGTAAAAAGGCTTTATAGCCTGTTGAATTATTAAAATAAATAAAAAAATCTTACATAGTAATAAATTTATTATTATTATGGTAAAAATTGCTATTAACTAAAGCACTTTTAACAGAAAATTTCTATATTTTATAGTAAAAATTGCAATTTTATATAGTAGTTTTGTATTAGAATTCGGTCTAACTCGAGTATATCCTCAAGCTACTATAAAATATAGAAAATTTTACTAAACATTTTTGTGTATTAATTATACTTGAAAATCTATTCTTTGAATCAAATTATTTAACAATCTTCATTAACATTTTAACAATTTGAATATGTTCATTTATTGCCCACAACTTGCTAGCATTTCATGGTATTTTTAATTGACTTACTCAATAAATTGGAATTGATTCGATAATTATAATACTGCAAATTTTCTCAAAAATATACTATTATAAATTTTGATAGAATATTCTCATCTCCACACGTGTACAGCCAATTGACGGCGTTACTTTAAATGAAAACATTAAAATAACATAAAGTACAAATGAAATCTGTTTACCCTCAGTTGTAAAGCATTTTCGCTAGATCCATGCGCGTTTCCTATTATGACAAATTCATTAGTAAACTATATCGATTATTTGTACGTTAAATTTATCGCGAAACATTGCATAGACCCGCGTGTACCACGGCACGTACTTTGTCGCAAGGGGCGCCCTCGTCATTTGTATTCATACATACCAATGCATGAATGTTATCATTATTGCCACTCGCCTGCGAATCTTTATCATTGAAACGCCTAATTAGTAGTCAAACGGCACGCACGCCCCTCGCATTTATACCTCCAAGATACATTAACAATGGACGTATCAATGGCGCCAGTCAATGCTGGAGCGACCCCCCCGTACTTAGTCCCCGCTCCTGCCTCAATTAAAGGCCCGCCCGGGCATAGCGCAAAATATCCAGCCACGGCGTCGGGGAATCAATTGCGCGAGAAAAGTCCCGCCGATATTTCACGGTAAAACAACGCTTTTTTTGCGGATTCATTGCGAATTTTCGGGTAAAAAAGAGAGAGAGAGAGAGAGAAAAGTGGTGTTATCGCGCGACCGCGGCTTATCTCGGCGGGGCAGTCGCGAGTGCACCGATTGCCTCGGCGTCGCTATATCCCCGCGTGGGAATTACGAGAGCCCGCACGGGCGATTCCCCTCCTTTGATATTAGCCGGCGCGCCGGTCGTTCGTTTTGTTCGCTGTGCTTTTTTAAGCACGGCTACGTGACCCGAGCACCACGAGCGCTGCCCTATATACCTTGAGTGGGGTCACAGCCTAGAAAAAAGGCGTTTATATGAGAAATCACGTTTTATTGCATTAATCTCTAGATCACGCT
>JAWWEN010000001.1:9873847-9926683 GCA_035582955.1 Sycophila texana | reverse complement strand
TTATTGCATTAATGTTTTATTGCATTAACATTTTATTGCATTAATGTTTTATTGCATTAACATTTTATTGCATTAATGTTTTATTGCATTAACATTTTATTGCATTAATCTATAGATCACGTTTTATTGCATGAATGTTTTATTTCATTAATCTCTATAGATTACAATTTAATTTTATATTGAATTTATATTGAATAATTACGTCTATGGAAATAATGAGTATAATTTTTTGCTTGCAGATGTACAATCCTTTTTCCATTGAAAATCTGTTTGGGAGTAAAAAGTAGAGGATCAAAAAATAAGGTAAGATGATTTATTTAAACGTCATGAAACATATTAAATTTCTTATATATACTTATTAATAATGTACACTTGTCTTGATTAATAATGTTAATCATTTCGCGTAAACTTATTTTTTGCATAAAATATGAGATGTTTTATAAGGTTATAATGAAAAGAATTTTTAATAACCTTGATTTTTAATAACAAATTCAAATAAAAGTCTTTTAATTTTAAATGAACCTCTATGCAAATATTGGATCACGTGATTTTAACAATTCCTTTTTAAGACTTGCGTGGCAGCAAATTGTTTGTCAACTTTCCTGTAGAGATCCAATTTTCTTTATACCGTAAAACTGATGACCCACAAAACTTGGATGTATTTATTTAATCGGTTACTTTCAGACAAAAGGTCGTAACTGCAACCTTAAAGTTTTCACAAAATTTATGAATTTTTTCTACTATACTAGTTTTAAAAAAATCATTATTTATGTCTATAAAATAAATTTTTTTATTTAATAATATCAAATTTTTTAAGTGTTCTTAAAACATTTGTTAATTATATTCCAGTAGTTAAAATAATTTTTACGATTTGATTATTTTTCATTCGAGTTTACAATGTTCCCTTTTCTCCCAGAAAGCCCCCAAAAAACTTCTAGAATAAACAAATGAGCAAAACAGAAAAGAAATTCTTATTACCAAATCCCTTTTCATCCTCATTTAACAAAGCTCGAAAAAGCCGTATTCCCCGGAGGGAGTGCTTCCCTCCCCAATTTCCCGCGGCGTCCCACCGCGAACACCGCGTCGCCAAACTAAAAGACCACTGAATTTTCCGCCACCAACGTCCATTCCACCTGCGAGCGAGCGGAGTTCGTCCTCCACTCTCGCGGCGACGCTAATCGCATTAGGCTGCGGCTTCTTTTCAGCCGGTTCCCCGGCCGGACGGAGATAAAAAGGCACTTTACAATTTTCGCGGCGAGCGCGCTTATGAGTGCCTCTGGCCCCTTATCGCCACTTCTTTAAACAGGCCGGTAAATAGACGGTCGCCGGGATGCAGGCTCTCTCCTCCCAGCAGAGGCTGATAAAGCTGGAGTTATTGCCGAGCGGCCGCAAGACTTTGGCCGTGATACATCGCCTCCTTGCCTCGATTCTCCTCGAGCTGGGAGGAGTCGTTAATGCAGTGAATTAGGACTCGTTTCCTTGTAAAAATCGTGTGCTTTTTACTTTTTACTGCTGGCTACTTATTTTTTGTGGAATTCATTTTTTTTTATGTTTTGGGATAATATTTTAACAAGTTTCATTTAAAACGACACATTTTTAAAGGGTGCTATTATTATATTGATGTATTTTGGTTTATAATAATTATATACAGAAATATATCAATATAAAAATGGCGTTCTTTAAAAATTCATCGTTATATAAATGAAACTTGTAGGAAATACTTTTCATGGAAAATGAAACATGTTTAATTTTATCCCACATGTATCTTCTATAAAAGGCTTGAACATTTAATTTTACTTTAACTTTTAAAATAAATTGGATAATTCTGCAAACACTAGTGAATAAGTGTAAGTTTGACAACTATTCTTCATGTTTCAATAACAAATTTTATATTAATTCATTTAGATTTCTAATCCATTATTAAAGAAATGATTATGTAAAAAATAGTGATTTTTTTAGAAATAAATATAAAGCAAAAAAAACAGAAAACCGCGAACAGGTGAACAGTTATTTGTTCTGTAGGATTTTTTAGAAGTTCGATAGAACGAAAGTACGCAGCACGAATGCAGTTCAGGTGTAACGCGATAACGGTTATAGATAAAGAAACGTGATAACTTATATACAGCTGAAAACCTGATAAGGTATCTTGGAATAATTTTCCCGGTAAAATTGTTTACAAAATAGATACAAATGTAATAAAATTGTTCACGTTTGTTATTTAGAGAGTATAAGACGTCACTTTTTTAAATGCATAAACGAAGTACTCTAACACCCTTTTTGAATCCAAATCGCGTTATCATATTTTTCAGGCTATCTGCGAATAACAACCCACGAATATAACACAAACAACTAATCATAAATAATTATTACGTTAAATAATGAAAATGTGCCCATAAGCTCGTATATGAAATTTATAAAGCAGCGAAAAAAAAACAAAATTTAGTTTGCGACACCATGCAGGTGATGCACCACGCTCATCCCCAGACGCTCACTAATTAGCTCGCGTCACGCACGCAGAAGAAACTCCGGAGTCTTTTCTTTCGCGGATGGTAGGAGCGGAGCTCGCGTAGACGAGGGAAATTAAGCAATTAGTAACTTCGCGCCGCGGGAGTCGGGATTTGATTATGTTTTCGACGGTAGGGCGCGGCCGGGAGCCTACCGCGCGCCTCGCCTCTAATTCACTCGTTAAATATTCGAATCGATGCGCTTCGAGGATAATTAAATCTCGCGATTGCGCCCATTATTAATGCCTCCCCCCTTGGCCTTTCTTGCCCCGTGACTACGAACGCGCCCTCCTTAAACCTCACCCCCCCACCCCGCTCCTTTGGCGAAATTCAGCTGCGCGGTGAATTCGGCATTAATTACGGAATCGAAGTCTTTTAATTGCGATTCAATGGATTTCCCGCTCTATTTTCTTGCCTCGGTTTAAGGGCTCGCTCGCTTTTCCTTCGCGTGGAATTTCCGGTTAAATGTACGTTCAAATGTTTTGGGTGAAATTGAAAATTGATTTTCCTTGCGTGCTCGCGCGCGAATACGTGGGTAAAAGTTAAGTGAAGATGTTTTAAAACGATTTTTTATGACGTAATATTTACAGTTGAAAAAGTATAAATTAACATTTTTTTTTTAACAACGAACAAATTTATTCTTGTGAAAAATTAATGCAAAAAACAAATAATTCCCGTCTCTCAAAATTAACTTAAATTACCATTATCCCGGAAACTCAAATAATCCGGAGCTCGTTCGATTTTTACATTTCGAATCTGCATGAGCAAAATTCTCTCGAAATGTCGGGGACGAAGCCAGGTAAATCCCGAATTTTTCGAACGAAGTCGCCGTGTCCCATGATTTCTCATCAGCGGAAGCCGCGCGCAAAAAGCCACCTCCGGACGCGCGGCGGCCCTCCGGGAGAACGAGCGACGCGACTCTTCTGTTTTTCTTCCCTTTTATTTCGAATTCGAGCTCGCGTCGGTATAATTGAACGACGTCCATCTTCCAGACAGTTCGCGGCGCACAACTCTCCATTCCGTCAGTCCGTCCGTCCGTCCGTCCATCTATCGCGGCGCTTTTTCTTCCTCTCTGTTTATTTTGAACGGACGCGGCTTGTCGCCCACGGTTTCCGGTCGATATTAGCGACGCTCGACCCCCTTCTTCGCCCTTCTTCCCTCTTCTTCCCCCTTTCGACCACTCCATTAAAACCTCAAGGCGTGACCATCTCCCGCGGCGACGTTATTGCTGGACGGAGCGAACCCGAGCGTCTCGAGTGCGTCGCTTTTATGGATTTCTGTTTTTTCAAGCTAGTGCTGCTCAAGATCCGGTTAGCCACTGACGCAACCGAGTACCGAGTGTTGATGCAATGTTTAAAAAAAAAAAATTGTCTCTTGGTTTTGCGACTTGGTTAATATTAAGTGAAATAATATTGTTCAGATAATAGTTAGTTACATTATTATATTTTTTTTTTTTTTTTAAATTGTGTGGACTTCGATATTGCATAAAACTACTACTCATAGACTCACTGAATTTGAATTTGGCGGTGATTTCAATTATTAGTTCTTAGAATGACCCCTAGCTGGCTAACGGTATTTCTAACACTTATGCAAAATATCATCGAATAGAGCATAAGAGACCCAGAGTAACTTAGTATCATCACTCTGGTTTCCCTTCATAACACGAATAAATCTTTCGCCTTTTACTAAAGATTTCCGTGGAGGGGAATACATGATGAGTCTATAACAATTTTTTTTCGCCCGACGAAAGTTGGGCCATAATATATTACAAAATTAAATATTTGAAATTGATTATTGCTTTAGTATTTATTCTAAACTTTTCTTTAGTCATCCGCTGGGAATGCGCTTGTTGGAAATATCTTTGGAAATAGGTGCGTGTTAGTTTTATACCACCAGTTAGTTAAAAGCGGCTCATCTTTGTTGTTGGAAGGGCTGAAAGGAAAATTATAAATTGCTTATAGGACTTGTATACCGAGAAGGAGGTACGGGGTACATATACTTCGCGGAAGGTACTTACCGTTGTTTATATCTTGAGCTTTGAGCTACTGGCGACTCCATAGCTAACTGCATCCACCACGATTTGTCAAAACAATGTGTTGGATAGGTTTCTGGCTCATTCATGTATTTTACTTTTCTCGATATGAGAGAGAAGCAGAGGCGGGAGTATTTGTTACACAGTGCTTTCACTAAATTTACCTTTGCATTTCGGACGAATATATCTTTGTTTTTGTGATATAGAATTGGCGATCGCTCGTCAATAAAGCACAGTATGGAAGTGTGTATGAACACATCGTATTTTGTTTTCAATAGCTGTTGAATCTGAAAAACATTTTTTTTTTATTTTGATATTTTTTTGGCACTGATTTACTTTACAATAGGTATGAAACAACATACTTCACCGGAAGTACTTACTTGCTGTATTGGGAGGAATAACATATTTACTGTGTTCCATGACGTTGCGTAATCGTTTACTATCTGTATTATCATAATTTCGATGGTGTTGCAGTCGAAAAATTCTTGAAATATTTCGAAAATTTCTGGATGGCTAGCTGAAGCTTCGTGTACGAATTGTAATTCTGCTAACACATACAGTGTTAACTTGTTTATTACAAGGGGGCGTATTGAGATATTTTCATGAATTATATTCAAAAATATCCGCGCGTACTCACGCGACTTAAACATTTTTTCAGTCCTGCGTTTGTATATGGTCGCTTGGCCCTGTACTTTTGCTGCGGTACATATTTCTTTCCACTCATTCTTGGGTATGACAATTTCGCGCCGAGCGCCCTCTATTAAGTTCACACATTTATTCATAAAAATGGTTTTGCGATCTTCGGTGTGACTATAAAACTCTATTGTTTTGATAAAAATGGTGAAGATATTTGACGTTACGACGTCTAGGCAGTGCCGATGTACCTCACTTACTCGGAGTGCCTGCACCATCGTCAGTTCTCGTACTGATGAGCATGTGTACATCTGAAATAGTTAATAAGTCACTCCACTTGTAAATTTAAGTGAATTATTAAATAACAGAAGAGTAATTTTATAAAATAATATATATTATTTAAAGAAAAAGGCTTTATAACGGTCTTAAGGAACCAAATTTGCCCGATTTTACTCGGGATTAGCCAATCGTTCTTCCCTCTGCCCACTGGTTTGTGGAGTCATCGAGGACGACTGGAAAAAAAAAGAAAGGCGTTTCGTCCTCGACGAGTAGAGTGGACTCCTCAGTAAGGCTCTACTCGTCTTACCCTAGACGCCTGCCACCAAGATGACAACGGTGGACTTTATGTATTTGGAACGCCGATTTCTTGCATGGGCAAGAAAATCGGCGATCCACATGGTGGCAATGGAGAGAACTCCACGAACCGAACGAATACATATTATTGCAAAAACTATTATAAATATGAAATTTGTGTATATTACGTAATTAAAGTACGAAAAATCTGTTGCTAAAATAAGTGATAAATAAATATAAATTACAAAAGTATTCACTACTTAAATTTCTTATATAATTAAATAAATAATAATTGAACAAAATATTTGAAATTTTTTTGCAGCTAAAAAGAAATTTAAGTAATTACTCAAAACCTATTACTAGAGTGTCTTCTTCGATACTGTTTTTAAATATTATTACAAAACAACCATTTTTATTTAATTGTATGAAATTTATTTCACATCTAAATATATCATTCATTTAATTCAAACTTTCCTACAATATAGGAAAGTTAAAACCCGGGAAAATGTGCACTAAAATTATTTACTGTTTCAATTATCGTTATTTTCATAAGTTTGATAAGTTCTTAAAAAAGCCATTTCCGAGATCCTTAAGTAACAAGTCAATCAAACTGTCGACAAAAGCATTTACTTCCGACTCCTTGCCTCAGCAGAATAACTGCCAAATAAAAAGCGACGTCCTCTTCTCGACGACGTCTGAAATGCGCAGTCTTAAGAGGCCGGCTTAAACGCGACGAGTGTCTTATTATCCCGCCGCCTCGGCGGGTCTAATTAACGTTTGATAATACGAAAAATCACGACGTGCAAGCAGGCCGCCCTGGAAGAGGAGGGGGGTGCAAGAGGCTCTTTGAAAAGAGGTGCGCCGTGCTAGACTCTCTTGAGCCTCAAGTGTCTTCTCGCGGAGACCGCGCCTCTCTCTCTTTCTCACTCTCCTTTCTCTCATTTAGCCGACTCCTACCCCCCCCCCCCCTCCTCGGCAAAGCTCCCAGAGAGCTTAACCGACACTCCATCGAGTGAAACATGTTGGGGGTAGGGGGAAGCAGCCCTTTTTTCGCCCTGGCTACATCACCCCCGAAGGGATTTGACTCCTCGCCCTTTCGTCGTCGCACGAGCCTCTGCTGAATAAGTTATTGTGGGCACCTGTTAGTGCGTCGGAGTCTTGGAAAAAGGCGAGGGGGTGGGGGGTTAGGTAATTCCCCTGATTAAAAGTATTTTTCACCGTTGAATATTCCCGGGTATTATGAATTCCCGGGGTCGCGCTATGCCTAGGAATGCGGGTGGGCGCGGAGGCGTAAAATTATTTACGAAGCGACGCTTCCCTACATCGCATTAGCGTCTTAAGGTTAATTTGAACTTGACGCTAATTCTGAATGATTCATGCGCTCCGAGCATTTCTACTCTGCCGCTGTACTCGTACTTTTATTACTTGTACTTTATTTCGAGTCTTATTTACTATTTGTGTTTCAAAAAATTTTTGTTCAGTCACGGTCGTGCTTTTTCTTTTTTACTCTGCCTAACTTATTCCATACAATATTCCATACAATATTCTATACAATATTATCAAATTAAAAGAATTTATTGTTATGCTTCTAACTGAATAATTCAGAGAAGAATAAATATTTAATTAATACTCGATAAAAATTAGCAATAAATAATGATTTAAAAGAATTTGTTTCCAAAAAGAATACTTATCCTCTGTTATTAGAATCGAATAAATTAAAGTCCATTAAATGATTTACAAAGTAATTCGGGATAATTTTAATGGAGCGATATATCCGCTTTAGCATTAGTACGAGAACAAATTTTGAAACATAATTTCGGCTGGCAATCAATGATGATTAAAGCGATGCTATCTGACCCGCTGGTGGTGCTTGTATGCTCTAATTTAAAGCAGCAAAACAGAATTATCCACTTATCACTTTATGGCCACATTTCTAGTAAAATATATGCCCGTCGTAGATTAAAGTTGAGCGTCGCGTGATAGTGATCAAGTAATTTTTACGATGACAACCGTTATCGAGTCGTTCGGACGCCATAATCATCATTTTATACGGAATTATCATTAGAATGGCTGAAACTCTGAAATAGGTTCATACTAACTTAAATCGAAATGCACAAAATCTAACTATAAAATTTCACGTTATCGAAAATTGTGTTGCTGTTTTAAAGTCTCTGTTAATCAAATTATATTATCTTTAATATAACTTACTAATTTTTGTTACTTAAAAATTATGGTAGCAAAAAATGAATAAATTTAATAAAACAGTTCTTAAAAATTTTTTCAGGTAAATTATTGATTTAAAAAAATATATATTTATTTAAATATTTAAACTCGATTATGACAATTGATAAAAACGAGGTAAATTAAAAATTGTTTATACACATCTTCGCATATTAGTATATTACTTTTGAATTTGGCGGTGATTTCAATTCTTAGTTCTCAGAATGACCCCTAGGTGGCTGACGGTATTTCTAACACTTATGCAAAATATCGCCGAGTAGAGCATAAGAGACCCAAAGTAACTTAGTATCGTCACTCTGGTTTCCCTTCATAACACGTATAAATCTTTCGCCTTTTACTAAAGATTTCCGTGGAGGGGAACACATGATGAGTCTATAACAATTTTTTTCGTGCCCGACGAAAGTTGGGCCATAATATATTACAAAATTAAATAAGTATTAATTTAACTATTAATTTTTGCAATAACTATTATTGCTGAAAAATCATAGTTATAAGCCGTATAAGTTGCTGTATAAATTGGTATATACTGGAAAGTATCCTTAATAAATGATGAAGAACGCAGTTCAACATTACATCTATAAAAACTAGAAAATAACATCGATTTCTACCGAGCCAACAAACAAGGAGATTATTTTAATTCGAAATCCGCCCTGGACGAAACCGAAAAATCGTCCCTCAAAGCTGACTGTTTATCCCGAAGAACAAAGTAGAGAGAGGACGGAAGTTCCTCCAGAGGATCGGGTTGCGCGGCGCCTCGTTTCGTTTCGGTCCGCGCGCCGTGACGTTATTTACGTACTCGATGGCCGCGTGTACACGCGCCGAGGCTATATACGCCGGGTGACGTCCCGCGCCGGCCCCGGACAGTCCCATGTGGCTTTCGTTAATTAACTGACTCCGCCGGAGTCCGCCACGCGTCCTCCGACTCTCCGTCGCCTCTCTTCTCCCTCCGATTCGCCGCTTATTTTCCCCGGAAAGAGAGGCGGATTCGCCGCTACCGCGACGTACACACACTCCCTTCTCGATATATATCGCCCAATTTCGATGGAAAATGCATACGCCCCTCCAAAGTTTCGCTAATAAGTAAACTTTCGCCGCGCAGTTGCCTGTAAGAATGGCCGAGAGCGAAATTGCTTATCAAACAACGTCACTTAGTTATAGCTGGTGCGCGACGATGGAGACCGCCTTTTAGCAGCGAGCGCGCTAAAATGTCGTGACGAAGATTCCGGACGATCGAGTTCCACCGGAGCAGCCGATTTAAATTCATGCGCTCGCGAATGAGTTTGGTGGTTTGGCGCACGTGCACGACTATGTTTTAAATTGAGTTATGATGGGAAAAAAAGTTATTAGCTTTTCATCGGTTCGAAATAAGATTAGAGCAGGCTGACAAGTTTCATGTTTTTTTAAAATATCTGACTTGTTGCGTTTCAAAAATATAGCGTTTTTTGTGACCTTCGCTATATATATATAATATTTGAGGCTATTTAATAAAATTTTCAGGAATTAAGATTTGTAAAAAAGAATTTTTCATGTTGCTATGTTTCTAAAGAAAGCACATTGAGTAAAAAATTATAACAAAACTAAGTAAAAAATTATATTATAAAAACAAAACTGTTAAACTAAATTATACAATAATATTGTAGAAGTTAAGTTGTACAATCGTTGATTTTAATGTATGATTCGAATGGAAAAATTACAACAGTATAATTTCTTGAAAAATTTATTGGAATACAGTAAAATGTTTTAGATTTCTTTTAAATTTCAAAAGAATACAGTGCCTTTAAAGAAACTACTGCAATTTTTAGTAGTTTTCGAAAGTTGTTTCCTCGTTCGCGCAAATGCATTCACAATAAATTTTTCTTTAGTGCCTCTCCAGAAATTTTTATGAATTATTTTTATTGAATTATTATATTTAGATTTAATTATAGAAGCCAACATTTCTTAACTTTCCTTATTAAAGTTTGTTATTCAGTTTTATCCACCAGAACCGTATATCTCTTCTAGAAGATGACAAGGGACTGAGAGAAAATTTATCTTAAAAAAAAGGCTTATGACTGTCAATCTCAACATCAAATAAAAGTTTAATCATTTTACGTTAAACGATTTATAAAATCAAATTGTTTTGCAAAAATTAAAAAAAAAAACGTGAACAAATGGTATAAAACTCTCGTTTGTGTCATTAATCGAAAAGTAATCTAAGTACGACTTGTCATTGAGTTGTGAATTCCCGGCTTTGGAAAAACGTCGCGCCGAATGGAGAATCGATACGAATGACATCGGTCGTTCGATACCACGATTATTGCCACTCGGCGGAGTGCAATTTTTATACGGTCTTCTCCCTCCACGGCCCGAGTATTATATAAGAGCCCGACGTCGTTAGCTTATATTTTATAGCTTCTTCAAGACTTCCTTGCGCCTCGAAGCGCCTTTCCCGACTAAATTTTCCGCTGAGAGAAAGAAGCGCCATTGCTTCCTGTGAAATTTAACGCGATATAAGCTAATTTTGCGATTTAAACCGTCGTATTCCGATAATTAATCCCGAGTATTGTGTTACCTTGTGTTACCGTCAATGCGGTATTAAAAAAGTAGAGCTCTTCAATAATGCGAATAAAACGCATTCACTTCGCTGAGCCGAATAAAAAAATACACGTTCGATGGAATAAAATATCGCTAAATCAGAATTTTCATTCGGTTAAGTGACGATGAAAAATTTGTACGGAAAGCTAGATATTTTACGCTGTCGTGTTAAATTTGATTTTAGAAGCTTTATATTATAAATGATGAATGGAAAATGTCTTAACAAAATACTAGTAAAATTTATACCAAATATATTGGGAAATAAAATGATGATATAAATTTCAAGTTACAGATTTAGATACATATCTTGAATATCAATCGAAGGCTAATGAAAAATCAATTGATCTGTATTATCGAATTTGATTGTGAAGTCTTTACAACATTATAATCCATAAATGTTTGTTCATTCACAAAATTAAAAAAGTTGAATTCTATGAATATAATTTTATCTTTCACTTTTTCCAATATCTATTTTTAATTTAAGGATTAATTTTTCTTTTATTACGATTAAAAAGTTCTTCCATACGACAAATCAAGCCACGTAGAAAGAAAAAAAAAGCAAAATAAAAAGGTTAAAAAAGAAATTTGAAAAATGCAGAAAACCATTCTTAGCTTCGACAGAAAGCATTCCTGTCTCGCTTGGAAAAAAGGCAATCTGGCGAAATCAAAGCTCTCTCGGAAAAATCAAGGCGCATTAACACACCTAATTAATCGAACCGTCATTCCGTCCTCGCATCCGGTGACAATAACCCCTCCCCCCCTAACCAAATGATTATTTATGATGCGAGTGAAAAGAAGAAAAATAGTCAAAAGAGCCTGGGGGGGGGGAGGATTGAAAGAGGGCGTAAGAGTGAATAATGGCACGTGTGCCGGAGGAGGCGAGCCACTATACTCCAGCCCCTCCCGCTCTGTCCCCGACGAATTCCGGAAGCGTAACAATTGTGCATTCATCGGGAGCAAGGGCTCTAATTAAAACGCATTGTTTATATTCCCAGCACGAAAACTCCCTCCCGCTGTGCTTCGCGCAGGAGGGCGGTGAGGGGGAGGGAGGTGGGAGGCAAGGCGGCGCCCTCCCGAAAGTTCGTAGCGGGAAAGAAAACACGACGGCGGAACGCAGCCGGAAAGCAAACGGCCGCGCGGCGATAGGCGCGCGCCGCCGTTAATTGCTTCATCAACTTGCGAATTCTTACTCTCGGACCACGCGACGCTCGCTTTGTCTGTGGCGCCCCTTGTACACCCTGCCCCTTCTCCTCTTTCACGTATGCTAAACAGGAGGGGAGGAATGCGACCCGAGCTCCTTGTTTTCGCTTTTCTTGAATATATATGCTATAGCATATGTAGATTTTTTTGTTACTCATTTTGTTTTTTTTGTTTTTTTTTTAAAGAAAAAGAAAGAGATGCTGGTTAGAAATCTGATATTGAATATACAAAATAATTACACTATATATCAGTTTTACATAAAGTAAATTTTATATTTTTATTGTACATTTTTTTAATTTAAAAATTACGGTTTAGTTCAGCGCAGCTGTAGTTTCTTAGTGTGACTTAAATTAAATTATCGTAATAATTTAATAAAAAAATAATTTTTATTTAAAATGTTGAATATAAAAAGAAATTACCTCCAACTCTGAAGAAATTTATTTTAAACTTTTTCAAGCAAGAATAACCATGATAGAGCGTCTCTCCGAAGTTTTAAGTAAATTGAAGTAGAAACAGCCGAGCACAGTCGGACCTCCGATTTAAATCGCCTTTTTTCCAGCAACTCCTACCACGGGGATTCTAAATAATGACATTGGCTACTCGTTTCTTTCTCGTACTAACGTGCATTTCCTGCTTCTCGTTTGTCCCCCAAAAATTTTCGATGCACGCCGTATAATAACCCACGGAAAAGCCATTTTTCTCCCGACCCAATAACAGACGGCCAACTCGGGGGCACCGGCTCCGTATAAGAAGTCTCTAAAATAAAAGCTCCGAATTTCCATCTCGGCCAGGAATTTCGACCAATAAAGCGCGGAGATAAGTCTCCGGTGGGCGAAGCGATTAATAGCGTCGGGCCGCTCTGTGTGCGAGACAATAGCTCAGCGCGGCCAATAAAGCAGTCGCGCTCTAGCCGGAATTACGCTGCAGGCGCGCGAGAGCAGCGTCACTCTCCGCGGTCTTCCGAATTTCCGCGCTGCTTCGGACTTAAAAAGATCGAGCTCGCGACGCGATAAAAGGCCCGTGCGGCGGAATGAATTCCGTCGGGGCTGGGTATTACATCTCGAGGTCGCGGAATTGAGCAGCGAGACCAGAATGTATGCACGCCGCGTAATTCACGGTGTATGACTAATTTTTCCTCATTACCCGGAGGCGCCGCTACTGACTAATAAAGTCGTTCGTCTCGCTGACGAATTGGTGGAGAGCCTTCAAGGCGGTCGGACGATTTTTCAGTACGCGCGGATCTTTATTGCGATGATTTTTCCTCGATAAGGCGCGTCTATTGCATTGAGGTAGATGTAAACTTCGATCGTTGTTAAAAACTATTTTTTTTATGTTAGAATCGTGAAAGATTTTAATGTTATTGTATAGATGAAATTCTACTTTGATTACCGCAGAAGTTGATAAAACGTTATTGATTAATCGTGAAAATTATTCATAGAGATTATATCTAGTCTTCGTTCGATCGAACGATAATAGATGTTAAGTTACTTTGCATGAGCTCAGGATTAGCGATACAGTTGATACTACTTAATAAAGTGATTTTGCATGTTGAAAAAAAAAGTATTTTTATAATCAATTTATCGATATTAATTTCTCCGCAGGATCAAATAATAATAATCTTTCATATAAAATTCCCGTAGCGTAATTTATAAGATATCCCATTACTAAAAAATCATCCTTCGAAGAATATAACTGGCGAGCTTCTCGAGCGTTCCTGCATACTTCCGCAGAATAGTCTCGGTTAATCGTAGTTGCGGAATTTTAATGGCCAGTTCGATGTGAATTTTAGAATTTTTTTTTAACGCACTAAATATTATGTGAAATTTGTAAAGACAAAAAGGTAACAAATTAAATTTCATGCGTTTGTTAGTTCCACTGGTGAAAAAGTACACCTTTGGAAAATATCTGAAAATAGTATCTTTTTAGCAGAATAATTTACGAAATTTAAGAATTAAAACGAACTTTTCAAAATGATTTTATTGAATGATTATATAATATAACAAATATGGAAAGCCTAAAATTAAAGAACGTAGAAATATGTGCTAATAACAATCTTTCGATAAATAGAAGTCTTCGATAATAGAATATTTCGATAATAGAAGTCTTCTGAGGATAATTTTTTTTTTTTTGTAAATTAAGAATTGTAACAAAATTCGGAAAATTGCGTTTAATGAATAATTACTAAAAGAATAATTATTATAAGAATCATTCTATAAAGACCATATCGTTTACACGCGCTATTCCTACAGAAAAATTTCACTGTGCAAACTCTAAAAGCTCAGAAAATATCCGCAGTATTAAAAATATTCAAATAACTTTTCTCAAAAAGAAATTTAAATTCTCTCGAAAGTGCATTTTTCCGCGCAATTCTCATCTTAGACTCTCGATCGATAGCCGCTCGCAAATAGCCGGGCGGGCGGATAAAAAAGCTCGACGCAACGCGAGAGCGCGGGCCCCAACAGCAAATAATATTCGTCCGCAGCGTAATTAATCCTCCCCCGATATCGGAGGTCGACCGCCTCGAGCCACCTTCCCCCCTTTGGAGACACGCGAACCAAAACAAAAAGGGGATAAAAAGGGAAATGTGAGGGAGGTTGTGGCTATAGTGGAAGACGCAGCGCGCGTTCCGATATTAGCCGCATTACGCGGCTTATGAATATTTATGCGGAAGCCAGCGCATCGCGCATGCATTAACCTCTCTTTCTCTCTCCCTCTCTCTCTCTCTCTCTCTCTCCGGCCCTTTTTACACGCGGGTGCTCGGGGCCGCGGCCCGTGCGGTCTGCCTATACCCCGAGTGCCGAAATTCGCATCGCTGCTCGTTTTCTTCCCCCTGGAATATCAAACGCGAGGCCAGACGGAAGCTCTTGGGCGCACCGGGTCTGCGTTTACCTTTACGCTGGGGATGAACCGCGAGGCGCCGCGGCCGTCTCGATTACACGCAGCCCTAAGGGGAGCCTCGCGTGATTGTATTGCGATTTTTCGTCCTTCACGGTGAGCCTGGCGTCGCAATTTATATTCGCGGTTATTTATTAGTAGAGTTACAGGTATTTCTTTTAAATTAATTAATTAGCAAAAGTTAATGGCATATTTGAACTTACGCGAGGGATGCTTGGTGATTGTTATTCATGAGTGGCTTACCTGTAACAGAAAAAAAGAGAATTGTTTAGATACATCACACAGGATAAATTACACTGTCTATATATTTAAAATTATATATGAAAAACATTGAATTAGTGAAAAATAATAATTTCTAGTATTAGGGGAGTGTAGATTATTAAATATGCTGCAATTAGGTAATTTTTGGAAAAAGGAAATGAATTTTTCTAAAAAAAATTGTACAACTTGCAAGATTTACTAGAATGAGCGAATTTCATCTTTTGTTTATTATTTAAAAATAAATTTTTTTGCCAAGTAGTTATATATGACCCTACGTTTAGAGATATAAACAAGATTATGCATATACTAACATCGGTCTATCATGTACAAACCGTTGTTTTACATAGTAAAATTTCTTATTTGCATAACTGTGGTATTGCATAATAAGTAAAACTCACAAGCATCCTTTATTACGTCCATATATCGTATCTTCTACTCAATTCGTTATTTTACTTTACTGTTTTATTCTACGAATAAGTTAAAACTTTTAAATCCTTTCGTAATCTATCGAATAATTCGATAGCACTCGTATTATTATTTTTATTGGTATAATAATTTTAAAAATTCAAAAAAGATGAAATTAAATTCTTTTAATGGAATAACTGTTTACATTGCGTAAACACGATCATAAATTCTGCAATAAACTTAACTATTTATAAATCGAAAGGAATTCAGTATCATTTACTACCAACAAGCAAACATCCAACAAATGTTTACGAAAGCTAAAGTATGATAATAAAATCGCTTATCGTAAAGGCACGACCAACTCGCAATTTGATTCACCCTCAATTTCATATCGAACGACAATAGTGTGGGTGCGCGACTGCGACCAGCACTGAAGGAAAGCGAGAAAAAAGGGCAGCGTTTTTCCTTCTGCGGGGAAGAAAAACGGAATCGTCGAGGTGCGACGGTCGGTGGAGACAAAGACCCTCGATCGGAGAAAAGTGGACGTGTCGGGGAGCGAGAAAATGAGCTGGAAACGCCGCGGACGCGTGTAAAGACGAGGAAATTTGATTTCTACCGTGGCCGGAGCGGAGCCAAGTAAAACAAGGTCCCAAGGACCGTCGCATACGCCGCCGAGAGTAGATTGTACGTGAAGGTGTTCGATGAAATCCAAAAGCGTTTTTCGCTACGTTGAAGAAAAATTTGAAAAAAAAAAAGGATAAGAAGAAGAAATGCGAAGAGGAAGGGACACTAAAGCGACTTAATGAAAAAATTAAACGGTTGATCGGCTATTCGATGGTGACTGGTCGTTTTTTCTGGTTTCACGGGAGTTCTCTTTAATTAAAATTTTTCACTTCGCCGAAGAGTGACTTATTCGATGCGGAGGATTTAAGTGAGCCTTTAATTAAAATGAGGTTCATTCTCATCTATCATTTTAGCATAGTTACACTTATAGGAGCACCAGAAATACGAAAAGACGTGATTTTTTTATTGAGAGTTTAGTGAGACTGGATTTTGTGTCTAATGCGGTTAATGTAAGATGATTGAAGGCATTATTACTCGGAGAAAGGAACTTTTTAAGTGGAAAGAATGGCTTTTAAAATTTCAAATGCAGATTTCATCACTTTCATTTCAAGCGAAAACCGAGTTTACTTCCACTTTAGGAAATAGGAACATTTAGACGCTAAATGTGTGCTCTTAATAAATCATAAGATCCCTTAAAATTAGATAAAAATATAATTAAAAGAATTAAATTAAATGTAAAATGCTTAGAAATCAGCTTAAATTTTAATTCATGATTAGTTTTTATTTATGAAGTTTTTATACGTTTTCAGTTAATTACGCTTCATATATTTCGCGTATTTAAGTACTTTACATATTCTGAAAAGATAATGTTTTACCAATTTAATTTTCTCGTCTACAATATCAATACTGAAGAAATATTTAATACTATATAAAATTCTAAATAACGACTTGAATCCACGATTTTTTACTCCTAGATGCTATTACAAAAAATTAACAAGTGCAAAATTACGTTTTGCACATTTATATTTATGCACATATAGAATAAAACAAGGGAGAACAGGACAAGAAACTAGATTTAATTGTATAGAATAAAAGTCAGCAATTTACTATAAAAATTCAAAATTCTTTGAAAATAAATAAATAAATTTTAGAATTTAAAATATACATGACTACAATCCTTATAAATAATGTAGTACTTCAAAAATAATGTCATCGTAAAACCATCCGCCTGTACTTGAAATTCATCGCGCTTCTATAATCTAACGGACTAATTCTGCACAAAAACAATAAAAATAGCTAACTCTAAAAATCTCGAGTGTCCACTTTAGCCTCCCTATCCCGGTCTCTCCGAATCTCCCTCCTCAGCACGCTCCAAAATCGCTAACGGGCTGCAACTAGGCATATACAACGCGCCTTCGAAAAAAAAATGGTTATATGGGCGATGAGCCCCGACAGCTCCGGGGCTTTTGCGAGCGAGGCAAACACGCGAGGCAGGCACGTTCCGCTTGACGGAAGCTCGTAGTCGTGCGAACGTGGCCGCGGAAGCGCCCTACGGGTTTATCCGCAGTCAATAAACGCGGCATTGTCAGCTCGCGAATACCAAAACGTATTCCGGCGATGTCCACCGCCGCCCGCCTGGCGAGATTTACAATTCCTCGCTGATGTGCGTTGCTGCATTCGGCGGTTACCCCCAAAAGTTGCCTTGACAGGAATGAGACTTGCCTCTTTCTAATACACTGAGAAAAAAGTATTGTAAAAATTATTATCTGCATGGGAACGTGATCGCTTTAAATATATGAATATGAGTGAAATTCACTTCGATACACTGAAAAAATAATAGAGGAAAGTTTACAATAAATTTAGTAAGATGGGGACAGAGCCAGCGAAGAAAATTTATATGAATTTTTTCAAAACTTATAGTAATTTTCTTGGCTTGCAAAGTCTGTCACTATCTTACAAAATTCATTGTAAACTTTCCCCTATTATTTTTTTCAGTGTATAAGTGAATATCCACTTATTCTTCGTGATAAGTCTTCCACATATCGAATAAGTGAAAGACTTACCATGTGTAGTAAGTGTACATTCACTTATTCGAAGTAATTTTCACTTATTCGTATTTAGAGATCATAGACTATGGAATCTCGGATTAAAAATACCATACTTTACAGTAAATTCGCTTTAGGATTATTTCCAATACTGTACAGCAAAATTCACTATATATTTATGGCAAATTTTACTGTAGAGTATGGTAATTTTTATCTGATGAGAGACCAGTCTGCGGTCACGTTCTTATACACTTTATAATACTTTATATACTACTCTATAATACTTTTTCCTCAGTGTAGGCGAACGACTGCTGTGAGTCGTAATTTTCTGTAAGGGCCTGAACGAGATTCCGCAAATCGATTTTACCGAGGGGCTATTCACTCTGAAAAAGGCGTACAAATGATTTCATGATTTCAAATGATTCTACTCGATTGGAAATGATTTCAAACATGATTGCATTAATATCTGGCAATATTAATGCCCATTATAATTCCATCGCGTTTTTACAATGGAGTGATCAAAATAATTGTTTCCCTTTTGATTCGGAAATCATAGATCCAGAAATCATATCGAGCGAACAATGATTTCAAATGATTTCGAATATTTCGAATGATTTTTAATGATTTCAAAATGATTTCACCTATAAGTGTTCAATGATTTCCCAGAGTGAATAGCCCCTCGGATTTTACCGTATGCTGATCAAGCAAACGTAAATAAAGAATTTACAAACTTAAACAGAAGAGTAAGACTCTGATATTTTACTTAATAAAAAAAACTAAGATTCTTTTATTCCTTCTGTAATCGTTATATGTATGCTCAATGTATTTCATAATTTATATTCTTTTAAGTTTATTTCAACTCCTTAACAGTGAAAAAAGTGTAAAACTTTTTTATTCTAATTAAAGGACAAGTAGTTTAAGCTCAAGTATGGCGTAAAAAACTTTATGGATAAACTCTTCGTATTTTATGTGACAAATGTTTAATACGTATAACATTAGAGATAAAACTTCAAAAAAAAAAAATATTATTTATTTTTTTCAGCGGACACTCCGTAAAAATGTTAAAGCTTTATTGAAAGCGGAGTCTTTATCCCGAGGTAAACAAAAGCCAGAGAGCTTTAATATCCTCGCACTTAAAACGTCACGCCATAAAAGAAGGTCAGTCGCCCGGGCCCTTCGAAAACTCTCTCAAATAAGGCGAGGCGCTATATCCCCCGCGGAAAATAAAAACCTCGATAAGAGCCTCTCTAATCTGCGCCTTTGAGATGCGCGCCTAATTCCTCGCGTTATCCTCGCAGCGCCATTCGTCGCAAGCTCCCACCCACCCACCCTCCGGCCTTTAAGACGCGAGAATCAATAGCGGATGAAAACGTCTCTCACAAGTGGCTTTCAATTCGACGTCTTTAACTCCTACCCTCGAAAATGGATTCGCGCGCTCAGACGTCCCACGAGCGTCCATTCCACCGCCTCACCCCCGTTTTCCCCCCCTTCGGAGTCGGATAAAGAAAACCGTTTCAATTTCCTTAATGCTGCCCCGCCGCTTCGCTCTTTACATCGTGCCTCCTTTTTTGTTTCATTTTCTCAACGCTCAGTCCACCCACCCGTGCGCGCACGGCGGGCTCTATTTGTTTCGCTCGGCTCTTTTCGGCATTCTCCTCGGGCGGGCCATTCGCGCGTGGTTTTTTGTAAATCGTGTCTTTTCCGGCTTCCCCTGTCGTGGAATTTCACCGGGAATAGAGAGGAAAAACATTTTCTTAAGAATGAAAAATTAGTGTGTGGTACGCGAGCTTTTTTTAACGGATGAAGTAAATTAGAAAGTATTATTACCAGTGAGAGTAATGACGCGTGAAAGTTTTATGCTCTCTGTAAAACTCGACTTGAATCGCCGATTCGATATGAGTTTGATATTAAAAAGAGGATTATTTTATCTTAAAGCGAACGATCGGTTTTGCCGCCTCCTGCGCCGAGGGATAAAGAAGGCGATTTTTGCAGATGCAGAAGATGTGAAAGTTTGAGCAGACGATTTTATTCAGTAAAAATAAAAGATTTTGACATGCGATAGCCTGATATAAAAGAGTTTTATCGAAGCTCCCGTTTTACTCGAATTGATAATGCTATTGTAGCAAAGTCAATTTCCATGAGAATAGCTGACTAGATATATTATTCTACATCGTACTTTGAACTTCGGGCTTTGCACAGAAATTCGGTGGAACCTCGACAGGGTCTTATAAGAAAACAGTTTGTAACATAATATTACACGTTATCTTAAATGAAAGTTTCGATAATAGTGTTCCTTCTGTTTTTGTAGAAGAACAAAATATTAATACACACTATTCATACTACTTGTGCAATAGTTATAATTTTTAGTAAATTAAGAGAGGATTTTTTATTCGAGTAGGTACCATGATTTTAAAACTACAGCGCCGTTTAACAAACTTATAGACTGAAGTAGTAAAGTAAATATATAATTTGTTTATTCAAGATTAAATAACTGGTTAAATTTAATTTTTTTTTAATTGAAAATATATTGCACGTTGGATAAAAAAAAAAATTTGAAAACATGTATGTCTGACTGAACTTGGATATAACTACTTACACTAGATTTCCCTTAATACCATAAACATTCCTTAATTATTCTATAAAATATTGTTAATTTTAATTCTAATAAACAACTCAAAATTAATGATAAAATCGGAAAAACATTGGAAAAATTATATGATGCTACTAGAAAAAATTAAATGTAAGTAGTCACGTGTGAATTTAGTCAGACATAATTCCTTTAAAATTTTTACTCCACAAACGATGTATTTTCGATTATAAGATTTCCGATTGAATATATTTATTTTCAATAGAAGAATTTTTATTGTAAATAAACAAAATTCAATAGCATAAAATGAAACACATTTTTCAACACACATTTAATCACTATAGAATTACATTATTCTCAGAGGTTATCATAAATTATTTAAAGCCATGATGAAGATAGAAAAAAACTCTATCTATATGTAGAGAAAATTATTTTATTCTTCCTAAAATAAAATGTTATGCTTACCCTTGTGCCAAAATTATCATTACAGCCTGTGCGAGCGTAAATTACAAACAATGGATTGTTTCATTTTGATCCTTAAACAAATTAATGAGCGTTTAATAAGACACAAGATTCTCTACCTAAACCTTATTTAAAACTCCAAGTATTCTCAAACCCAAGTCCCGACACCTGCAAACATTATACGTTGAAAATTTCCTTCGCAGGCGTTGTGGAATCGATCGCGGGCTAAGACGATGCGCTTCGAGGCAAGACGAAAAAAGGAGCGGAGTCGAAGGACCGGCGCTCAATCTAGGCCAAGCGCTCGCGAACGCGAAACGTCACATTCTGCCAGTCGCCTGATGTTTCGCCACGTCGTCGCTTTATTTAATCTTGGCGCGAATTCGCACGAGTTACGAAGTAAAAATGGATGCGTTGAGGGTTGCACCACTGGAGTAGGATAATCCTGACGCAAAAAATTGAAAAAATATTTATTTCTATTAGTCGGTTTAAAGATTATACTAATAACGAGAAGAGTCTGGACCGTTCAAATCACTGATTTGTATAAGACCTTGGAATTCGCTTTGTAGAACCGAATAATGAAACAAATTGCTTCTATTTTGGTCTTATAGCCCTTTATTCATCAGACTGTAACTGAAACATTAAGATTACGCATAAAGGCAATACTAACAATATCTTATTTATAAATATATTAGCAATATTAATAGAACCAACTGTATCTGTCGAATAATGAGTTGTGAGATCAAACTAAATGTGATTTGTTTTATTATTCAGTACTAGAAAACAGTTTCCAAAGTATTGCATAAAAATTCGCTACCCAACACTCTCCTGACAAATAATTGTATAATAAAACCGTATTTTAAATTTAGAATAAACATTTAATACAAAATTTATATTATTTTTTAATGCACTCATGCGTACATTTAAATATAACTTTACAAAAAAATCTAAAAGAAGAAAATTTGTTTCTTCATTTTATAAACCATTCTCTATTCAACATATTTTACATTAAGAATGAAAAATAAAGGATGTTTAATAAAGGAAAGGTTATACTGGTTCCTCGAAACATATAGAAATAAGAAGACAGAAGACGTTTCCTATCAATTCCTCCTTTAAAAATTCATGATACGAATATTTTTATTTTCGCGTGCATGTATATAAGAGAGACGTCTTCTCAGCTCTACAACTGAAAAGAAATATATGAGAAACAGCTCAAACGATACGTTACTCGGCAAACGTAACTCTCCGCTCCCTTAAAAACAAAATCATTCGAATTCAATTTTATACTCCAACTTTATTTATTGCCCTGCGGATAGCTCTCATTTGCTTTCCCATGATCCCTTCTATGGCTTTCCACCCGCAAAAAAGGAAACTAATCTTTTCGTTATTACACCGCAGCAGGTCGATCAATCAAGCAGCATCATGATTCATCAAACGCAGATGCAGTAAAAAAAATGATAAATACCACCCAGGTCCCCTGGGGGGAGGGGGAGAGATTTTCTCGAGTTTTCACCCAATTCCGCATTCAGAGCGATCGCGAAGGCTTGATAAATGCGCCCGCATTAGGGGGCACCCCCGCGCGCGAAGTAAGTAAGTGAGTGGCTCGGGGAATCGGCACTCGTATGCAAATGCCTCGGCGCGTAAGCCCGGATAATGAAAGGGATATATCATCGTGGGCCGCGAAATCCGCGTCTGGGTCGCGCCATTACGCCTGCGAAGACGTGGATCGCTCGGATTAGGCCACCCTGACGGTAAATCAAGGCCGGCCGGGGGGATCCTCATGCGTGCGGGCTCCTTCGAAGCGAAGCCACCGTGACGCATGGCCCCCTGCCCGATCGACGCCGGTCAATGCCGCCACCCGTTGATTTATTCGCCGTGTAATTGACAGCTGGACTTTGGATCTGTGATCGAGAATCACGCGGGTGACTTCACTTGGATCGGTTAATAGCTCACTGGTCTCGGGTAATTATGCCACTTGCGCATGCGAACTGCGGAGACTTATTCGCTTGTGCTTGTAGGACGTGGAGAGGGAGGGGGGAAGCGAGTAGAATGACAATTCGTGTTCTTGAAGTACGAACCTATTTGTAGTACAATAGTTTAGAATTTGAGTAATTTTAAAATTAACTATTTTGCTTTCTAACGGTTAGTTGTTTCAACTAATACTTGGTTAAAACAAATAAATATTTGGTTGAAACAAATAAATTTTGGTTGAGATAAGTACCTAAATATTAGTTAAAACAAGTAATGGTGTGTTGTGATTACTGAGCTTTTTTCTCAGTGCATAAATTATAAATTAAGTACTTATCAAGTGCACGATTTATTTACTTTATAAGGGACAGAATTCTGTTTAAATTAAATGTACGTAGTATATTAGTAAGTGAGTAAAGAAATAAATTAAAAAGTAATGAAACTTTAAATTACGATTAGAAAAAATGGGCAGATTGTATTTTTTAAAGAAGAGAGGAATCCATCATTTAGTTGGATGTAAAACTTAAGTAGTTTTTTAATATGCTTTTTATAATACTTTGAAGATTATTAAGTCTTACAAATTCACTAAATTTTATCCAGACACTTCTTCATACAGCAGTGAAAAACATTATAAAACTGCTTATCTAGAAAAGTTTTTTAACTATTTTTGTTTTTTTTTTTTCTTTCATGCAATAAAAACTTTTTAATATAGAACGACATCTTGCCAGAAGAAAGTTTCTTTGTTCTTTTTAAAAGTACCACGCTCAATTTTGATGTTATATATTTGAAACCAGATTTTCATATTCAATTGTAAAATTAACATTTTATATTATTGCAAAACAGACCTGCAATAATTATGCAATTCTCGCCCAGTATGAATTGACTCCCAATCTACGTTGCTTTAAAATCATAAGGCAGCATGTAATTTACAAACATTAAAGCGCAATGGCATAAAATGATTAATAATTAATTAAAGGAAGCTTATCAACAAATTAAAATTATCCGTTAACAAACAAACTGAAATTCTGCAAAACAAAGCAGTGTATAAGTGCATAAACTCGCAATGGCATCGAAGAACAACAAACGAAATTGGCACACGTGAAAATCGATGGAAACAAGCGGGAGCCAGCATAAAAGCAGGCAAATTATCGTCGGTGCGAACGAACTAATCACAACATTGTTCCTCGGCGGTGCGGGCGGGTACGATCAAAGCGAGCCGCTCCGGCGCGTGGAAAAAGCGGGCAAATTGCTCTGGCGAGAGGCCGCGCGCGCCCGCGGACAGCCACAAATTCCGGGCTTTTTAATTAAAGCACGCCCCGCGGCTGAGTTGCCTCGGAGCCTCGCGAGGTAAACAACAAGTGCACCGCCTCCTTGCGCCCCGAAGAAAACCGGCGGGCTAATTTTCGAGGTGTCGATAGCACGAAATCCAACGCCTGCGCCGCTGTTTATTGAGCGCCTGGATATTGCCGCTTCCAGTTCGTTCTTTAGGATCGAACTTAAGTTGCTATTCCTATATTTTTTAGTTTTCATAAAAAAAAATTCTGTTTATTGAACTGGATTTCGATAAACGTGCTTTCTAATATTAATTTAAAAAGTATACGCGATTAAAAATCTTATGTTTTGTGAAAAATGTTTGTGTAAGGCAAAAAAAAAGCACAGGTAATGTGTAAAAAATTACGCAAATTGTGTGTTATCAATAACACGAGTCAAATGTAAAAATTATACACGATTTGTGCTTAGTTTACACACATTGTATGTGTACTTACAAAATATGTATTTACACTGTATTACGGCCGCATTCGAATTTAAACAAATTTTGTGTAATTTTGTTCAATGGAATACACTACGTCTGTACAATTCTATTTTACAATTTTGTCGAATTTTAAATACGCATTCTGTGTTTATTTTTCGACGGATGTTTAACTGTGTACTCTTGAAACAAAAAATAAAAACTAAGATGTTCATTTTTTTGTTTCAATAGACGAATTTGAGACTAAACCGCTTGAAAATCCTTTTTTTTTCTTTAAGTGTACAGTACTTTCTTTATCATCTAAAATAGTCGATTAAAGAATATCAAAATGTACAATATTATCATTAACAAATATTCTAAAATCGTTAATAAGAAAACCTACATATATCTTCCGAATGTAAATTTAAAAAAGAATTTCCTTCATTTAATCTACAAATATTTAAATTTTTACGTGCAATATGGAAATATAAGAACCCAGAAATAAGAAAAATTAAAAAAAAAAAAAAACAATGCGAAATCCACTCTTTGCCGCTGACGAATAGTCAAGGAAAAGATGAGGAAGCAGGAGGCCGTCGAGAGTCTGCCGGAGGCCCCAGTCCTCGAAAGGAGTTTTTTGTCGCGAGAGGCCGCGTCGCCGTAACGTACATTTAACGAGCGGCGCACCGGCGAAACGAGTTAATGGAAGGCCGTGCGCTCGGCCCTCCGAGAAATGCGAAAGACCCCTACTCGCACGCGCTTAAGAAAGCCGGGCGCCAAACTGCCGCTGGAGAAAAAGCCGAGGCGAGATAGTGCGCGGGGCCAGAGGGAAAAAGCCCGACGGATAATCCGCGCGGCTCAAGATCCTTTAGACTGAAATCCCCTTTACAGTGTCGCTCCATCCCTCCTCCCCACCCCTCGTCATTGGCTTACTTTTGCCGCTTCCCTTTTCGCGCGACTTTCTTTTTCGGTTAGTTTTTTTTTTAGTGACAGCTTTGGTTTGAGGAGGGAGGGTTGGGGGTAAAAATGAAGGGGGTATAGACGCTCGAAAAACACGAGCAGCCGTTTGAAATGCAAAACTGGCGGAGGCGGCAAAAACAAAACGAAATTCTGGACGTCCGAGCGCTCAATCAGTAGATCTAATCGGATGAGTGCACCGCATTTTCCGGCGAGCGAGATTTATCCGGGGGCTACTGCGACTTCTGTACTTTACTGTTGCCGCTTTGTTTCGATTTGTTTTCGACGTTCCATCTGTATTTTCTGTCTTTTTTTACACGAGAATTTTGGACGATACACATATATTTTTTTTTTTAACTGTAGAAAGAGAAGACTACTATATTTTGCTGGTAGTCAAGTAATCCGCTCGCATCTATAGAGTTTACGTGAAGACTGTAGTGAAAGCAGAGGAAATTCGTAGAAAAATATTTCGTAATTATTTTTAATGGACACGAACACTTTGCATGTTTCAGAGTTGATATTCGGGTACCTTAAAATATTATGCTTGAAAAAGCATGAGTACCATGATTTTGAAACTACAGCGCCGTTTAACAAACTTATGGACTGAAGTAGCGAAGTAAATATATGATTTGTATATATTCAAGATTAAAAAACTTGTTTAATTTAATTTTTTTTAAATGAAAATATATTGCGCGTTGGATAAAAAATTTGAAAACAGATATGCCTGACTGAACTTGGATATAACTACTTACACTAGATTTCCCTTAACACCGTAAATATTCCTTAATTATTTTTTAAAATATTGTTCATTATAATTCTAATAAACAACTCAAAATTAATAATACAATCGGAATATTGAAAAAATTAATTATATGATGCTTACAGAAGAAATTAAATGCAAGTAGTCACATGTGAATTTAGTCAGACATAATTCCTTTAAAATTTTAACTCCATAAACGATGTATTTTCGCTTATAATATTTCAAATAGAATATATTATATTATTTTGTTCATTTAATGGTATAATATACGTGATTTTATTTATTTAGAATAAACAAAAAGTGTATTTGTTTACACTTGAAAACACTTCATTCACAAATAAACATAAATCTCGATAGCACAAAATGAAACAAATTTTCGAACACATATATAACTATCTACAGAATTACATTATTCTCAGAAGCTATCATAAAAGTTTATAAAATTACTGCGAACATTTTTATTTATTTTTGTACAATAACTCGTACCACCGCGACTCCAATAACTTTTTATTACAAATATTTCTTCCAGCGTGGTATATTTCTTTCTCCTAATTAAGTAGATACACCAAGCAAGATATAAACTTAATTTACTCGCGTTCATCTCTCTAAAAGATCCGACATCAAACCAACTCCGGCAGCCATCCCATCATAAACTGCACCCAGCGGTAGTAACTCGGCGGCATCGATAGTCGGCGCGCGCGTCTGTGCCCGCGTTGTATATTATAATATCGGGGCGGGGGAGGTGCAGGGCACTCGGGAGACTCTTAATGCCGCGGCCGGTTGCGCAAACGAATGAACTAATCGTCCCGGGGATTACGATCCCCCCGGCGGACGAAGAAATATCCCCGGCGCGGTAAAACTTGAAGCAAGAAAATCCTCGAAAAAGGAGAGTCCGCGCAGCGCCTCGTCTTCCGGCGCGAGCGAGCGCGAATTTTAATAGGAAAATTAAGGGGACGCGTTTTGCATTTGCCGCCGCGCGGCCACCCGTGGAGACGCCTTTTCCCGCCGTTTAACCTATCCGCCCCCTCCCCCCGGGGGCCGGAGCGACGCTCCTGGAAAAATCGGCGTTATGGGATTTTAAGCTAATTCCTTCGTAGCTTAGATAAGAGGCCATTTTTCCAGCTAATTAAAACTTGAATATGTATTTTTGTAAGCGAGGGGGGCGGGCCGGCACTCGGCAAAAATTAAATGTCACCGCGCGTAACGCGCGAGCGAAGTTTGTCGAATGAGAAAGTTTTTTTTAAAGCATCGCAGCATTTAAAATTTGCGCGAAAGAGTGAAAACTAAAAATTAAGACGTTTTTTTAGCAAACTCGAGGCTAAATATTTACTTCGTTCGAACGTGAAGGCAGGTAGCAAAGTAATTATATTTGTATTACAAATTACAAAAAAAAAATATAATTGTATTTTTAAAGTTCAACTCGAAACATGATGTTCATTAATAGAATTCTCCTCTAAACCCATTTACAAAGTTATCAATTTTCACTTACTTCCAGCGTGATTAATTGCCTCTCCTTAGACTCTTCACTCGAAGTTCTTTTACCAGTTGTAATTTATTCTTTGACGCCACTTACACTCCGCTCTAAGTCAATCTCGCACCGAAAATGAACTCGCGCCGTTATTGCACCCGTAAAGCCTCAAAGTAAAAAAAAAAATATTAAATCGACCTTCCCGTTGTTCTAGCACCGACAAACTCCATGAATACACTATTTCCGAATTAAAAAAAAAATTGAACGCGTCCCGCGGTTACCCAATAACGGCCGACGTGGTGTCAACACGGGGACACATGTTCGAGAGGCTGAAGGGGGAGGTAGGAGAAAAAAAAAAGAGGGAGAGGAGCGCGGGGAAAACCGGGGAGTTTATCACCGACAAAACAGCGTCGCTCGTTAGCGCCATAAAATACGGCTATCCATAACGAAAGGGACTCTTGCAATTTTTACGTGCCGCCGCGCTCGTCCCCAAGTTTACGGCGCTTTAAACGGGCATTATAATCGCCAGCGACTGCCGCTTGATTAAAAAAACGACGGGGGATCGTATTTCTGCTTCCGCAGGAAGCGCGAGATTTCACTCTTGATGGCTTCCGCTTCCCCTTCGCGCGGATGCTCCGCTCGCTCCCGATATTCCCAGGTGTAATATTCGATATTTTTTAACGAACTATACGGTTTTACGGAAGGTTATTTAGACTGCAGATTGAACTCTTGCAAAAAAAATGAATTCATGTTTTTTTTTTTAACAACAGAATTGTTGTTGCAAAATTTTAATAGGAATTTAAAAAAAAAAAATCAGTAATTTGAAGGAACGAAAATTTAATAATACAATAGAAATTTATTTTTTATTTATTTCTATAAATGTATTTATAACTTACTAAAATAATGATAAAAAGAAAATTTTATTTTCTTCAAAGTGTAAATTAAATCCGTGAGAAATTATCGGATATATTCTTGATGAAATGCTACCTTTTCAAAATGTAAGTAATCATTTCTCAAGTTAAATTTATTACTATTATCCATTTCATATTTTATTACTTCAAGCTAATAAATGTATACCTAAAATCCTTCTCTTTATAAAACTCCACCTTCGTAAAAATAAATTTTATAAAATTCTACCAGCAGAACTTGATAAAAAAAAAAACGAGAAAAGCTTCGCCTGCCTAGCGTATGAGCACTATAATACCTCGCAAACGAATTCGCTTGTTATTTCAAGCAGTCCGACTTGGAAAAAAGAAAGCAGCCCGTAAATCTGATACTTAAACTGCAGAAGCGCCTCGCATCCACGTAATCTCGCAGTCGCGAGTCCTTCGCTCAAAAGGTCCACTAACTGCCCTCCCCGTTAATTAAAAGACGTTCTGTGGCATTCAAAAGGCGACGCGCACTGAGTGAAATCCCCCCAAAGTAAATTACGACCTCGGAACAAAATAATAAAAAAAAAAGAAAGAAAAAGGAAGAAGAAGAAGCAGCCGAGAACAGAGTCACCGACGGCGTGTCGGTTTATACCCCCCCGGTCGCTGCAAATTTTGCTGAAAAAGAGTCGCGCGCGCTAAGCTCCCCCTTTTAATAATATCATCAGCGCCGTAATCTGTCCGCTGTCCGTCGCCCGCGCGGCTCGTTAAAACAATGCTGCGGCAGGGAAAAAAGGCGGCCCGCGACGTACCGCGCGGGGCTTTAACGCGATGATATTTTCCGTGCGAGGTGCATCAGCGCCCCGACAGTTTCGCCTATTCCCGCGCTTTTTTCTGTCCGCCACGCGCGCCTCTTCCTCCTCCTTTAACGAGTCGTCGGCAAAGTCCGCCGAAATGAACGTCCGCGCCCCTCCGAGAGGATTACCCCGGCGAGATGTATGCGACACGCCCGCGTAACAATGGGCCGCCGTGTGTTTCGCGAGCCGATCCTGCACGCCGAGTTTTACGGCTGATCTTCCGGCGCCCCGACGAGATTATAGAGCTGCGCTCCCGCTGTACTGGCGGCTTTTTATACATGGACGTAAAAATTGATCACTGCGCTCCTTCCATTTTTTTTTGTTAAATCGATCGAAAAAAAGCAACAGATTCCGTTGAAATGATAGAAGTGTTTCGCTATTCGATATCAGACTTGGGTGAATTAAAACAAAAAAATAAATAAATAAATAAAATAGGAGGTCACCAGTGGGATCGCTTATCGGCACACCCTCGCGGTCGCGTTTAGATTGGCCGGTGTGTCCGAAGTGTGCGAAAAAAAAGTGCGCACAGCGGTGACAAAAAACAGCGGGGGTCGGCTATAATTTTCGGGGGCGTCTAGAGTAATATAATCCGCGATCGCGATAAACGGATGGACGTTATCGAGGCCGCGTAAACGCAGCTCGGGCACGATGTCGACGTCGCAATCACGCCCCTGCGCGCCTAATCCCTCGCCGCGAGCGCTCGAAAAACGACGGACGGGAAAATATTGGTCCTGATATGTCTCGATGGTATTGGATTGGTCTCTCAGAAATTGCGCGATAGATACATCGTTTTCAGCCTTTTTAGCAATAACAATTTTTTCTTAATCTGCTTAAATTTTTTTAAAATACCCTATGTAACCTTGATTGGCATAAGCTTAGAATATAATTAATTTTTTTTTAGGTACAATTAAAGATTTTTTAAGTAACGATTGCGTTCAGATGTGCGAAAAAATGGGTTCAAAATGATTACACTTTCGTGTTTAAAAAAATGTTAAATTTTTTATTTCCCACGATTGTAAAATTATTTGAAAGTATACATACTTTGCATTACTCCATAAAAAGCATATCATTTTTTTACTTACTGACTTTTTAATACTTTTTAATTCTCTATTCATAATTTTAGATCTCTTAAGTTTTTTACCGTTGATAATAGAAAACTATATATTTTTAAAGAATAAATTATAAACGGCATCGCCAATTCTTCATAAATCAAAAAAACTGTTAAAATTCTCTTCTACAAATCAATTAAAAAAAAAAAGCAAAAATCCTCGACTCAGCAATAAAAAAAAGTATCTGCCCATCAAACAACCCAATGAGAGTTTCCGCAACGCACGCGAAGCTCCACGTAAACACGCCGTCAGTCCAAGATAAAAAAAAGGGGGAAAAAAAAAGAAAAAAAGGAAAGAGACGCGAGTAGAGCCGAGTGAATACGGGATGATTGATCCGCTCGGTCGCCTTCGAGGAGCTGGAATAATAAACGCTGATGAAACAAGGAGCGGACGGTCGGCGATTCGCGGCCGCCGCCAATCGAACGCGCCTCGCGAACAAATGATTTAACGAGCGGCTCGCACTCGTGCAGCGCAAGCGCGAAACTCCGTGGAGAGAGGTGAATCGACGAGAACGACGCGGTCGACGCGAGTTTCCTTCTTTTTGGCCCTCGGCGAGTTTTCCGTCTGCCTCGCAGACCCTGGAAGGGTTTCCGGGTTCCGCTGAGCTCTTATAACTGCTTTTATGATGAAAGAAAATTCTTTATGAACGTGATAAAATTGAGTTTGTTTAAAAAATTCATTTTTTCTTTTAGACACGGTCGATTACACGCTTATACCTTCTTATTTAAGAAAGCATTAAAGCGGAAGTTTATTATTAAATCAAGAAAAAGTTCGAGCTACTGTCAAACAAAACGTCGTTTTAATAAATCATCTGAAGAGACTGTTGATAAGTAGGCAAATAAATTAATTATTTCCTTTAATCTGATGTTTAATAACTAATTAATGAAGATTAATTTTTAATATTATTGAAAAGTTCAATTAATGTCTTGGTACGACAGATATAAATATTTATTTTCATAACGTCGTTTTAATAAATGATCTGAAGAGACTGTTGATAAGTAGGCAAATAAATTAATTATTTCCTTTAAACTGATGTTTAATAACTAATTAGTGAAGATTAATTTTTAATATTATTGAAAGGTTAAATATGTCTTGGTACGACAGATATAGATATTTATTTTCATAATAGTTGAATAGAAAATAAGAACAATTGAATCGTTATTCTGGTGGAAAAATGACCAGCTCAACTGTGTAATAATTTACGTGTTCTTGAATTTCGAAAGCGCTACAAACTTTCGGAATCATTCGTGGACAAATCCGGATATGAGCTCGTTAAGCTGGTGGCTCGGCCGGTATCCAACGCATTATTAAGCGAGTCACGCGTCATTTGCAATCATAGAGAGTAGATGAGGAGACTCGAATTTCCTACAGAGTGTTCAACACAATTGAGGATCTCAATGTTAGTAACTATCTAGAGTGCATATACGATATCACGATTTTAATACAATTTGATATGCAGATACTAATTTTTCTGTACCCCAAAGTGAGAGTTGGTGACGTTCTATAAGTATTAAGTTTTCAAAGTTCATGTACAAGATTTCGAGTTCGCATACGATAGAATGAAATGCCAAAAGTCAGAGCTTCATAAGTTTATTAGTTTTTAATAAAAATATTCATTAAATACTGGCCAAGACTTCCATAATCTTAAATTATCATTGTACAGCAATATCCATCTTGGACAAGCATTCAATTAATAATGTCGCAAAATACTCATATAATAAAACTACAAGAATATATACTATACGATTGCGAGAAAATTACCATTTAATTTGTATAACCCTTCCGTTAGGCAACTGTCCTTAAAGTTACGACTCTAGCGATCTTCGTAAATTAACGAAAAGAAAAAGTTAAGCCCTCTACGTAATTTTTAAAATTCCGCCGCGACAAACTCCAGGCGCTTTTGCGTAAAAATTTAACGAACCACCAAGTAACCCGTCGTAAAAAGCGCAGTAAATTTCGCGAGAAAGGCGCGCTCGCATCAAACTTTTATCACTCCCCATTCGAACTCCTCGCAATATTTACCACCTATACGATTGTCGAGGAGCGAGCGAACTCCTCGATGCCCGCGCGGAAAATAAATCTGCAATCGGCTCGCGTCCCCGCGAAGAAGGAAAAATAAAGCGAAGCAACGCTGCTCGCGCGGCATTTCATCTTAATAAGCCGGCATTAAATAAGAAGTTTTCCGGCGCGGCACTACATTATTTCCTCGAGCAAGGCAATTCGAAAGGATTCCGCTAAATAAAGCGGAGGGGCGCGGACCACGCGGGAAGGAGAAAGAAAAAAACGCAACGAATGTACCTACTACGACGGCGGCGGGTGATAAATTACTCGGCGAACACTACTACGGCTTCCGAGCTCAATAGACTGAGCGGGCAAAGATTGAATCAAAACATTCGTCGCGGAAAAAAAAGGGGGGGGGGGGAAAGAGGAGGAGACAAATCCGCGGAGAAAAATGGAAGGCCACCTTTTATTTCCGTAAGTTATGTCTCGACGGGCAATTAATGGTGGAACCCGCGGAAATTCGTGTAGAGCCGACTGAGTTGCGAGACACACTGACCGCGATTCCGATTGATGGGATTGGCTGCGATGTTTGAGCGGAGGAAGCGACGCTGAAAAAGGAGGGTCACCGGTCCGATTGAAAACCGCATGAATAAGGCTACTTTGTCTTTTTACCAGGTGGAAGAGCCATTGGAACTTCTATCAATGGAATGAATTCCTCTGATTCTGGTCTTATCGCGCAGTCATCGGATTTATTGTGAATTTATTTGTTTGAGCGAGTAGAAGGGTTTTTAGTTAAATTAAATGAAAATTCCATTTAATTTTCATGATTGTTACAAGCTGACTCCTATTCATTTGGTGGAATATTTGATCTTTAAAAACAAGTTATTTACTTACCTCTTCTACGTAAATACAAAGTAGTTTAAGTATTCTAAAATTTATCTATGTATAAATATATTTATACATAGCGAAAAGAATTACGTTTTGAATATTGTAAAGCAACGTTTTAAAACTATATTATATTAAATCACATTTATTAAATTTAAAGTTTCGTGAATTTCCTTTAAAAAACTCATGCAATTAAAATAACAGAAAAATCAATTTATAGATATTTTTGTAGGGATCATTAAAACAAAACAATAACACGCATAGAGAATTAACTTTTCATTTTAACAAAATTGTAATTCAAACTTAATTACATCGAGTAGTATAACGTTGTATGCGTACTTCTTAAACTTTAAAGAATCAATTACGGCACTAGTCGGTAAAAAGACGACTAGACCGCTAATCTTCTTTGAGATGGTAAAATAAACAATTCTCAGGTACCTATTTAAACTTCTAAAAAAAAGGGAGTGCGTTTTATTAATTTACAACCAGGCCACACGATCCACGGTCTCCGTTGGAAAATCTTCGGTACAAGGAAAAAAAAGCGAAAAATGAAGCCTTTGACGTCGGCGCATTCATTACCCTACGCTCCTGAAGGGGCTGTTGGGAGAGTTTCTCGTTCACCCCCACCCCGTCCTCCCTTCCCTTTCCCCGCCGAAGGAGCCAAGACTAATGGGAAAACTAGCGCGGCCGAGCGACTTTTTGCCGGTGGATTAAAATATGCAAATAGCCGAGCGCGCGCGACTCCGAGCTTCCGTTTTCCCTGGTCTTGTTTCGATCCTGACTCTTCTTTTTTGCAGACTGCCTTTATGACCCTTTTTTCGAGCAAACTGGAAGAGTCGCTTACAATGCGGTGAAGATTCGCGAAGATTTCGTACTTTTGAGTTTTTATTTCAACAATGAGATGATATTGATTGATATATTGAGTGTAACGAAAAATATTATAAAAATATTAAAGTACCTTAAGCATACTCATTACACTGAGAGAAATGTTCACGTAAAAATTACTCTACTGATAAGAAATTACTCTAATGTCTATAGGAAAGTGGTCGCTGATTGTCGTTTTGATAAAAATTACTATACTTTATAGTAAAATTTATCAAATAGAATTGTAAATTTTCATATACACGCATGTTCAGTAAATTTTGCTGTAAAATATAGTGTTTTTTTTTTTAGAATTTCAGATAACTATTTTCCAAGACGGTACAGTAATTTTTACGTTTAATATTTCTCTGAATGTAGCAAAAATTAATAAAAATATAGATATATTTATCTACCTATAATGTGTGATTTTTCAACAAGGTATTATGAAACCAATAAAATTTTTTGTCATTTCTTCCAAATGACCAAGTAATTATTAGCTTTTATCTTAGGCATCTTATTAAATCCCTTAGACATATAAAATAGAAATTAAAATATTAATTATCACTTCTAAGAAAATTAACTTAAAAATAATAATTTTTGTTTCAGGTGAGTTGTCAGAAAGATTATTTAGTAGTACCTATACTTTTGGAAGCTAGAGCCAAAGTTAATGGAATGAATGGAAGGCGTTACGTAAATGTAATAATTTTTCCGATAAGTGATTTAGTGGGGAATGATTGAGAGTGGAATCACGTCTCAGAAGCGAGAGGTAATAAATTTTGAAGTTAAGTGGACTATAATTGACCTTTATTACCTCGCTACGTGACTCCTAATGGTTACACTTGAGCTACGTCTTTTCTACGGCGCAAATTCGATTTAAGTTTATTAAATTAACCATCGAAAAGTACGAAAAATTAGCATTCCTTTTTTTTTTTTTAACCCATGACACTTTCGCAAACTTTTAATTATACCGCAGTAACGGACGACAATCGAATTCTTTTTTTTTCTAAAATTATTCATCGTAAATTACCCTTTCATTACGAACGAAATTTAATTTGGAGAAATTCCGCGTATTTAGTATGGACAAACGCTGCACAAATGCTGGGGGTACACCTTGAAGCTCAAGAAATATAATATGCTGCCTGATGCATACCGCGTCAGCAGATACGTGACTAAATTTTACTTCCGCAGTTAAGGATTAACACGCTATAACTTCTGTAATTTCGACTTGCAGTACAGCATGCGCGCCCGTTGAAAAACTTTAATTAACGGAACACGCCACATTTCCTTTTTGTTAAAAAACATAGAAGAAAAAGAAAAACGCGCTGTTATCCACCATTCCAAATGAAACTTCACCAACAGCAATGAAGGTAAAAAAGCGGCGTGACTACATGACTCCGGTTGGTTGTCTACTGTAAAGTGGCCGTAAAATCAATTTTTTCGTTTGCGCGTTTATTCGTTTCTTTAAACGAACACTTTAAAACACGGAAGGTACGTTGGATTAAAATGAATTCTTACGTTTTAAAGTTTGTCTTTCTTTTCAATTTTATGACGATGATTGATTAATGTGAAGCAAATAGATTTATTTTATTTTTTAAAACTTATGTAGAAATTTAGCTTAATTTCATTAGTTTTTTTAAATGAAATGTGGAGATACAATAATAATAATAATATGTACAATGCAATTAAAAGTACAATCATAAATTGAAATTTTTTTTATTATCTAATTAGCAAGTAGGTTTAGACTTTTCATTTTCATATTGCAAAACTATTTTCAATAAAATAAAAAGAAAAACACTGAATTTTATATTGTAAAGTTCAAATTACTTTTTATTTGAATATTAAATAGTTTCTATAAGTTATATATCGTTCATCAATCATTATCAGAGTAAATATTTAATTTTAACAAACTATAAAATTTTAATACCAATATTTATCGAGTCAGTAAAATAAAAGCGAAATAAATAGAAAAGGCCATGAGCTAAAAAATAAAGAATCTATATATAACTCTAAATAAAAGATCCACTTTAATTAAAAACTCGCGCGCCAACCAATAACTTCGCGAACTTCAACCCTGCGCACTTCCGCACTTTGGCGAAACAATGATTCGTCCGCCCGCAGATCGATACTCTTAGAGAAATTGGAATCGCCTAATCCCTATATAGCTTTGTTTAATTTGCATGAGAAGCAGCAGCGAACGCCCATAGAATCGGCCGCTCACGCCTCCCGTCCATAACAAAATAAAATTGCCGCGGAATAAAACGAGGCGGCAGCCTCGGACAAAGGGCGTCTGGGGGTCGGATTTTAATTCTGGGTCAGCCCGGAGGCTCTCCCTCTCATTCTCTCTGACTCAGTCTCTCCTTTGGCGCGCGCGCGAGATTACCGCGGCCCGGCGGAATTACATTTTAATTTCATCGGCGCCGGCCTACGCGCCCCCGTCGAATTTCCGCACGGCTGCGAAAACCGCGAACCCCCGGAATTTCGACGGCGAAGGCGCCGCGGCACGCGTTCGAAATTCATTTCGGGCTCTCGCTTCCACTCCCTCCCTCCTCCTTTTTTTTTACGGACTGTTTTCGTTTGTCCGTTTGTTCGAAGTTTCTTTTTGGTGGGGGGGAGAACGACTGTAGGCGACTGCGTGGTCGACGTTTGACTCGGGTGCAAAGGATCGAGCGGTGTATCGAAATTAATGTCCTTTGAATGTATTTCGCATTCTCTCGAGTGGTTCTAATATTATTCCAGTGAGTTTGATTGAAGTTTTATTTTGATGAGGGTAAATAGCTATTTATATAAGGGTTCTCGTGAAAGAAACTGATTAAAAGTGTATAATTATCATGAGAAGAGAGTTTATTCATAATTTTAATATAAATGTGAAAATAACGTTGATGATAAAGAATTATTATTATAATTTTTGTTTTCATAATTTCTAGATATTGACAATTTTGTGTTTAATAAATTGTAATAGGGATGTAATTGAGGTGCCTTTTTCGTTTCTATTTTTTTAATAAATAATAACATACAAAAATGTTTAGAATCGAATACATCAGTATAATTAAAGAGTACGAAAGTAGTCTTAATTATCTCGATTCTGGAAAATTTGTGACATGTAACCTTTTTCATATAATCACCATCCAGATATATACTAATCAATATTTTGTCTATCTTCCTGCCAGTCATTCAAATACTTAATTTCATTTCTAATTTACTAAGAGAACTTGTTCAATTAACAACGACTTCAGTTAATAAAGCGAAACCGCAGTTTTCCTTACACATTTTCCTTTAAATTTACCGTCTTAATTAAAAGATTAAAAAGTTCGCTGCGCACAGCAGCGCTCGCGCACATTCAAAAGGCAAGGAAAGTAAAAGAATTTTTATCACCGCAGCTAATGAAAAGTCATGGAAAATACATCGAGCATGAATAAGCGCCAGCAAAATCGCGCTTTTGTTTTCCATCCAGTGTGCCCGTGTAATTCCCGTGATTTGTCGGACTCGGACGAGGCACGCGTGAGATACACCCTCTCCAGGAGGATGGGGGGGGGGGGGGTGGAGAAAAAGTTTTGTCCGCCGACGGCGACGACTTAATTGCTTTAATTTCGCGTTGTTTTGATAAGGAAAGCAAGCGAGCGCCGAGTATTTTGTCGCATTTGTCGCGCAGCACCCCACCGAGCCAGTCGCGCATCTTATGAATAAATACGGCTATATATTTCGGTACCGCTCAGTTTTAGCCTCCCGGGAGTGCGTCTAGCTATAATTTCGTTAAAAATTGTAATTTTTTGTTTTTCTTGGTGTTTTTTTTTTTATTGGATGACGAACGACGGGTACGTCTTTTTTTTGTTATTTTTTTTTGCTAATAACTTTTTAATACTCGCGAGGAAAATATACAACTTTTCATAAAAAGAAAGATAATTGCGTAGATTAAGGCTATAATGAGTCAGTGTCGTATAACTTAGCGCTTCTTTTGTACGTTTCATATTCAACTTTTTTTTACGATGATATTAAATTTTTTACACAGTTTTCCACGTAAAAGAAACATGAAGTTTACGAAAACGTTTTCATACGAGTTTACTGACTGGACCAACAAAGTAACGGTAGGACGCTCTTAGTTAAGCCTTTTTTCATGAAAATGAAAAAAGAATTTTAATTAAAGGCAAAATTTTTTATATCAGTCTTTTCATTCATGAAAATGATGCGAAATTTAAATAAATATAACCCTAAGTTGGAGGTTAAGATTGACGTTGAATTCGGCTTGGTAGCAGACACGGATCTAGGCATACCGCATAATTACGTTAGCAAATCAAACAGCGCTTTATGTTGATGTAACTAAAACAGTCGCGTCAATTATACGATGTGTTTGCGCAATTATGGGAACAATTTGCAGCACAATTAATCAACCAAATGTTCAACATTACTGGTAAATTTACCTCGGCAGGCTGTGTTTATAGTAATTATATATTTTATCAAAAGCTCAGATATACATTTGGATCATCTGTTTAAACTAAATTTTATCTCAAAATATTTGTCAAATTTGTCGGTGTGATTAAAGCTGTCAATAAACATAACGCTGGTAAACAAAAGTTAAATAGTTGTGTCATCCGGGAAACCCATTATTTTATCATTAATTTATACTAAAAGTGTTTAAAGAGTTAAATAATTTTATACACTGCGTCTAATTGCCATTTTTAGTAACTTTTAACGAGGATTGAAAATCTGACTAAATTATAAATATTGACTGTTCAAAAAATTATAGTACATAATGCAGAGCATATATCATTTATCAGGAATTAAATATGTACACAATGTAGTTTAGTCCCTAACTAAAAAAAATAAAGCACAATTCAATGTTTAGGAAACTACAGGAATTAAATATACACAATGTAGTTTATTCCCTAACTAAAAAAAATAAAGCATAATTCAATGTTTAGGAAACTATCACTAAGAAAGTGCACATTCGGGAATTTCGCTTTGACGAAAAGCACGCTTGGGGGCTTTGCCGCTTTTTTCAAAGGAATCTCGTGAAATCTCTTCTTTTTTCGCGTGAATCTCGCAAAACGTGTTTACCTCCCGGGAGAATTCATGAAATGAGCTTTTTATCGTTGCGAGCCCGTGAAACGCGTTAACCTTCGTGGATATCCTAAAATCTGATTTTTTTTTACCATTAACTTTTAATTGACCCTACAATCGCATTTCCTTCGCACTGGAATCTTTATGCTCTATCATTATTTTTTGTTTATTTGGAATACAAAACGACCCTTCTCCGCATCATCGATTGTAATCCGAGCAGAGCATAAAACAGCCCCTTCCCTGTCTAAAAATGTGAAAATTCACTTAGAAAATGTGAATAGTGCCTCGTCCACATATTGAATCAGTGGACGACATTTGACATAAAAAATGTTACTATTCACATTTTCAAATGTAGACAGTTCGATAAAAAAAAATGAATCCTCCTTTTCTATCGTCACCGGCAGCGCCAACCGCGAAAATCATTAAGCCCAAGCGCGATCGGGACTGCCCACTCCCTGATGGATCATCGCGCCCCGGCGTCGGATGGATGGGTCGCCCCGTAAATTATGGGAGCCGTGGGCGCGGTGCTTCCGGTCGGCCGACAACTAGGCGTGCGTGCGAATCGATTAGAGGGAGGGGGGAGGCGCGTACACGCGCAGGTGTCGCGCTAAAGGCGATCGCTGTCGCACTGCGGCGCCCGACAGCCGGAGCATCCGCGCGCGATTGTTTGCATCCAGAGATGTTTAAACTCGCTTTGATGCAGCAGAAGGCGTTTTTCTTGTGAGACAAGTCGCCAGAGTTGCTTTTACAATTCGATGAATGTTTTTTAGAGAGAGTTTATTGAGACCACAGTTTGGAGATAGGGTGACGCTTTTCAGCGGCTAGCTTGAGTTTTTTTTAGTGCACATAGTCGTGTTTTATAGTATTTTCCACAAATAATTTAGCGAACAGTATGGTTATAGGAGTTTGTTCGGTTTTATGGAATTGGAAGATAAAAAGAAAGTCTTAGGTCATAGGAGGGTGTTCGTTGTATAATTGGAAATATGTAGAACAGGAAAAACAAAATGAAGCATTTATTAATAAATTTATCGTTGCAAAAATTATATTCAAAAAATTATTTTTTCCGATTATAATAGGTACTTTTAGTGCAGTGAAATCTCGTATTTTCCACTATAAGTTTTTTACTAGATCAAGCGCGCGTTTCGCGCTATGAGATTCTTTTTCGAGGTTACTATCAAATAAACAATAATATAAATAAATAACAAAAGACAACTATACCGCTCGACCAATCACAACTCGAAAAAAGCGTCAACGATAAAAAAAGTCCATCAATTTCTTATAAAGGGAACAAATCAAATCGGAATATATTTGAATATTCGCTTATAAATTTCTTTAGATTTAATTTATTTACGAAAATTTTATGTTACGGCAAAGCTTTAAACAACAGCGAGACATTTATTTTCCCGAAATTATGTTATATTTACCTGCGAACTGTGTAGCGCCCATTCCCGGCCACCAAAAAACAGCGAGCAATTAGCGCGTGGAAAAAGGAATTTTAATTAAAATTTTTTCCCCGGAAATCCCTAAAAGAGGACGAGGAACAATATCGCCGAGATTTTTATCAATTACGATATTCCCATCCACTGCGTCAACATCCGCCGGCCGTCCCGTCGCCCGCCCGATGGATAATTAAACGAATGCTCTATCCAACACCTCGCGCACTTATACACTCCTCCTACGCCACCATCACCAAAAAAAGAAAAAAGAAAAAAAGGAGACATTCTCCTCCAGTCTCACAAATCACGTTCGCCCGCGAACTTCGGAATCCCGACGCCTTTGTGCATCCCCCACCCCTTCGCGAAATAAAACTTCGTCCTCTCTCGCGAGTTTCAAACTGAATTCCCCTTCCACCCCTTTTTTTCCGCCTCCGCCGTCGGCTCCTCTTTATCTCGGCAGTTCGGAAGTCGCTTAGGCGGAAGCGGGGCTCACTGTGTGTGTGCGCGTGCGCGAAAGCGTCGCAGGCTCCTTTGCTCGTCCGATTATGTAGATGCGCGCTAAGCGCCTCTGTTGTGCTCGTTAAATGACAAACGTCTTTTTTTTGTGTACCCCTAGGTGGAGGGATACACACCCGGAGTCGCGTCGACTTTTCAGCGGAGGAAATTATCGTCGCGTCCTCTTTCGCCGTGTCGCGCACTGGTAATCAGCGCTTTAATTGGTTTTTTGATTGACGCGCCCGACGTTTCGTCGTCTAATTATCTTCTGAAAATTCTCGACGCTGCTCGAAATTAAAAATAACAGCGCGAACGCATTTTCGCTGCGTATGCGTATTTTGTTGCGGCTTTTGTAGAATTTATAACACGGTTTTGACGAATCGTTCGCGTAACTCGAGTAGCTGTCCAGTGAAATAATTTGGTTCCCATTTTTTTTTTCGGTTAAAAATTTTACCTGCTGACGTCACCTCGAGTTAATCATCATTTTTAGTATCATCATTTTTTTACGTGATATAAAATGAAACTAAATCTAAAATCAACTATAAAACTAACTATAAATCCGAAATTGAGTCTCAATGATTCACATAAGATAGGCTCGTGACGATAAAGCAGGGTATAAAATATGACTACGTGCCTAATCTCCGTTGGAATTGTCTATCCGATGAATAAATTGGCATAGAGTAGAGTTATTACGAAGTGATCGATGCAAAAGGAGAAAAAAATTGGACTTGCCGTGAGGCGCTCTGATGATGTATCCGTACCACGTGGCGCGGGAACGGACGCGGGCGTACGGGCGCCGTTAACTCAATCGCGGCTTCGTTGACAAAGCGAGCGACGTAACGACGTTTCGCTACGAGGCAATGCTCGCGCGGAAATTACCCTCGTACTGCTGATAATACTACGGCAGTTGGATGAGGATGCGATATGGTGTACATCGCGTGGTATTCACGGAATATCTCCGTAGTATAACTTTGTACTGCAAGTTCTAACACCTCAATTTAGCACTTTTTTCATTCAAGTGGAGGGCAATTAGTTTAATTACTGGTACACACTTGTTCTTGCGCTGGGGTTATAAGATAATCAAATGTAATGAGGATTAATTTAGAACTACTACTTTTTGCAGCACTGTGACTACAGTAGCGCGATACATGCAATTTGAAACGATCGAATAAGTACACGCTTCGAGTAAAAATAAAAAATTACTCACAATTTGGTGAAAATTACGGCGCGCAATTGTATAGTAAAATAAATTACGACTTTTCGAAGTATTTTTTTTTAAACGGTTGGTAAATATTTTTAACAACCATTATTCTGATAAAATAATAATTATTACCGTACTTCTATATCCATAAAAATAATGCAATATTAGTAGTCAATAAAGAATGAACTAAAATACATGCACATGACAAGCAAATATTACAATTTTATCCGTTGCATAAAAACATAATACGAAGTCAAGTTGAATAGAATCTATTAGCTCTTGCATAAACGAAATTCAAAGAGAATTAATCGTACAAGAAAAAAATTTTCTACCAAAATTTTCTCCCAAAATAAAGTATAATAAAGCACTATAAAAGACCAAGTGAAAAAAGCTTTATAAAAAACATTAAAGCGTAGTACCAAGCTAAATTTAAATAAATACCTATATAAACTCCATAAAAAAGGAAGTTCTTAAAGAAGCCTTTAAATTTCTCTAAAAGAGTACTTAAGCCGTTATAGTCATGAATTTCGAAATCGCCGTGTAATCCAGGGCTCTCAGGAACTCGAAATTTAATAGCTTGCGAAAAACTCGGGAAAATCCGGGGACACAATGGTAGGGAAAGGGTGTGCAGACGCCGGAGAGAGAACTCGGAGGGGGGTAACTGGCGTTGGTGCGGGCGTAAGTCTACAACCGCGTCCCAGTGTCCGAGGATTTTCGGGGTCCCCCTCTCCGCCGGCGTGCGGCATAATAAATAGCCGGGCGTGCGCGGTGTGCGTGAAAAAGGGACGAGCGTCGCCGCAATAATTTTCGATCGGCTCTCCTCCCCCCTTCGACCGCTCACCGTCCCCGAATTTTCCCACTCACCGCGAGTAAAAAAATCCGAATGAGCGAAAAAAAATCACGACGACGCCTCGTTTATTATAAGCCTCCACTCACCCCTTAGGCAATGCTTCTGCAAGCAGCTCAGACCTCGTCGCCACCGCGGCCTTCCCGAAGAAGCTGCTGGTCCTCGAAGCGCATCCTCCAGCGGAGTGATCCGCTCGTACCACTCGCGTGCGTGTAAGGCCCTGATCGCGGGACGAGCGAGAGGGAGCCGGCCGAGCCGGGCGGGCGCGCGAGTGCAACTGAGGCGGCGAGACGCGCGGGTGCAGTGGCCTGCGCGACGCCCCCGCCGGGGGTAGGGGGTGGCGCGCGGTGCGCCGCGCCGCGGTCCCTCCGCAGCTGAGCGGGTTCCGCGTCGGACTGCAGGGTGTCACCCGCCGAGGCCGGCGCTACGCTCCCCTTCTCCCACCAGCGGCCTCCTGCCCCCCGGAGCCCGGCGCCTGCGCACCCCGGACTCGCGTGCACGTCGTCGCCGCCGACCCACCCCCTCCGACGCCGCTGCGCCGAGGTACGCGAGCACGCCAAGGAGGACGACGCAGGCCCGGACACCGGCCAGAGCCGATAAACGCGCGCGCGAATTATTAGGAGGGCGAGAGCGCAGGTTTTTTTTCTCGAAATTACTAGGTTTGGGTATTTATCGGCGCAACAGATGTTTTCGAAGGGGTGCTATTGAATTTTGCACCGGGCTACACGTATGGGTGATAAGATTTTATGTAGGTATTTATAGATTATTATTATTATGATTATTTTAAATTCTGTAGAATATTTAAGCGCGCAGCTGGAAAAAAAATGGAAAATAATATAAGTGGATAGAGGTCGGATATGGCAAGGCGTTATCTCACGTGAATACGCGTAAGAAAATCTGCAGAGATATTCCCAGAGTTGTGATAAAGTTTTTATTTTACTTTTCGCGTGAAACCACTTTATTACAAATATTTATGTTTTAAAAACTTGCATAAAAATGTACGAAACATTGTCAAGAAGTCATAAAATTTCTGCTATTGTTTCCTTGACCAAATTTATTACGGTAGATGTATCGATCGGATGAAATTTAATTTCAACTGCCAAATTGATTCTGAGCATCACTTAAGGAGTCACGAAAAATGTGTTTTATAAAATCGAAAGAAATAAGTAGTACTAAATATAAATTTGATAGTTTTATTAATAAACTGCTAAAATTTTAATAGTTGAATGAAACGTATATTATAATAAAGTTAGGCTCATAAATTTATGCATATCTATTGAAATAAATACTATAGCGTAAATAGGAATTAAATAATTAATAAATAAGCTGTAAAAGTTACATTAATTTTATTTTACTCAATTTATTATAAAGTCATAGACATAATACCGCACTGCACAAAGTCTAGATTAAAAAGTCAAACCTGATAATACAACTGCGATGAAATTTATATGACAATCAATAAAACTTGATTGGGAATTAATACTGCAATACTTCAGCTACAAAAAAAATATATACATGCACGCATCTACAATCGAAACAAACTACATAAAATACGCATATTTCTCGAAGCGCAAAACACACGAGCAGCATCAATAAAAAATCAAAGTGCAAAAATGTGCAAGCAGATCTGCAAAGCGATCGTACACGGTTGTTCACTCTATCGGCGGGTATACGGTCGCTCGGGAGCACGTTTGAAAAATAGTACGGGAAAAATAGAGCCGCCGCGTGCAAAGGCGAAGTGCATGCAGCGCGATGTGCGGAGAGACAAGGGCAGAAAAAAAAGAGGAAGAGAGAGAGAGAGAGAGAGACGAGCTTGACTTCGCCCGGCTGGTACATCCCTTGCCTTCCTTTACCGTCTCTCGGATGCAAAACGTCGCCTTCTCAAAAGGACTCGGAATCCTCTGCGATCCCATACACATTCGATGCTGTTTACAAATAACGCACTCGGAATACGTTTCAACTCGTGTTTTCCATTGTCTTGTCTTTTACATTTTTCCACATTATCTTTCTAAGTGAGTTGTATCCCTTTAAACTTTTTTTTATTAACGCCAAGGCCTTACGTGGACTCGATTTCATTCTTTATTATGGAGTCACGCTCTGGGATTGCAGATAATAATTATTTTTTTTTTTTTTTTCTAAACTTTTGATTTGTTTATTTTTTTGTAATTTGATCAGTGAAACACCATTCTGATTCTGGTTAAAGTAATTATCGCTGTAAGCTTGTCTTTAAAGTAAGTTAAACATCTTATTTGGACTTTGAATATAAGTACAATTTATTACTCGCGAGGAATTGTTTTCACTGTTGTATTATTTCGATCCTTATTTTAAATAATCGTAAGATTTGTGCGGTACATTTACAATTTTGTCAATTTTGTTGTCAATAAGTTTTCTTCTAAGGAAACATAACATTTTCACGTCAAGTTTAAGAATACAAAAGAAACTGTCATAATAATGTGCCTATTGCTTTTTTTCGTTTAATGAGCGTGTACGAGTATACAAATAATTAAGTTTCCTTCTAAAAAACACTAAATAGGATTCATGTTACGTTCTTATCAAAAAGGACTATAGAACATTAAACATTTAAGTAGATTAATTAAAAAATTAATTCTCTCCGTAGCAAAATATAGAAAGATGAGCTTACAAAACGTTTCTAGCAATAAAAAAATAAATAAAAAAGAATCGAACACATTTAGAGAAACGTAGAGCCATTCACGTAAACGCAGCCCTCAAACGCACACACAATACTTACACCCTCACCACCACAGCCGCGCGCACGCCTCGCCCCTTCGGCGTTTAATTGCGTTCAATTGTAGCCGGTCCGGGGCGAGTTTTCACCACTGTCTTCGCTCGTCCCCAACTTCCTCCCGCTCCCCTCCGTTTTTCTCGCGCTCGAGTATGATTAATATTGAAGTCCAGGAGTGCTCCAATTAAAAAGCACCCGCGCGACGACTGAAATAATTAGGGGAAACAAACGTCGTCCGCCGCTCTCTTTATGATTTTTCGAAAACTCCGCGGCGGTGTTTTCGCGCGCTCCCGTGCTAAATTCAAAGTTGTAATCGAATTCAAGCGCGAATTTTAATTGAGTTCTCATTTCAAGAAGCCGTCGCGTTTAGCATAAATGCGCGCTAAATAGTCAGCGGTAGGGCTTCGACTTTGAATAGCGTTTCGCTAAATATGTAATTATGGATTTAAATTAATATTCTCAAGTTCAAGCCGTTCCCGGCTTGGTAATTAGTTAAGAAACACTAAAATTACAAGTTTGCACTGACACTCGAGCAATTTGAGAATTTAATGTAAGTTTCACTTCCCACATACGCGTAAATTTAATTTCACATTAACTAATTTATTTATCTCGTTAGATATCAATCTTTGTTGCTTATTTTATGTAATATTTTATGAACTAATAAGATTCTTCATTAAAAATAAGTTATACCATTTTGAAGTAACTAATTTAATTAATCCTTTTTTCATGCAAATAACAAGAAATCTAAAGATTACTAATGAAGCATCTATAAAAAATCATATTAAATGAAAACATTTCACGCGATTTTTTATAACAAAAATAAATGAATTAACGTTGATACAATGGAATAAAAAGCTTAACTCGACTCTAAACTTAAATTAAAACGAAAACAAAAAAAAAAAAAAAAAAAAAAAAAGGAATTCTCACCCGTACGACCCTAAACTGACTGTTTCCACTTAAACTTCGTACATCTCTAACTCTCGTTTAAAGCTCGCGCTGCCAAGCCTATCCTAAATCCCATCTACAACGCCTCATCAAAGAGACGCCGCGATAAAACCCCACCGGCAAAGAAAGGCAAGCCGAGGCTCCTCGCCCCCGAGTCGCGAAAGTTTCCGCGATTCCGGCCGCGAAATTAATCGCCTCGTTAGGAGTTTATGCCGCGCGCGGGACTAAGCGTCCCCTTGGAGCGCCGCGGCGAAGGAGGCCGAGGATTAGGCGCTTTTTGGCGGCGGGCGGCCTCGCTAATGCGCGAGCCAGGCAGTTACCGTTTGGCCCCGCGGCCAGGAGAGGCCGCCGCCTAATTTCCGCGTATCTCCTCGTCACGCGCCGGCCGACAGCTTCGCCTGCCTATGCTCTCGATTTGGCCGGCGAGGACGTCGCTTATCGCCCCGAGATTGGCCCGTCTCCTTTGCAGTTTGACTCTTAAATGGTAAGCTCGCGGCGCGCGGCCAACGAAAAATTTGGATCGCAGGGTAGGCGGAAGATTCGAGGTAGTTGCGATTTATTTGATGCCAGGTAATGCAAAGTGGCTCGTTGCGGAAGCTTCGGAGGGAGTCTCGTTCCTCTTTCTTGTCGTAATTTGCGGTCGGATAGGAAAAGTTTATGTGGGTTCGGGGATTTATTTTAAATTCATCAATTTGAAAGCTCTTCTTGAATCGTTAGCATATTTTTTGTGATTTTTTACCGGACTTTCTTTTTTAATTTTATGATGCTATTTTATTTATGTAATTTATTTTTATCGTACAAGTTCAATAAGAAGCTTTATGAAGAGTTTTTAAATAATTCCATCGAAAGAAGCTTATTACTGAGTAGTAGTCGTAAAAAAAGGAGGATAATGTTCATATTTAGTATACACTTACTTTATTGTAGAAAAACATTTTTTAAATTTTTAATATGTATACATTAGTCTTTTTATTTGTTTGTCAACTGAAAACTAAAACTTCATCTTCCCTAGACAGTAATTTCTCCATTTCTACATATTCTTTTGTGTTAAAAACAATATTCTTAGTAATAAAAACAACTTTATTTAAATATGTTTTCATGATAAGATAAAACTATAAATAAAAAAATTACAATAATTAAAAACAAAACTCTTTTTAATTTATCATTTTTATCATCGACGAAACGCGAATTTATGGTCAACAGGTACGAAAGATAAACTTTTTTTTTCAAATCATTTTCACTCAATTAAAAAAGGCTTAAAAGAACTATCAATAAAGCTCGACAGGCTTTCCACACACCTCAACGCGTGCGAGACTTCGAGTTTAGCAATACATATACATATATACCAGGTGAAAAGTTGACCGTGGGCAGCCCCCTCGTCGCAGTCACTTTTACAAGCTTGTTTATTAAGTCTATTCCGCCTTAACAAGCCGGAACACGGTGGCTTTTTCTCGCGGCGCATATCGCGCGTCAGTTTCACGCTGACCAACTTTTATTAGGTCCGCGTACGCGTCGGCCGTTAAGCCGGACGGCGGAGTTACGCCCGCATATTAACGGAAATCACGCGGCTCCGTTGCGGGACGCCTTTCTCGCCCTCTTTTCTTTTTTTTTTTTTTTTACTTTTTCCAGCGCCGGCGACGTGATAAAGGAATCTTTATTGGGTTCCGGTGCGCGCGGTAATGAATGCTGATTAAACGAGCGAGCCAGCGCGCTTTATTGCGCGAGATGCGGTCCTTCGGGCCGCCACCTCCCACGGCTCTTTTTTATTTTTCGTTTCTTTAATTTTTTCCCGCGCCAACGCTCCGCTTTTGTTCTTATCTGACGGAATAATGTACTTCGGACGGGCGACTTAATAATTCCGTTAGGAAGTTTCTAAATTGTGCATCTTTCTCTCTCCCCCTCACTCTCTTTCTCTCTTTTTAATAAATGATAATTTATGGAAGTTTCGAGGTCGTTTGATTTTGATTTGTGGAAGGAGAGTGAAATTCGTAAGGAAAATAAACTGGTGTTATTTAAGTTACGTTCTGGTCAATCAGAAATTTTAACTAGGTGATATACAATGCATTACTTTTGAATGTTTAAACTGCAAAAGCTGCGGGTACGTTTAATTGACAAAGAGAATTCATGAAAACATTCCCGTCACTTAAAACGTTATATAAAACTTTGGGAGATAAATTACTCGAAGACCTAATGCGTTCACGGTCAGTGCTTACGCAGTTTCTCCTCTGCAGGAATCTCGATTTTACTATAACGACGTTTTATACTTTTATGCACTGGCAGTAAAAAATCACCAATTTTAAAATAAATGAAATACCTCACGATTAAATAATTGACGACTAACTAATTATACTAAAATTCACGACCATTTAATTGCATTTAGTTCACAACTTTAACAAATTTAGAACGCTTTCATTTTAAGAAATACCAACAAAATAATCGTTAACACATTTTTTATAATAAAATCAGAACGGATACATTTCCATCGGACATATTTTGTACACAAAAAAATGACACAATCAAATCTTCAGCCGTAAAAATAAATTACCACACAAAGAAAAAAATGTCTTGTAAAAATATATACTATTTTGTTTTGTAACGCAGGGACAGACGCGACAAATAAAAAATTTTACTAGAAAGTATAGTAAAATTTATTGTAAATTTAGCAAATTTACTATGTAAGTCTAGTAAATTTTACTCTACTTTCTAGTAAAATTTTTCATTTGTCGAGTCTGTCCCTGATTTACAAAACAGTAATTTTTTTTACTAGAAATTTTCACTCCGTGCAATCAACCAGTCGCTTCTTCACACCCAAGCAGCAGCAGCGCGATGAACAACGCGAAGCTAAACGAAGGAGCCGGGCTTCAAAAGCTTGATATTCTGAAACAGCTCCACGGCATTATGAATTAGCGGGCGATTCACAGGGACCTCGCGCAACGACAATGCGCATTCAATCCGGGCGGCGACATATGATCTCCTGCGGTAATAAAGGCCGTCCGGCGCGAAGAATGGCCCGCGCGTCTTCCCCCTCCGGCGGTCCGGCGCCCCGGTCGAACTAATAAAAGCCCGGCTTAACGTCCGCCCGTCGCCGAACTGCCTTTTTTCCACCGCACTTGACCCTCCAGCGTGCAGGCAACTACCGCCGCGGGCGAGGGTCACGATGAATATTTCTAACGACTCCCGGGCCTGGCCACAGTGAAGGCGAACCGCGAGGGGCGACGATCTTCGCTTGTCGTTCAATCTGGATTTAGCTTCGTTTGCGTCGTTATTATCGCGTATTAATGTCTTATCGACGGGGGCTTATTTTACTTAGGATGGATTCGTAAGGATGAAAATTGCGGTATTTTTTTTACTAATTGAAATGTAATCAGTAAAAAGTTGTAGCTAGTCAAACTATGTATAACAAACGAACGTTCGTTATCTTTATGTAGAGCTTTTTAATAATAATTATCTTTATAGCTACTCAAAGAGCGAAAATTACAATTAAATTTGTCAGTTATAAAATATATGCAGGGCGGTACGTCTTATTGATCTTATTGAGCTTCTTTGGATATGAAATAAAATGTAATTAATCATTTAATTTATTATTAGAAATAAAATTTTAATATATCGAAAACAATAGTTAATGTTTTGTACGTGGGATGACAATAATTCAAAAACATTTTGCCTTATATGAAAGAATTTTCTCTATAAACGAAATTAAATGAATATAATTGTAAGAAAGTGTTTTCCAACATGAATTACATGAATCCTTGCATTCATCTTGTATATAAATAAATAGACCAATTAAAGCAACTAACCGTCAAAACAAAATAATCACATTTTATATCATTTTTTTTTTTATTTCTTCAACGAATCTGTAAGATTTAACAAAGCATCGCCCGAAGGTTGGCCTCTTATTTCATCGCAAACGAAGACGTAATTCTAAAAAGTAGTATAAGCCAACGTCACGTCCGACGCGCAAGCTTCTCGTTGCCTCTCCCCGAAGTTCCAGTCTGACGTCTCGCAAAGGTCACGATTAACCCATCACGCCCCCTCCCCCACTTTTAACGAATTGTACCGAGCCCCGTGCGCTAAAAAATCGTTATTTTCTCCAGCCAGAATGGCCAGCGATACTTTGCAAGAATCGGCAATTCTTTAAAGTCATGCGTTTAAATTACCTGATCACACCAACGCAACCGTCATAATTACGCGAACAAAGAACGGCGCAGTGCCCCCTGAATTCCAAGAAGAAAGCCCGCGAGCCAAAGGTTAATTTTTACCCGAAGGGCAGGCGGTAGACGTCGATCGAGCCCCGGAGCCGGAACGATGAAAGAGTAATTAACATCCAGTCAAGTACAGAGGCATGCCAATAATTCGCCCACCCCTCCCCACATCTCCCACGGCGTCTGAATCACCTCGTTATCTCCCTCCCCTCCTCTCCCCCCTCTCTCTATCTCTTTCCCGTCCTATCGTACTGTCGTTTATTTCCCCGTGAAATGGAGCGACTTGGCGAATAGCGCCGAGTCACCCACTACTCCATATCGCTGATTTATACGACTTATATGGGGGTGAAGGGCAGGGAGCCCTCCTCTGGGGGGGATAGGAAGCTGCCCGAAACTGCGGCCGCATCCGACTAATTAGTTTACACAGTTAACCCCCTCACTCTCTCTCTCTCTCTCTCTCTCTCTCTCTCCCTCTTTCTGTATATTTCCTCTCTCTTTCTGCCTCTCTCTCCGCTCTTTCACGGGCTACTCGCTTTTCTCCCGGGCGCGCTCGTAGTTTACATTATCTGCGTCTACGGCTAATTCGATTCGACAAATGCCTGCCACTTGCGATCCTCGCCCCGGCGAAATTCACCCCGGATTTCGCGCTGGTCCGCTGGAGTATCTTGGGATCTATGTCGCTTCGCCCGATGGGACTCTCTAAATTTTTCGTCGCTGGAGATTCTGTCGGCTTGCCGCTTAGAGCGGATTTCGAGATAAGAACTGATTTTTTGGTGGTTTGAAGTTCGTTGCAAAAAGTTTATATAAATAAGAAAAAATAAAGGATATATTTATAAATTATTTTTATCGAAGGAAAAATTATTGCAAGAATTTTTGTATACCAAATATCTGTGTACGAAGCTGAAAGATATTCGTTCCAGGTTGCAATGAGTAAATTATGCATTTACTCTTAGTCGGAATCATTTATTCAGAAAATAAGATTGATATAAATAACAATTTTACATTTTCTTAAAATATGAGCAATTCTACAAAAAATAAGTACTTTTGAGGTCGATCCATGATTAAAAATTTTGGATCAAGCACGCGTTCCCGACCCGGTGCATTCTCTTCTATATAACTTTCTTAACAGAGAAAAATTGTTGAACAAATATTACAGGTTGCCAAACTTTATTGAGGGCACTATAATAAAAATTTAAAAAATTGATTTAATTTTCAGCGTTTTCACTTATCACTCTACTGGCACTAATAAATTACGTACGTATACTATTTACCACTGTATATATCATCAAATTAGCTCAGCCACAGACCAAAGTTTATATTATTTTATTGAATATTTGGCATTACTAACGCATTTGTAACCCACAACGTTGTAGATGCCGATGATAAATTGATACCCGAAAATGCTAAAAATAGTACATTATGCAACGGGGGCGGAAGCGGATTATTTGCCTCCCGAGACGTTTTTCGGCCGAGCGAAGCGA
>JAWWEN010000001.1:9831608-9850886 GCA_035582955.1 Sycophila texana | reverse complement strand
AATTTAAAGAAATATTTAACAAGTACTATTCAACGAAATATTTATTTAAAATTACCAAATTTTTCTCTCAGTGTACATACATAATGCACGTAGCTATACTATATACATTTAACCAATTTAACGTGTAATTATTGTCAATACAGTCCCTCAAACATCGATTTAATTTAAAGTCACCCAAATTAGTATCTCGCACAAACTACAGAACCCAAAATCACTTCAAAGATAACGAAAAACCCCCCTAAGCGCAAACGCATAAACATAAACCAAAATCGCTATTAAAACACCGTTTAAGCAGAAATTATCATTGGCTGCTACAAAATCGTTTACGAAAGAGTCCCCACTTCTTCTCCGCGGCGCGGACCATCGAAGAAGCAGCTCGAACGGAGCGATATGACGTCGTACTAGGCGATCGGCGCGCATCAAATGCGACTCGACTGACGGGCCGAATGACCGACTGCCCGCGGGGATCGGGCGGCTCACCCTCGACGACGTCAATCTGGTTCGAAAGCGCCTCGCCTATAGGCTTTTTCGTGACGTCGACCCCGATCCGACCGGCTCCGCAGTCTCTCCGCTCGTCGCTCGACGCTCCAACATGAAAGACGTTTTTAATCAGGTAATGCTGCTCGGTGTCTTCCTACTGCGCTCATTTCTTTCCTTTTTTTTTCCTTCCGTCGGCGCGTTCAGTGCCTTTGCCCACATAACATACCTTTTGGACTTGAATTAAATTTCAGACACGATATTAAAAATTCCGAAAAAATGTATATAATATTTTTTTTTATTTGATAAGTGTCATAATAAAAATATAGTGTTTAGAACCCTCGCGTATATAACGTCGCAAAGTCGGAAATATTTTGGTACGCGGTAGCCTTCCTAAAATAAACGTAACATTAAACAATAAAAAATACTAGTCGATTATTTTTCAGTATTCTATCGGATGGAGATAGTATAGAATCTTTTTTATCATGAGGGATCTTAATTTTTTGTCGATTATCCGTTTTAGAGGGTGAGCAGAGTGGGGATGTCTCGTTGTTAGAAAGTGGGACTGAAAAGTGTCACGTTAAAAACAAAAAGTACCACGGAGGTCGTGCGCCCGTCATTTGATAACAAATTGCATTGTTATTGTAGTCGAGTGTAATTGCATTAAGATGACGGTGTAATATTGAAGCGGAGTGGCGTGCCGTTGAGATTGAAAGCTTTAAGTGAGAAACGCACTTAAACATTGTCTGATAATGAAAGTAAACTTTGAGGAGTTTCTAAACTTACGTAAGTGTTAAAAAGTAAAAGCGTATCACTCCGGCTTATCTCGGCTTACAGGAACTGTTTGCAGCGCGAGTGAAGTGCTATATATACATATACACATGTTTATGTGACTGTCGCGATAAAATTATCTCCGATCTTTGTTCTCCCGCTCGCGACGATATCCTACATAATTTGATTAATAAAGTCTCGATTCTTATAAATATTTTTGTCGCGCTTTTAATGAATGCACGAAAATAAGCGTAGCGGCCCTTAATTACCTTCGATTTTCCGTATTTGACCGCAAAACTCGTTTTGAAGTAAAAGTTCAATGAAAATTTATTCACCTCGTTATCGTGATTTTTCACAAATTTGCATACCTATTCGTAAAATTTTCTTGAAAGTTTCTTCAAACTTCTCAAAATAGTCATCGCCTACATAGTTCCCGTAAAATAAAGTTTACCGAACGACAATTACAATCGCATCTAAATATCACTTATACGAAAAAAGGAAAAAAGTATAACAATAGTACCACGTGTGAAAATTATTGAAAAAATGCCCAATAAGAAATTACTTATATTTTAATATATTTTCTACAAGTGATTGAAGAGGGTACGCTCGAACACTCTAAATGTATGAAAAAATGAAATCTCAATGCTACATAAACGAATTAATCAGTGCGTTTTAGCAATCGATTATTTCTGCCAGAGAGTAATGAAACATTTATTGCGACAATCGCATTTTTTTTATCATTATTATTTACAGCTCTATTTCATTTTTTTTATGTAAATTTCTATTAAAATTTTATTATATAACTACTATCGTTTTTCCGATAGTATCAACCTCCGAGAATAAAAAAATGTGCCATTAAAGCATAAATAGTATAACAATCGAATGAAAAAGCTTTTCTCCCCCATATATCGCTCAAACATTTTTATACCCCCTTATCATTCAACAAGGGCCACTCGAAGCGCCACCAAAACACCCGATGAATCATCCTCGCCTCGACAAGATCGTCTCCGAAAATAAACGGCAGAGGAAAGGCTCGCGATAAACGAGCTCAAAGAAGAAAGAAAAAGTCGTGTAAAAGAGGAGAGAAGCAATTGTCACGGTGAGCGGCTGATCGGTCCGCGGCACCCGGAAGCACCGCGCTCCGCATCGAAATAGAGCGACCTTTGACTCTCGGGCTCCGGTTTGCTTCGCGCCCGGAGAAAGGCACGATTCCGATCTTTCCGCTTGGCTGACGGCGGCTCGCGCGCGCGCCTCATTTTAAATGCCGAAACGCGCGAAACTCGTTAAACGGAGGTTTTACCTTGCGGAACGAGGAAATTTCGCTGACGCGGAAAAAAACGTCACTGCGGTCGCTGCATGCGAAAAGTTTCGACTTCGCTGCAGTCGACTGATACCGCGTGAATTAATTACAGTACGATGAAATATTGTGATAATAGCCTATACTGACTTATATTGACAACGAGTTGTAATTATTTTTTTAGAAATCTATTTTTCATTGACTATATCTCTCTAAATATAAAAGAGTGAAATTTAATGTGAAAGAGTGAATATTCACTCTTTTTTATTTAGAGAGTATGCAAGAATATAAAAGCGACAATATAACAAATTATACACTGAAAATTGCCACAAAAAAAAATGTTGCGAGGACAAAAACGTAAAATAAAATTAACAATACTGACTAGCAATTTCTAAAATCGGTATTATATATCAAATTTTTGTACTTTAACAATCAAGGATCTACAATTAATTTTCAGTATAAAACACTTCCTTCCGTGTAAAATTAAATTGACCTTAAAAAAAAAAGAGAGGAATAAAGCATCACAATAAAAAAGATCACTCCATAAAACACTAAACTGAGTAACACTAAACTAAAAAAATTAATTTATTACTAATAATTTTAATTTTTTACTAATAACTTAATTTTTTACCAAGTAACTACTGTACTCTTTTGAAAGGCAGGAACAGATTCGATAAATACAAAATTTTACTAGAAAGTTTAATAAAATTTTGCTAGATTTGCAGTAAATTTCACTGTAAGTTTAACAAATTTTACTAGTAAAATTTATTTGTAAAGCCCGTCCCTGCGTTTCAAAATAGTATATAGTAATCTTTACTAAAATACGTCTTTTAGTTTAAAAAAAAAAAAGATGGCAAAACGAAAGAAGTAACTGCGCCGAAATCGTCGAAACAAAGCTCGAATAAAGTGACTCGCGGTTAATTATGCGCGAAAGACGTTGCTCGGCTTTCCTTGATTAGTCATAAAATGTGACTAATTGCTAGGGGCGGCGAAGCGGGCAGGGGTACAGGGAAAAACAGAGGCGCGGCTGCGCGATAGTCGAAGCCCGTTAACGTCTTCCGCGGGGGCCGCAGCAGCCGCCGCCGCGTGCATAACTCTCCCGAAGCGTCATTAACTGGGGCACTTCCTTGCCGCCGCGTTTCCACGGGCATAAATTTAATTGTTCCCTGCGCCGCGAGACAATAGGGGGAATCCCCCCCCTCCCCCTGCGCCACCCCCTCCCTTTTATCCCGTTGGGTCCCGAGTTCAGATCGACGGTCGCGAAATTTCACCGGCGATAACGCGCGTTTCGTCGTTTGCGCTCAGATCAGCGGGCATTTGCCATTGTGTTAGTTGGTTTTTACGTTGTTCTTTTTATTTTGAGAAACCTAATAGGTTTCCATTAAATTTTATTGCCAAGGATTCGTCGTTATTGTTCGACTGATTATTATTTCATGTCGTCTGCAACGAATAGCGTCGGAATAATAATTGCAATTGAGGAAAGAGAGAAGCTCACCTGCGGTATAAATATAAATATATATCGTAATTTAACTTATACATGAAAAGTTATTAAGTTTAAAGCTATACAAAGTTTTTAATCTCAAAAATGATGCATTACGCTTTTATATTATACTCAAAGTTACATTAAAAAGTAAAAAAAGAAATTTGAAATATATTCCCAGAAAAAATAATGTATCAGACAGTCAATTATTTATAAAAAAATCTCCTTTTTCATGCGGAATCTAAGTAAATATAGCAAATTGAAGGACTTGTATAAGCGCAAGGACCTACAAGGCTCTTACAATTGAAGTAATTCTACACTGCACTCACTTCAAATTTCTTGCACATTATTTAAATAGTTCAATTAGTTTATACTCGCAGATTTAACAAATAATTTCATTTTAATTACTCGAATACGCGAAAGTAAAATTTTGAGCACGAAGGAATATTTAAAAAAAATTTTTTTCTTTTTTATTTAAATATAACTTGTGAATGGAATTCTATTCCATTCTACATTCTATATGTTCTATTCTAATTTACGTCGTAACAAACGTCACAATTCGCAAAAGTGAATAGAAAAAATCTCAAAGCTTTATAAGTGTCTATTATCACACGAGCCATTCGAACGCCTCACTTAATTATAAGTACATATATATAAATATACATCCGCGATCCCCGCAGATCCCGGAAACGATCGCGCCAAACGTCCTTCCGCGGCATTTTTTTCGCTCCTGAACTCCGCCGCGACTTAATAAGTAAGAAGCCATGTCGCGCGCCCGAAAATTCCCCGCTCGGCGGAAATTCCGGGGCGCTGCTGCGAAACTGCGCCCGGCAGACAATTTACGAGTCATTAATTTCGCCGGGGCCGAGGATTTATATCGCGACGCGCGATATCGCCTCCGCATACTTTCAATTTCGCGCAAGGCTCACGTGAAGCCCGGCAAGACTCGCGCGACTCCCCATCGAAACGAGTATACTATTCTTGATTAGAAGAGGCGCACGCACACATTTGCTTTTAATAGAGTGAAACGCCTCTGGAACCATTGCCTAGTAGTGTAACATCAATTTGTCCTATCGGACCATTTAAAAATTCTTTTGGATCGTTCACATGTAGATTTTAAGTTTCATCATGTTTTCATGATTCATCTCTCTACTTAAGGACTATAGTCCGTTGAAATATTTAAATAAATAAATAAATAAATATTAAACACAGAAAAAAGAAATTACCAGTGTGTTCGCGCAATTAAAAACATTTTACCGAATTATCAACTACGTTTAGTATCGCTCAACTAAGTTTGTTAAAAATCATTACCCCTGAATATCTTTTTATTTAAATTATCAACTATTTTTTGTATGAACTAAATTTGCTAAAAATCATTAAGCCTGAATATCTTTTTATTTAAATAGTATATCTTTTATTAACTTGAGAATGTTCTAATATAAAAGTAAAAAAATTATTTTCGCGTAATTTTTTATTTTAGCGACGATATTACAATTACTTTAAATGGCTTTATTCTTAATTATGATACCGCTGCTTACGTAACGCAGGATCAGAGAGATAAAGAAACTTTAAAATCCACTTACATAAATAACAGCTATACAAGAGCGAAGAGTATTTTTAATTTCGAAATCCATTACCATTAATAAGGACTTACGCAAGTGAATGTCGATCAAACAGAGTTTCCCACAAAGCGAGTAATAATCGAATCGCTGATAATCGATATTTAACCGAGAGATCCGGCCCACGGAGGAGCCTTAACAAATGCACATTTTAAAATCGGCATAATCAATGCTCGCCGCGAGCGCGGCCCGCGCAGCTGAGCGCAACGAGCGAAAAATAGGCGCGCGCGAGTCATCGAAATTAAAAAGCATTAAAAATTTATTTCGTCTCGATGAATCTCCCTTGAGTGTGGAGAGGAGAGAAAAGGGCGAAGACACTTCCTCGGCACGAAAACCGTCCCGGAAATTACTGAATAATTGCATTAATTTCGATTATTATTCCCGCGATCGCGGGAAGCTCGCGCTCGTTTGCATTTCAAATGCTCGACTTGAAATTTTCTTTCCGCGGCTCCTTTAGCCGGGCGTCCGCCTCCTTTTTTTCGCTCTCCCTTCTACCCTGCTTTTTTTTCCACCCCCGCGGTGTCTTCGGTATTCATCGATTTTTAAGCTTCGCGCTTTTCCCCTCGCAGTTCGAGAAGGATGGCTTCGTCGTGCTGGAGGACTTTTTCAAGCCGGAAGAAGTGGACGAACTCAAGACCGCCGGCGAGGAGTTCACGACGAATTTGCCCTCCGAGAAGGACCGGAAGATCTTCAACACCGTCGACCAACAACAGGTAGAAAACTAATTTAAGTGTTTTACAATTAGACAATTATTAGTTAATTAGTTTTATAATTAGAAAAGTTTATAAAACAGCGTTCCTTTTTTTCTTTATTAATATCTAATGACGAGTGAAATTACTTAATTTTACTATACTTGTATTTCTAGCTATACTTGAAAATAAAAATTAAAGTACGTACAAGTTTCGTGAGCTTTGAATGGGTTCAATCTCTTTTACCTAAATACAATTGAAAAAGACTTTTTACACGTAAATAATGTACAACATATAAATTGTGGCTAATAATCAGTAAATGAAATCTTAACATTAGACTATTAGTTAATTAGTTTTATAATGAGAAAAATTTATAAAACGTTTCTTTTTTTCTATAGATTATTATCTAATGACGAGTAAAATTACTTAATTTTAGTAACTTGTATTTGTAGCTATAATAGAAAAAAAAATTAAAGTATGTACAAGTTTCGTGAGTTTTGAATGAGTTTAATCTCTTTTACCTATAATCACAATTCTAAAAGTCTTTTTGCATTTGTAAATAATGTAAAACATATAAATTTATGGCTAAAAGTCAGTAAATAAATTCTTAACTTTAGACATTAAATAATTACATAATCTAAATTCTCTGCAAGCTATATCATGCTTTTTATAATTAAATTAGTAAAATAAATTTTTTTGTATCTCTTAAAACTTATACTTCACTTTAACAATAATTTTAAAAAATTGTGTAATTAATAAACCTGCCACCATTAATTATTTTACATCGCAGAGCAAAGATCAATACTTCCTGGACAGCGCGCACAAAATAAGCTACTTTTTCGAATCGGAGGCCCTGGAGAAGGACGGCAAGCTGAAAGTTCATCCCAGAGTATCCCTTAACAAAGTAAGCGCAGCGCCTTTGAATTTTAATGCCGGCTAAAAAGTTCGCCGGTCCCCTCTTAAACGGAATAATTCAGTTTAATTTAACGTGCACTCGTGTTTGCGCCCCTTTTCCCCCTCTGCTCTCTCCATTTCGCAGGTCGGGCACGCCTTGCACTGGCTGCATCCCGTCTTCAAGAGGCACACCTTCAGCGAAAAAGTCAAGGAGATCGCCCTACAGCTCGAGCTGGCCGAGCCTGCCGTCTGTCAGTCCATGTACATCTACAAGAATCCGGGGATAGGCTCCGAAGGTGAGGAAAGCGAGTCTTGCCTCGGAAATTTCTTCGAGTGAAAATCGCAGTATTTGGAATCGAAGCGATCGCTGTACCGTGGTGGAATTACTTTTTTTACGTTCCTCACAATTTAAGGAATGATTTTGTCTTTATTTCTGTTTCTTTTTACGGAGTTAATTAATTTTTTGCGCGATTCGCTCGAAGAAATTCTTTGGAATGATACAATTGCTTACCAATAACTTACAGTTTTCACTCGAAGAAATTCAAGGCTTTTCGAATTGATTTAATGAACGTTTTTTTTTATTTATTTGAAAATCGCCCCGTTTTCAATTATTAGTACAAAATATCGCATCTGCATATTTGTGTTATCACAAAGAACATCAGGTCGTTCTGAATGAAGTATCACGTATTCGATGTTTACCCTTGTCTAGGAGCTACTTGTTCAAATGGCCTGATTAGAAGTACTTTCTTCTTTTTTCAAAAATAAATAATATTATTCTTTGATTAACAAAAATAACTGTATTTCTTCTTAACTTATATCTTTATGAAGATACCTCTTTACAAAAATTTCTTTTGTCTCTAAAACTACTTCATAGTACTCAATTTTTCATGGATTCAAATAGTTTTTTTCTTTTACTTTTTTACACTCTTTATAAATGAACAAAAACACAAACTTCAGTTAATCACGTGTATGAACTATAATCTGATAATTACAAAATAGAATTTAAGCATTAAAAAATCGTTGAATCCACGAAAAAAGTTTGCCGAACTGTATAAAATTATCTTACAACACTACCGACCTTAACAATAACAAACATTCTTTTCTCCACAGTAATCAAACATCAGGATGCGAGCTATTTATACACAGACCCTGTGAAGTTAGTAGGTTTTTGGGTGGCACTTGACGACGCTACGCTGGATAACGGCTGCTTGTGGGTGGCTCCAGGTTCGCACAAAAGTGGCGTGCATCGACGTTACATGAGAAACAAGGATCCACTCGCGCAGGACCTGCTAATTTACGACAAGCCGTTGGCTTATTACCAGCAGAGCGCCTTTCGACCACTGCAGGTGCGCCGAGGCACCTGCATCCTCATCCACGGCCAGGTCGTTCACTACTCGAATTCGAATCGAAGCGAAACTTCCCGCCACGCCTACACTTTCCACGTGATCGAGACACATCAAGTGCACTACTCCAAGGACAACTGGTTGCAACCACCCAAGGAGGGCTTCCAGCTTTTGTACCCGAATTAAACTCGCGGCAGTGCTAAACAACTGTGCATTTTTTATTTTATTTTATAGCGGCGTTTGCAAGTTCAATCGTTAGTTTATATGAATAAAACGAACGCAATAATATCCTCAAATGTGCGTTGAACTTGTTTTTTTATCCATTTTAATTGCTAAAGCTTGTCGACGTTTTTACCGCTGTTTAAAGTCACAGATTTGTACACTGGGCTATTTGCATTGGTAGCTTGCCAGTCGGCAAAAGTGTACTGCTAATTCCTGTAGTTGACCGTATCCTCTCTCCAGCATGTTCTTTCTTAATTTTACACAACAAAATACGTCGAGGGGCGATATTTCATTCAGTTCATCTGTGTTTAAATCTGAACAAAAAGTAATGAGCATATGATGCAGAGCGAGTATGACCTTGTCGCTAGGTTGTATTCCCTCTTCAACTTTTGACAAAGTTCTAAAAAAATGTTAAAATGAATAACGTTAATTTTAAAGTAAATAGCAATAAATAGAAATAAATAGCAATAAATTTTAATTTTTATGTACTCACATTCGTAAAATTTGTAGTAACTTATTTACGCTGGTACCTACTTCCTGTTGCAATTTACGCGCTAACGCGGGACTAATGAAGGGATGGGCTTTATTGTACGTGAAAGCGCATTCTAGGTCCACGGTTTCAGCTGCGATACCACTAAAAAAAATACAATAAATTTCGATAAAATGCAATTAATGTCATTATGAATCTAATGTTCGCTGCAATCTTACCAAAGATCTCTAGCAAAAGCATACACATCTTCGAAAACTTTAAATGCAAGCGATGCTCTCCTCTCTGCCTCACAAGCATCATCTTCAGATCCAATTATTTCCTTAAATTTGGTACTATTTAATTCTTTAAAGTTACTTTGACAGCGTTCTTTCAAAGACTAAAATGTAATAAAGAAATAAACATTTTATAATTTGTATCTTATCGATAATTATTTATGATAATTCTATTTTTACTGATTGATTTACAGACCTCTATAGTTTCTAATGCTTGTGATTTTAAACTAGGATATTTTGTACTATTCAGTGTTTGAAATACTTCATTACACTTATTTAAAAAGTGTCTGACATCTTGCAATTTTCTACCAAGGTCAGGTGAATTCTTAATTATTGATTGAAGATCACGCAACATTGGTTCTGTTCTTCTTAAGAAAGATTCACTGACTGCTGCCATCCAGTGTTTCAAAGCGCATTTTAAAACTGTATCAACTGACCATGGTGGTCGAATTATCACGTGCATTTCCCATCTGTCGCCAAATAAAATTTTCATTTCTTTTGCTACCACCTGCAAATTATTTTGTTAAGATTTAGTAACTAACTATTATTTAGATATTGACAGTATCGAAATAAATATAATAATTTACCGCCGAAAGAACTGATTTAAGCACAGCTTTTCCTTCTTCCATTATATCATCTGCTGCAAGTAATTCTTGTTGTGAAGTCGAAAGTTCATCTTGAGTTTCTTCCATATGTGCATGCAAACTATTTGCCAAAAAATCTGTTGTTTCCGCCGCTTTTAAATAATATATTTTTTCTATAGGTTCATTTTTACCTAATATTGGAATATCATGAATCATTGCTTTGTTGCAAAGATTTTTATCATAAGACAAAAGAACCTTTAACAAACAATTCAAATTGATGTATGCGCTCGTTGAAAGTAAACTGTTGTTCATTTTATGTTAAATATTACTTACTGGAGTTTTAAACCATTCTTTGATTTGCAGACAGGTTTGTAAAATTTCATCATCGGGACATTCACTCATGAATTTTTGTTTGTTTCGTTCCACATCCGTTGGTGTTTGTCCCAAAAATCGCGGATGTTTAGCTGCAAAATGTCGATTCAAAAAGTCTACTGCTTTTCTTGCTTTATGTCTTAGTGCCTGTGATCTCTCTTTATTTTTATCATCTTTTATGTAATCAAGTTCCTATATAAAGTATAAAAAAATCTGTAAGTATTTTCTTTTTACAGATAAAGCATTAAATATTGTGAAATAAAACTGACCTGCAGAACAGTCCAAGGAATAACAATGAATGGTCTGCCAAATATGTCAGAATGAGAGTCTCTGACTTCTTCTACAAAAGGTAAGTTTGAAAGAAAAACATTTGTGTCTATAACTATATATAAGGCATTCTTTCCAGTAGTCGTGTTTAATGTTCGTAGTTCATCACATGGCAGTTGACCCCACATTTTATCCACAGGTTTGTCAATTTCATTACCTAATTGATGTCTTACCGAATAAACCTTCAAAATATTGAAATTAACTATTGATGTTATAATTTTTAATAAATACAGTTTAAAAAACATACCTCAGACATAATTTTTTCATCTTCAATAGGTTCCCATTCCATTTGTTCACAAAATAAATCAGCAGACTTTGCTTTTTCTATAAGCACATTATCTATAAAATTTTCATCTTCATCAACTGATTGCTTCCGTTTATTAAGATTAGAGTGACAACTAGATTCTACTTGATTCTCTAAAGAGTACAGTCTTATTTGAGCTTTATCACACAAAATGGGAACTGATAATTTTAAGAACTTACTTTTATCAGGAGAATTAGGTAAATTATTATTGCTGCAAGAATTTGATTCTCCACAATGTCGTTTGTGAGGAAGTTTCTCTAAACTTTTTCTGAAATTTTCTAAACGTTCATTAGCGTAATTTTTCTTTAAGAATTGTTTGTTGGTATCTAATCTTGGTTCTTTATCTTCATCATTATCATCACCATTACTGATATCTATCAATGATTTATTATCTGATTTTCCAGGTTTAGTCGATGGTGAATTTGTTTTTTCCAACAAAAGTTTTGGAATTTTAGGAATTTTATTAATGTTAGATTGTGTCGGACTTGGAGTAGTATTTCCTGCCTTTTTAGCTAAAGATGCTACTTTAGAACCCAAACTAGATGTTGATGCTGTGCTACAATTACTAGAAACCGATTCATTGCAAGACATTACAGAACTTTGTCTCGTTCTTCTTGGTGGTGTTTTGACTTGAGACGTAGATGGTGCAGAAACTTGTGGAACTTTCATAACTTGTGGAGGAGTTTGATTTTTCTGTTGACTAGGGGTTTTTGGTGCACGCTTTTTAGCTTCTTGCGCCAGTTTTCTTTGAGCCAACTTTTCTCTGTACATTCGCATTTGAGGAGTATCCGACAACTCTTTACTAGACGAATCATCATTAGATTCATGGCCAGTACCTACAGTAACGTTTGATTTTGCCTTTGCTTTTAGTTTTGGTCGATTGCTAAGAATTGCATTGAGCAACTTCTTTGCAGCAGCATTCGTTACATCAGACGATTCTGCACTCTCTTCTTTTTCCTGCTCTGCTTCCAAATGTTTCCTTTTCTTACCCTTTGGACTTGATACTTTTTTAACCTAAAAATAAGTGCAAAATTAATTTGATACAGTGGTATCATTTCAAAACTTTTGACATATTATAGTAAAACTATTGAAATGTTTCACCTTACCTTTTCAGGTTCATCCACAGGAAGAGACCATCTGGTTTGACCGGTTCGTTCATTGAAATAGCAAGGTCTGTCTGGATGCTTTTTTGAAAAGCGCACGACCCAACCTGGAGGTAAAGGTACCTTTTGCTTCTTACTCGGGTTAGCATCAGCCATTTCCGAGAAGCCTACGATTTCTTGCGTTTAAAAGTCAATTCTTTTTTTTTAACTCGCAATTCACATCGTAATTTTACGCAACCCTTTATGAATATCTTATACAATACGACAATTTTCAATATCCAAAATGCAACACACCAAAGATACTCAACGTAGCAGATTACTGCGACATAAAACTCAGGCACGAACAAAAGTCAGAAAACAAACCGAATATGTATTGAATGTATATACAGCCCACATATATGTACAAAGAATAATGTAGTAGTGCCCATTTCTTCATCAAAGTATCAAACTCGCGGAACTCGTGGAAATTTCGTCATAGGCCACGTGACTGCTTCGCGCATGCGCTGATAAACCAGTGAACTCAAAACGGAAATTAAAATGTAAATCAAAAGTCGAATCCATTTATAAATGGATGTTTAAAATTGTATTTTTAATGCTGCTTATTTAAAATTTGATCGTTTATTTTTTTAAATATTTCATGGTATTATAAGGTAAAAGTAATTTTTACCTTTTTCATTATTTTTACCTACATTCGCGCTCTCATAAAGAAACTATACGTAAAAGGATAAGGCGTTTGTATAGTGGACAAAATATAAAAAAAAATTAACAATAGATGAGAAAATTGGTATAAACAATGTATTTTACATAAGATACTCCGACATCGAAGAAAGCGATAATTAATGAACAACGTCGTAGCAGTCGAACGCCGCCATCGTCATCGACGGTGTTACAACTTAATATTTCATTTCTGTTTTTAATAATAAATAAGTATGAAATGTAAATAATGGCTATTTACAAAATACGTAAATGGCAAATAATGCAGATAACAGGCAAAGATCGCTACCAGCTCGTGCGAACCTTTACGAGTCCTGTCGTCGCCCTTTGCCCTTTGCCCTTCTTATTTCTTTTCTTTTTTTTTTAATTATAATCTCTACGTAGAGAGGTGAACTGCTCGCGCAAAATCGCCACTGAATTTCCAGCGCTTCCGAGCACGCATCCCTTAATCCTTTATTTTTTTTTCTAGTGCGTAAGTATTGACGCTCTGTACATTCGCTATTGGGTAGCTCGCAATTTTCCCAGCGTCATCGGCGGATAGTCTTCTTTATTTATTTATTTTTTTTTTTCCTTATACTTTTGTTAATTCGTTATTTTAACTAAATTAATCGGAAGGAGATTGACGGTCCTCTCTTTTCTTTTCTTTTTTTTTTAACAGTTACTTAGAGTATAAATATGAGCGCGCGACGCATCAGTTTTACACATTGCATATTTTTCTATAAAGTAACTATATATATATATAAAAGAAAAGTTCAAATGAACGAATAGTATAAAAATTGTGTTAAATAAAACGTTCGTCTTTATTCAGATTCTTCGTGAATTCAAATGAAAAACAATAGTTTCACGCATCTTCGGAACACAGTAGATGTCCAGAACATTTAAACATGTGCGCCGCGGATGCTTCATATAAGTATATACATATATATACTAGGCGCCGAATACTCGCTACGCTATAAGTATTAATTACGTCGTCTACAATATAGTGTTTAATGTCAAAACGAATAAGCCAGGACGGGCCGAGTCACCGCGTAAATGTCGCGTCATTTTTTTTCCTATATTTTTTTTTCTTACACATCGCGCACGCGGAAAGTCCTTGCAGTAAATGCAGTCTGGGCGCGGCGCCCGACTTCCTCTCGCTACAGTTTATTATACGAACAAATCATGAAAATTGATTTAAAAATAACAATCAGCGAAACGATAGGTGCACTCAGAAAACAAATTGTAAAAAAAAAAAGTTAAACGCACAGTGCGCATATTTTTGTTCGATTCTCTCGTGATGATTAACATCCTTTAAACAGCTACGGTTATGAAAATATATCGACAGGAATTAAATACAGTCGGCTTGCAATTCCTCTTACACGTTTCAAGAACAAGCATACGGACTAATTCCTAGGTAGCTGCGGTAAATAAAATATGAATTTCTTATGAACAACCTCATATAGAAAACGATTTCTTTCGAAAATAAAAAAGAAAATATAATATAATTGAAATTAGAAAAATGTCTACGTTAATGTACAAGTATACTTTTAAAAAACGTTCATAACATGTCCTTTGAGGATAACAGAGACCAACTATATAGAACTCAATATAAACTCTGAAATTCTCTTATCACATTTTTTCTCCTCAGACCCATTCACACGCTCACACAGACGAAGATAAGACAGCCATCCTCATATTCATAGCTTCTTTACAAGTCGCGCATCATAATTTTTTTTCTTTGAAATAAAAAAGAAAGAGAAATAAAAGGGAGAAGAATGAAGGAACGGGTTTAACGTAGAGTCGCGGGCGCGAGACCGAGACAAAAATATCACAGTATTCAGAATCGCGAAATGACGCTACATAGGCCGTCGCGGCTTTGTCCATATTTCAATCTCCCGCGCAGTGATATCCACTTTTCTTTCTAATTAATTAATTCTCTACGCGTTATTTATCTTTTTTTTTCCTATCTACGGCCATCGCGCAACACTCGTCTATTCGAAATCTTACTAACGATTGATTAAATTCTACGCGCTCCAAGTTTTTTTAATACATTAGGTACGTCTGTTAACGAGATAGAGATAAAGATAAGTTTTTACGTCAAGTAAAGATTCACTAAAATTGTTCATGCAAACTCGCTTTATTACTATTTTTTTTTTTTTTTTTTTCATTTAGAAGCTTCGTTACTACTAACTGGCTAAGAAAGTTTTTGCGAAGGAATACTGCTTTGCTTTACTCTCGATTGTTATTTTAACTAGTTTACGTTATGTAGTAAAAACGTATTTTAAGATGCGTGTAGAAAAAGATCGGCGACGACGAAAGTGATTGACAAGTGTAAAAATGATGATGAGTCTTCATAAAAGTCGTTGGTTTTTATATACTCTGAGTATATATCGTAGTTTCGCGTATACGTTTAAAACGAGAAATGGACAGCGATTATCATAAAAGCACAATTACAACGCGGCACCGGCATACGGTACCGACTAAAACGCAAGGACTCGGCAGATTAACAAAAAAAAAGAAAGAGAGAGAGAGAACGAGGAGAAGGGAAAGTCTAAGAAATTCTGGCGACGGGGGAAGGTACGAGAACGCGAAAATCGAGCTTCGGCTACTTATGCATACGCCCGCTAAATGACAATTGCAGTATATTCGTCGACGAGTGACTCGACCTGTGAATCTCTGGCGAGGCATTAACATTTAGTCTTTGCCCGCATACGCAATAACAAACTCCTTGATGCTTCGCTTATTCAGTAATATTCAACACATACGGGTCGTAACTGATTGCACTTTTATCTCGAGTAACGTAACGAATTAACCGAGGAACGATCGAGCCTACAATCTAATCAGAGACAGCTACCAACCATTTAAAATTTCTTCGGGCATCTCTTAGAGACTAATTCAAAACTCGCTCGCTCAATCACAGACACCCACGACACTTCACATTACAATTTACAACTGTATTTTTTGTGTGTTAGCTAAGAGTATACAGATAAAAAAAAAAGAAATCTACGCGCGCAGAGCCGCCTGTACGCCTCCTCGTGGCGCGTCGCTTTCTCTTCCACTTTTATTACAAAGATCGCCGTAGCCACCACCGCCAGTCCGACAACAGACTTCCCGAAATCACGAAAATTAAATCTGCAAAATAAATGACAAGGTTTGTGCAGCATCGTCGGGACGCTCGGCGTAACGGAAGGAAGCGAGGGAAGTCAGTCGTCGGGCGGGCGTAGCGGCGACTCACAAACGAAGCTAACATCACTGGTGTAGAAGACGCAAAACTGACGGCGAATTTTCCGCCTTCGTTTATTGGGCTGGTGGTTGCGGCTCGGCCGGCACGTTGGGATTGGGATATGGCGGCAAGAAGGAGTAGTTGGGGTAAGGGGGCGGCGGGTGGGGGAACGGAGGGTAGTAATTAGAGGGATGGGAGGCTGGCGGCGGCGCGTAACTCCTGTATGGATCGCCACCCGGCGGCGGCGGCCCGTGGAATGCCGAATACATGCGGGCATAGTCTGCGTTGTACGACGGTCCTCCGTATGCTGAGTAGCCCGGTGCCGCTGAAAAAAATTAAGATTATCAGTGATTTATGGCTTTATTTCGGGACATTATATACTTTTAAAAAATAAATTTTATGATATCTACATTTTACATATGTTAAGTTTTCATTTATTTTTAAGTTAAGAAATCTTTAATTTTATTTAAAAAGAAAATTTGTTGTTAAAGAATGTTATAAAACTACTAAGATAAATATAATGATTTAATAATTTCTAATGTAAAATCAATTTTTATTTTCAGAAAGCAGATAAGAAGAAATGAGGTCCTCTATTGAAGAATTTAAAAAAAAAAAACACACAAACACAGAGGTAACTAACCCTTACCTTAATATTTAAGTTTTTTTATTAGAATTTATTATTATTCTTAAATTGTGATGAGATAAACGGTCTAAGGAGCTCTAAAATTAAACATGTTTCAAATAAATAAAAAAATTAATATCTTGATTCTTGTGGATACGATCCAGTTATCACTTACAACCACAGCTATCACTGGATCGTATACTGCAAGATAATTTTTTAAGTACTGTACGAAAACAAACGAAAAATTAATTGAAGAACTTACTACCGGCTGAGTAAGCGGCAGAGCTTGCAGGTGCCGGTGGGTAGTGCTGCGAGTATGGATCGTAAGGCGTTGGTGGATACGGAGCCGGGTAGGTCGACCTGACGCTCGAAGGATGACTGAAGGCAGTGGGCACGTGAGGATCTTCTCTGATGGATGGCGGAGCAGCGGCTATTGCCGGACCGGACGTTGGATCCTTAAGCACCGGTGCCTCGGGAACATCCGGTACGGAGCTAGTTTTGGGCGGCATCGCGTTGATCCTCGCAGAGTAGGCCTGACTTTCGGCGACAGGCTTCGGGGTTTCTTCCACGGGTTTCGCCTGCGGAGTTTGCGGGGCCGGGGTCACCTCTGGATTGGCCCTGGCTGTCGCTGTTGGCGGAAAATACGAGCCGTAGGGGTCAGTCAGTGGCCGAGCCCGCGGATCCCCGTAGTCGTAATATCGAGGGTACTGAGCGTACGGATAGCCATGGGCGGGCTCAACAGAAGTCGGAGTCTCCCGGAGCGATGCAGTTTCCGGGGCTGGCGTTGGCTTTGACCTGGACGGTACCGCTGGCGTTGTCGGGACTGCCGGCGACGTTAGACTGGTATTGGCAGGTGCACTGAGATTCTTGCCTACGCCGAGCGATATGTCGGAAGTTATTCGCGGCCCTTGTTGCGAGGCAGGTCGAGAAGGCGTTCTCGTTGAATGTGGGTGTTGCGGCACCGGTTGGTGGACCGGTTGATGTACAGGTGGATGTACCGGTGGATGCTGCTGTGTCTGCTGGGGCTGGTGCTGTGTAGGCTGTGGGGGTTGATGCTGCGGTTGGTGTTGAATTTGATGCAGAGGCTGGTGGAGCGAATGCTGCGGCTGATGCTGCGATGGATGCGGTGTCTGATGCTGAGATAAATGTTGAGAATGATGATGACCAAGATGAGGTTGGTGAAGCTGATGCACAGGCTCCTCGATAATAATTTCGTCGCTGGTGTCATTCTTCCGCTCCTTTTGAATTGGACCCCTGCTTAAATCGAATTTCTTCTGCGGTGCAAATTTGGGCTCGTGCGCGTAGGCATCTTGAGGCGTTCGCATGGTCGGTGGTCTCGCCGGCGAAGTCTCTAGTGAGAAATTCGAGCTTGCCTTACCGCCGTCCATTAACGACCTCGGCATGGTCATGCCGGTCTCCACGTCCGAGTTTGCTGGCCTACTCGACGGACTGTACTCGCTGCTCGATCCCGTTTCTGCTACAACATCCTCGATCCGCACCTCCTCCACCCTCTGCTCCGAACGCACCCTGTGCCCATCTGACGAATTCGAATTCTCGCCCATTGAGCCCACATCGCTCGTTTGATCCTGCTTCGACTTGCTAATTCGTGACAGCGACACCTGCGATGAATTTAATTGGCTCGAGTACGGTTTCGCTGTGGCGGTTGCGACTGGTTTCGCGCGTTTCGCTACCTCCTTCTCACCGAACGGCCGGTAATTCGCTCCGGTTTTCACCAGCGAACGGTTCTGCTGAGCTTGGGAATTCGACGCGCTCGATTTTGGAATAATAGATATCGCTGAATTATTTCGCAGAGGGAATCCGACCTCTTGTTTGCCTATGTTTCTCTGCGGCGCTGGAGTCACACCTACGAACATTTTTAAACATTAATTTCTTTAAACATTAACAATTTGCTCCAACAAATATAACTTACTCTTTTTCGGAAGCTCTTCTTCCTTCTTCTGCTGATTAATTTTCAGAGCAGTCCTTATAGCAATAATCTTGCCGGACTCTAGCTGCATGTAAATGCCCTTAGGGCTCTTTAGCACCATAACGCGTTGGCCAGCCTTGAGTACAATACTGCCCTTATCTGGCGAATTCGTGGGGATAACGACGTCGAGCGGCAAGGTCATCTCCTGAGCGCTCATGCCTTGTCGCTGCCATACTTCGGCAGGAATCCATCGGCTACCGGCAGGGTTCCGCGCGTTTAGGCCCTCCGCACCGCGCTGCTGCATCGGTCGCACTGACGCCACCGGCTTCGGCGCTGGACCCCCGCCGTCACCCCGGATTTGACGTATTTGCAGGCTCCCTGATGAAACAGACACTAAAAATTCATTAGTTCGTAAGCCATTATGCGAGCATATACTTCTATTTATTTGCTTACAAATAAAACAATTATTTAAGGGTAGGGTCATGTTTGAAATTTTTTTTTTTAATTTTGTTTCTATATTTACAAAAATGTTAATATAGTTAAGTAATATAATGATTAAGAAAAATAAT
>JAWWEN010000001.1:9818941-9831408 GCA_035582955.1 Sycophila texana | reverse complement strand
TTTTTATTAGGGCTTTAAAAAATATTTAGTCGTATTCTTGCATACTTCAAGAATACATTAAAAAAAAAAAAAAAAAAAAAATTGACTTTTTTGGTCATTTTTCACTTGACCCTACCCTTAATAACGTATAATAAAATGCAATTAAACAGAAAAAATATTAAAGTAAACGATTCAAATTTAGTGTACATTGGCAAACATTTATGGAGACAGGAGAAAAAACCGCGGAGTTCCCACATAACCCAATAACCCCTGCATAGACATGAACTGTAAATTTACCTCGAGCTGCGGTATTCCCAGGTACGTAATTGTAACTGGGCCTGGAACAATTAGCTGCCATCTTTTCAAGCTCGTATCCTCTACGTGCGAGCCTTTTTTCGGCTTGGCTGAGTTTCTTATCTTTGCGATCGACGAGTAAACTCTCATGATGGAACGGCTGCTTCGTAAGCAACGACGAATGTTCGGTCAGCACTAAGTGCATCACTTCGTCGGTGTACTTATCCTTAGCATCCGAGAAATCCTGCACCTGGCTATCCTCCTCCCAGTCCCAGGACAGCGTCGTTGCCTCCTTCAACGATAGATGCGCATCCGGATTGCACTGGTCGACGACTCTGTCCGCCATGCCCTGCTTGCTTATCTGCCTGTCGTAGATCTTTCTCTCCAAGCAATTATCCGTGACCAGCCTGTAGACGTAACAGTTCTTCTGCTGACCGTACCGATAGACTCGACAGACAGCCTGGGTGTCGTGGCAAGGGTTCCACGAGGCGTCGAATACAATGGCTCGGTTCGCGCCGACGAGATTGATGCCCAAAGAGCCGGCGCGAGTAGACACCAGAAACAGGTGGACCTTGGGGTTGACATTGAACTCGTTGATGAGTTTCTCGCGCTCGAGCGCACTCGTGCTGCCATCCAGCCGGTAGTAATTGACATTTTTCTGCCAAGCCTCGGTCTGGCCATCCTTATACTTGAAGTTATTGCGCGCGAGGAAGTCCTCTATGAGGTTCAGGGTGAAAAGAGACTGAGAGAAGGCGAGGACGCGATCGCCCAGCTTGATTGCTTCTTCGAGGATGCAGAAGAAGAGAGTCATCTTGGCGGAAGCGTCGATCAACCCAGGCACGTAGCCCTTCATCAGCTCGGTGGCCCAATCGTACGGTATGCCTGGATCCTCTTTGCCGGTCAAACCTCCCAAGCCTATAAGACTCTTCTCTTTCTCCGCCTCGTCTTTGATGATAATCTCGTCGTCGGACTTGTCCTCTCGCTCTTTATCCTTGTCCACTGTTTTATCCCTGTCCATAATTGCGCTATCCCTCTCTTTATCTTCTTCTTTGATCTGCTCTCCAGGCACTTGATTACCGAGCGCCGGTACCACTGGTGCACCGTACGGTGGATTTGGTGGGGACACTTGCAGTGACTGCGTCGGCTGACCGGTAGTCGACATATGCGACTGCTGCTGCTGTGGCTGTGTTTGCTGTTGCTGCTGCTGCTGCTGCGGTGGCTTCTGGTCGATCAACGCGTTCGCCGAATAATCCCGGTACTGATTCTGCTGATTCTGATAATTTCCTGGCGCAGTGCCCTGATAGTTGCCTTGGTATTGGGAAACGTTGGGATCATTGTAGTACGCCTGGTCGTTAGAATTTTGATAGTTCCTTTGCCAATATTGCTCCTGGCCTTGCGCAGAAGGTTGCTGCTGGGTGCCTGATACTTGACTACCTGGAGGCATCTGAGGATTGGTAGGAGGGAATCCTTGAGAGGGATTCGGATAGCCAGTTTGAGAATCCGATCGTGAATAGCCGTGTTGTTGCTGCTGCTGTTGCTGAGGTTCAGTTTTTATTACCCGCACTGGAGTATTCTGAGAATAGTTCATAGACTGATTCTGGGCATGTGAAGGGGTTTGACTCTGCTGTGCATTGGCTTGATAAGGCGCCGCAGATCCCTGCTGGTTAGGCGAGTATCCCATTTGATTGGGTGGCACTTGCGACGTCGGCGAATAGTTAGACGTCTGTTGATTGAATCCGTGCTGCTGCGAGTGATGTTGCTGCGACGATTGTTGATGTTGAGTCTGTTGCGGCGGCTGCTGTTGTTGTTGCGGATCGCTCGGGTACACGTGCTGCTGGCTCTGCTGATTGTAGCCGGGCGTTTGTGCCTGTGATAGATTCTGATAGCCTCTCATCTGATTCTGCTGTGCGTTGGACTGATAACCGTGCTGTTGCTGATTAGTTTGCATTTGCTGTTGCTGCGGCTGTTGCTGACTTGAGTTGTAAGCCATGCCTGACGCAGGATAAGAAAGTGTTTGATTCGGATTTGCCGTCGCCGCTGCATTTGGGTACTGCTGATGCTGCGCATTTTGCATCTGCTGATTCTGGTTAAAACCAGATGCACCAGGAGCAGGATTTTGTTGCTGACTACCCATATAATTCGAATTCGCTTGAGAATTGGATAAGCTCTGATTCTGTGATGATTGTCCACTTGGATAGTTCATGCCGTTCGATTGTACGGACTGATTGGGCGTACTATTACCGTATCCTTGACCAGCGTTCGGGGCCGGGTAGGATCCGTATTCCGACATATTCATCTGAGCAGGCGGCTGACTTTGAGATTGATAGTTAGAGGACTGTTGGTTCTGCATGGCTGGATAGTTTTGTCCTTGGTTCAGATTTCCAGAGTAAGGATAATTCTGACGAGGGAAACTGCCAGGAGTCTGCTGATTTTGCTCTTGCCGATAGTTCGCAGATCCAGGTGCTGGACTCGAGCCTGCTGCCGAAGGTCCTGCAAATCTCTGGCCAGTCGATGCTGATGCATCGTAGTTTTGTTGCGGCTGGCCCTGATACTGCTGTTGTGGCTGCTGCTGTTGCGGCTGTTGTTGCTGCTGTTGCTGTTGTTGCGTCTGGTTAGGATAATTTGTATTCTGAGGGTATTGTTGAAAATTCTGTGCACCAGGCGTTTGATATTTCTGCTGCGACTGCTGATTCTGATTACCGTAGTAATCATACTCGCCACCGTGATAAGTATTGCCACGTTCATCAGATTGATAGTTTTGATAATTTCCGTGTTGTTGTTGCTGCGGCGGCTGCTGTTGCTGCTGGTAATTCGAAGCATTCGCACCCGGAAAGCTAGCATTACTATTGACCATGGCGCTGGAGGGAGTTTGACCAGGTGGCTGATTGAATTGACCTTGGTAGGGCGGCTGCTGCGGCTGAGACTTAGCATTTTCGGGATTCTCAGTCGATACATTTGGTTGCACGCTGGCCGCCGGTTTGTTCTTTGGGTTCGCTTTCTTACCCTTCCTTCCGCCTTCGCCCTTGGGCTGCCGCGGCTTAGCTGCTCGCTTTGCGCCACCTCCACTTGCAGCTTTGTCACCCATCGTCTCCTCCAAATCTAAATCGTCTTCTTCGTTAGCCTGCCGTTTGCGCAGAAAATGATACAGTATATCCGGGTGGTTCCATATTTTACAGCAGACGGCAAATGCTTTCAATGGATTCGGTACTGCTCGCGTCTTCACCACCTGGTTCATGAAGGTATCGTACAGCTTACGCTGATGCGCCGTCATTCTTACGAGCAGAATATACTCCTCTTTGCGCGGCAAAGATACCTGGAGTACCGAATGGGATCGTCGTTGAACAAAACCTTCCAGTAGTGCATGCAACACGTGCGCTCGGTACCGCATCAGTCTTATGTCCTGCGGGGTAGAGTCTATGCACTGACCATTCTGAATTGGACGTTCGAACATATTACAGAATTCGCTCTTCGTACCTGCAAAAAATTTGTTTATTAGAAAACCAATTTTAAATTATTTAAATTAAAAAAAAAAAAAATAAAGTAGCAATTACCTAAATAATTCGGTCTGACAAAGTCAACCATGCACCAATACTCAAGCAAATTATTCTGTAGAGGATAGCCCGTGAGCACAATACGCCGTTTGGTGCGCATTTGCTTGAGAGCTAAACTAATACTGGCATGTGAATTTTTTATCCGATGCCCTTCGTCACATATGACGAGATCCGGACCAGGATTAACGAGAGCCACGTGCATTTCGTCGAGCAAAGGTTTATTTTTATCCTCCTCCTCGGCATCGACACTCGGATCTTTAAACGGCTGAGGTTGGCCTCGCTTGCGCTTTGCCTTGTTCGGCTTTTTCAGAGACAATTGTCGATATAGTTCATAACCGATGAGAAGAACGCCACCCACCTTCTGCCACTCGCGAATCACTCGGGCTCGCGCCGCCATGGTTTTGTGCGAGTCGTTCAATATGTGAAGGTGAAAATGCCTGGGACGTATCTCTAAATCGAGCGGTGCGTCAACACTGTACGGAGTTTTCACCGTCTCGTCTTTCTTCTCGTCTTTATTCTCCTTTTTCGGCTCCTCCGGATCCTTCTTTGGCTCCTCCGTCGGCTCTGCTTTTACAGCCGCCTGACCCTCCGGCCGATGTTCTGTCGAAGCACCCTCCATCTTCTTTGTCTCCTGACCGTCAGGTCGTGGATGTCCGGGATACATGTTCGAGTAAGGCGCTACATTCGGATTGGCTCCGTAGCCGGGATACATCGGATTCATTCCGTGTGCACCGGGATGAACATTAGGGTCCATGCCAGGATATACCGGTGGCTGTTGCATGTTGCTCGGGTAAGCCGGATTGTACTGTGGCATGCCGCGAGCGTCCATACCGTAAGGATTCATCTGCTGTGGGTGGCAGGGATTTTCAGTCTTTATCGGACTGTAACCCGCTGGACCAGGGTACATAGGTCCGTATCGTGGATCATACATTGCACCTGTCGGGCCGTAATTTGGCACCATACCCGGTCCGAAACCATGTTGAGGAGCGTAAGGATTTCTTTCAGGCGTCATCATGCCAGATGCTTGCTGCTGACTGTTTGGATCATGCTCAGAACCCGGCCTTGACACATAAGCCGAATCCTGATTACTCAGGTTACTTTCTTCTTTTACTTTGGCTTTTTCTTCAATCTAAAAAACAATCAGAATGTTAATTTCAATAATTCAAATAAACAGTTTTTCAGTAAAGGAAATTATTGCAAGCATACTTTCGGTTTGTTGGGATCCTCATACGGCAACCACATGTTGAATTCAGCAAGCCAGTTTTGCAGAGTGTTGATGGGCATAATACACAATACAGTTTTAGAGCTTGTGCAACGGAAAAATATATCGCAAAAACTTGCGACTTGCAGAGTCTTTCCCAAACCCATACTGTGAGCCAAGATACAACCGAAACCCGAGCTTGTTTTGAACCTCTCTATGCTCTCGACGATGTTGTCGTAGAGGAATCGTATCCCTCCAATCTGATGAGGCTTAATGATTCTTGCTACTTGCGGCGCTAAGAAAACATCCGGCTCGTCCTCGGGATGACCAACGTTCACTGTTAAGAAATTAATAATTATTTTTACAACAACTATTCAAAATTATTTAGACGATAATAAGTTAAATAACATTACCTAATACTCTGCCCTGTTCATCTGGAATGTTATATCTATCGTTGGTGTGCATACCGGAGTTAGATGGATCGTCCTCGTTGTCGGTCTCCTCGACCTCACTGGGATCGCTAAGAACGATGCAGTCGTCGTCGGAGCTCTCGCTCGAGCTGGATATCGTAACGACATCCTTACCCTTGGCGAGCTTCTGCCCGGGCTTGGGAACGCCCGAGAGCTTGCGCGCCTGCTGCAGCTGCTTCTCGTGCACCAAGACATCGTCCGTCTCGGCGTCGACGTCCGACAGATCCGAGTCCGTGTAGTACTCAAGGTGCTCGATCGGCTCCTTCTTCGGCACCACCGGCGAGATGCTTACTGACGGCGTCATCATGCGAATCCTCTGCTGCAGGACGTTGGAGGCGCCTGGACGCGCAGGTACCCTGGAGATCGACGTCTGCGCCCCTGCCTGCTGGTGCTGCTGGTGTGGCTGGTATGCGCCGATGCCACGGCCACGTTGCCAGCGCTCCGCCATCGGTCGTCGCGCAGCCATCGCCTGCTGGCCCGCTGAAGAGACTCCACCGACCGCAGACCCCGAGTTCACCTTCAGCATTACGGTAGAAGGTAAACGAACCTGAGAGACCAACGACAGGCTTCATTCGTTTGCGAACGAGCTTGTAGCGTGTAGTCGTGTATTCAATGTTTTTTTTGCATCCAAATTTTTTTTTTTTTATAGTATAGTGAGCATTCTTTCTTTCCTTGTTAATTGACGTGGGTAACGTAAGAATACGTGAATTAAATTTAAAAAAAAAAAAAATACATAAAAAAAATTTGATACAAAAAACATATTTAAAAATTTGATAAAAAAAAGTTTTACTTTAAAGTGCCACATTGATATTACTGTTTGAGATTACAAAAAACTGTGCTACAAAAAAAAAAAAATTAAAAAAAAAAAGATGAATAAATCCTTTGTAGAACTTAAAGGTATTGTACGATTACCAAATTTTTAAATAACAATTTATTTTTTAAGAATTTTCTCTTGCATTGTAACTGCCCACCTCTGATTCGTTTGGCTCACTTTGATTGCTTCTTAAGAGGCTAACGCCTCTGCTAGCCTGTCGGCGCTGTACCTCTCTAATAATCCTCTGTTGCTCCTGTACTCGCCGTAGACGCTCCATCTCCTGGCGCTGGGCGGCGAGGGTGGCTTCGTCGAGCTGAGTCTCATCCATCACCTCGCGGATGTTCCGCCTCATGTTCGACAGCTTTTTGTCACATTTGCTGGCTTCGAGCTCACTCGAGCCTTCGGCTCCATCGTCCTTTTTCTGCTTCTTCTTCGAAGGATCCATGCCGTCGTCGTGTTCCCCTCGACGTTTGCCAGCGTCGAGACTGTCCTCTTCGCCGGAACGCGATAACGATTTGTCTTCTTCATCATCGTCATCGTCGTTCATCTTACCCAGCAAGTCGGCCTCCGACACCTCTTGACCTTCGATGGGGGCACCTGTAACAATTTGATTTAAATAGTATATTTTTAACTTACAATTATTTACCATAATTTACAACTTTATTTATTTTTATATGTATACATTTTATATTAATTACATGCATATTAATTTGCACCGAAAATTCACATAAATACGTGGATTTAAGGACTAAATATAAAAAGCAGTAAAAATGAATAAATAGCTAATAGGTAAAATAAAATACCATTTTTATTTTGAAGGTAAAATAACAATTTCACTTTATTTTTTACAATAAGAAGATCAGCAATAATTAAATATTCAAATTCAAATTTGTATAGATAACCAGCAGTAGTATAAATGTCAATAAAAATTGAAAGAACTTAAATTATTGTTTGTTATTAAGATGTGCAGCGAATATTTTATTGAAATAGAGATTATTGAAATGCTTATTATTATCTTTTACTGCAATAACAACAAGAAATTGATACTGACGATTCTATACTTTACTTATAATAAACGAAAAATAAGATCACATAATCTGCTGTTTACCTAAGTAAAAAAATATAAAGAATATAGATAATCAATTTTTTCTGGTAATATTAGATGATTTAAATGATTAAGCAGTAAGGGTACTACATTCTTAGTGGATTTTTGCTGCGAATATTCCCAGCCATAAATTAAAATATTCTTACCTTCTAGGGGTAATGTGTCTAATATATTAACTGAATCTATTCCTATATCCTCATCCTCATCATCATCATCTTCATTGTCATCCGATAGAAGAGACTGGATATGTTGCCTTTCAGTCTCCATTCTCACTCCTATGTGTGAATCAATAGTTTCATCAAGATCCATATCGTCTGCTGAACCTTCAGTTCTAATCTCTTCAATCTCATCAGTCCTCATGGGTGCTATCTTTTTTCGCCTCCCAGTTTCCGATGTATCACAAGTAGAATCCTCCGAACAATCGTCATTCCCAGTCTGACGATTATCCATCATTTCTTTACTCTCCATTGGCTCACCATCGGCCTGTACTCCCTTGGTAGCATCAGGTGCATCACCTCCCCCTCCCACTCTCTCTACGGTAACATCCCCAAGATTGGTCAAGAAGCCGTCAAAGCTATTGGACATGTTGCTCTGAGGATTCATGGCGACTGTCGATTATAAACTAAGAAGATTCCAAGATCACTGCGACATCCTCCGATGCTCCTTCCAAAAAGCACTCTGTAAACAAAGATACAACACATGTTTATTAGCACAGTACAGTACACAGCCACCTGACAAACATCCACTCCACCACCACAGACTTTCAATCCTTGTACAAAACTTCAAGTACACCAGCCAAACAAGTGACCAGCGCGTTTACCGCTCAACACAAAACCACGCTTATATACACCAAGCTTCGCGGGCCTCGGCCGAACCTACCCCTGCATGGTAAGCAACACTCGTCGAGAATGCGCGAATTTAAATGCCCCCGTGCACTCCGGAGGGTTATAATATATCCGCAGCTCCGACTCTCCAATCCCCTCGCCTCCGCGTTGTACTCCGCTGGTCCCGGGCTCGCACGCTCGGCCGCGAACAATGGGCAGGTCGCACGCTCGAGAGGAAGCCGCGCAGCCTCAGTCAGCGCGGGCTCCTTGGGACGCACTGGCCTGCGGGGCAGCAGCTACTACGGACCCGGCGACGGCGGCGGTGCGGACGCCATGGCGTCCCGTCGTCCCTCCTGCGCAGCTTATAATAGGCCCTGCCTCCCGGGGACGCCTCGGACGCGATTCGTACACACGAGCCCGCCTGCGTGCACGACGTCCGCTCGCTGCAGTGTGCACCTCTCGCTCGGGCGCGCGCGCGTGTGCGTCTCCCGTGTAGACTCTACTCTAGACTGGCAGCGCTGTAGACTGGTGTCTTGGGCGCGCGCGCGCGGGCGCACGTCGGCACGTGTGCGCGTGTATGGGTGTACCTGCGCGCCGCCTGCAGTCCGAGTCGGACGTTCTCGGCCGCGCGTCTCTTTGGCGGCCGAGAGAGAGACGGAGTTCGTCGTACCCGCAGAGAGAGAGCTGCCCGATCGCCGCCCCCGCGGCCGCAGGCGCCTATTACGCTCTCCTCCCCCTTCGGCCTCGCGATGAGCCTGGGGAGAATTAGTACGCGCATTATTTATGATTCTTGGCCCGAGGGCTTCTTTAATGCCGCCCTCCGAGGGGACCCTGACGACGCTGCTGTAGGCTCCTTTTCTTTTATTTTTTTTTTTTTTTTTTTTGAGCGTCTTTTTTTTTTCGCGTGGAGAGGCACCTTGCGCTACGGGGGGATATATACCTGGCGGCAGCGGCTGCTCGTTAGCGCGCTGCGAGGATTTTTCTCCTTTTTTTTTTTTCGGCGCTCGGCCATTTTGTTGGAAAGGGACCGCGCAGCTATGGGATAATCTGGAGGATGCGCGCTGCCGATGTAATGTAGGAGAATTAGAAAGGCCGAGCGGTGCCTAAAGTCTTAATTTTTTTATATAGGTATCGATTCTTTGTTGGGATGTTAAAGAGGAATAGCATAACATAATTTTCGACGCAGAATATTATTTATTTGTTTAATTAATTTTGGTTTTAATGTTAAAATTATGTAGTTTTCTTTCGGGAATTGCAGAGTAGATTGTAGATATTATTTATTATTTGTAGAGAATTTTGGAGTATTCTCTTGTAAAATGATCGAGTAGGAATAAATTATTCATAGTAACGAAATTGGGAGCACTATACACGCTTTCCATTTACATGAATCTTTAATCAATCTCGGAAATCGATCAATAAGTCCAGTTTAAGAAAAGAATATTGTAAAAGAATACAATAAATTGTATAAATAAATATTTTAATTCATTATAATTTACTTAAAAATTAGAAAATCATTTGCATGATAGGACATACCAATAATTATTACAGATGCAAATTTCTACAAAATTTATTATTAACACAAAAAGAAAATTACAGTATGCATAATATTGAAGTAGCTCATTCAGCACAATCTCCCTGTTTTATAATCTTAATAATCGCTTGCAGAAATTACCTTTGTGATATTTAATTAAACATTTTTTATATTTAAAACATTTTTCAGAAATATTCTTATAGACAACACATTCAGAAAATCTTTCAGACAACAATTTTCAGCAAGCTGGTACAGTCCAAGTAAAATCAGCTGTAGGCTCAGCGTATTTGTGCCGCACCAAAAATGTAGCAACAGCCTCTGCCACCTTCTCTGGTGCATCTTCTTGTACTGCATGGCCACAGGCAGACAGCACTTGCAGTTGAAATTTTCCCTGCATTTGTCCGACTGTTAGCTCTCTATCTAGTCTGTCAACACCAGCAAGAAGGAGCATCTTTGGAGCTGAGATTTCCAAAAAAGCTGCTGATAATCCTTGAAACCATTCATTCCAATATTTTTCTGTTTTGGCCAGATTGATTCTCCATGTGTAATTTTCAGATTTAACAGCAGTGCTACTTTCTGCAGATGCCGAAGAGCTACTTAGTTCACCTTCTATTATAGTACCCATAGGTGCAGCAACAGGAGTTGAGGCTGAGTTGGTGTTGGCTTCATGTTTTGGTTCAGAGGCTAAATCATCAGCTGCCAATTTATTATTGAGAGTATTTTTAATCTGCCCTGGTACAGACACTTTAGCAGATTGTAAATTTCTTATTTGACCACTGCGAACACACCACTCTATGGCTTTTGAAATAGATGAGAATGTAGATGGACGAGAGCGCAGAAAACCTTGCATTGATCTGAGAGCATCAATTGCTGTCCCTTCAACAACATCAATTACAACCACACCAACTATATTTGTAACTAGTGGTGCTGCTCTGACCGCAATAGCACCACCTAAGCTGTGACCCACAACAATGACTGGCCGATTCTCAGACACAGATTCTAATACATGCGCTACATCATTTGCTAGTGTTTCAATTGAAAGATCATCATCATCTTTAGTAGTAGAGCTTCCGTGACCTCTCAAATCAATTGCCATTACTTGACATGTTACTAAAGCAGATATGCATTTTGTAAAGTGAGCCCAAGTAAGAGCACTGCAGCCACCTCCATGAAGTAATACTAATAATGGCCCTTCGCTTCCTTGAGAGTACACATAAAAAGTGTCTTCATTTAGAGTAACAGTTTTTCTGTCTTTAAAATATTCTGTCCAAGAAACTGGTTCATAGTCACGTTTTTGATGTGGAGTCCTGTGTTGTAGCAATCTAGATGTCAAACCACCCTGAATCGGTAAGTTTCTTGCTTTGGACTTAACAATTTCTTTTTGAAGAAAAGACATTTTTAAATAATTGGAACCTTCAAGATTAAACAAAAAGATATTATCAATATAGTATAGACAAACTATAATGTCACATTTTTCAAATCATAAATAAACCTTAGTAACTTTTATTTTTTTAACTTTCATAAAAAAATCTAAAAATTATTATCTTTAAGTAATAAAACATAAAAATGTATATATTGTTGATAAACACCACTGCTGTTTAAAAGCACAATTCAATGCTTTAATTTAAGTCCTTATAACAAATTTTTTAGTTTTTTTCACTCAATTTTCACTGGAACTTAGCTTTCAACTAAAGAACAATGGACTTGACTGAATTCTTGGTTATGAATTTTACAAAAAAATAATCTATAATCTAAGCTTCTTAAAATTTCTAATAAACGAAATCAGTTGGCTGATTCACAAGCATCAATCCAATCGTTATAAACGTCCAGTGGCTCAGACAGTAGATTTATAGAAGTTTGAAAGTCTTCCAGACACACTCTACAGGTAATCCTCGCCGTATTTCTCGGCTTGTCCCTGCAACGAAAAAAAAAAGGATCATAAGTATCTTAACGCTAAAAGTAAGTATAACGGCTACAATCGTCAGTTCGCCGCAAAGAGAATTTAAAAATTTTTTAACCTCGAGCACTTCCAGTCTAAACCGAAAAAACACCCTCGCGGGCATTACCAGCGCAGAACAGTCGAGAACCTAACCTCAACAGAAACGAAATGCAACATCAACACTTCATTTCTCAACCGGAATCATATCCTACACCAAGAAGCCACATTCGCGAAGAAAAGTTGAAGACGCCCGTAGCGCGAAAACCTAACCTGCGTCGAGCTCCCTTTCATTTAAAAGTTTGGTGGGGGCGTTTGTATTGGAGGGGGAGAATTTTGCCGTGCAAATGGACAAGAGCTCCGATATATTTACTCACATTTTAACGTCGCACGACTTCTCGTGGTTGCAGAAGGGGCAGTTGAACTGCGTGTCTAGCGGCTCGATCGCCTTGCGCTTCGGTGGAGGCTTCCTTTTACTCTTCCTCCTGCCCATTTGTTATTGTTTTTTCGAAATGTTTGCCTATTCCGAAAAATCGATGGGATTCGACGGCGACCCGCAAGCAACGTTGCGCCCTCGCATTTTCCGCGAGCCGCTTGGCCGACTGCTCAGCTGATTCCGCGTGCATGTCGCAGTCCTGCCAACAAATTTCGAACGAGTTTAGCACTGATGAAAGCAGGTACCTCGTATGTACACTCGCCTCGAATTGAAACTCGGAGAACAATTCAAAAATTTGCAACGTCGCATGAAAATTTCTAGGCGCT